>OY101448.1:51379064-51830963 GCA_956483635.1 Panzeria rudis | reverse complement strand
TATAATTTTAAAATTTTTGAGTAGAGCAAAAATACTGTTACAGTTTGTTGAGCACTTTAACAGTATTTTTGCTTACGGGCTTATAGAAATCTGATAATTAGCCATAATTAATTGAATATGATTAGAATTTTGCATAGATTTTTTTTTTTCATTTTTCAATTTTAATCTTATTGTAGGAGTATTGTGACAATAAATTCGGTTCACACAATACGAATACACGCTCCAGTCATCGATCATTCGAATTTAGTGTGTCTATAAAACTGATGACATTTAAATGAAGTGCAAGTTTTCCTGTTAAAGGAACTTCACTGTTTTTTTTAACACAATCTCACGTGCACTGTGCGTGAGACTCATAGCCTATTTATCCAGTTGGCCAGGCTGCCTTGTACGACATTGTCATCTACGATTCTAGTACGAATTGTCCTCTGTATATTAGGTTTTCTAACAGACAATTTAAGTGAATAGCCGTTAACGACAAAATCGAACAAAATGAAAGCTTTACTCGATTTTTCGAGTAATTTAAAGACCTCAATTTCGATTAATTGATCAACCGAACAATTAAAAAGTTAAGTAAAATGAATACCCTATTTCCTATACATATTTGCAGATTTTGTTGTGGTAGTTTCCAAGATTTGATTTCCATGCTTTTGCAATTGTTTTGGATTTTAAAGGAGAAAAAAATACTAAATTAACCAGAGCAGAGATCCAAAAACGTTATGAAGAAAAATTAAGACTAGACGAAAAACGGTATGCAAAATATAAGCAAAAAGCAAGAGAAAGGTAAAGGAAATTACTCTTGAGACAACTTAGTTTACTTATTAATTCTTTGTGTTTAATTAAAAGCAGTTCTAAGCAATTAAAACGAGGAAAAAATATATAGAAATCATATCATCCTAAAGTGAGGTAACGAATGACAAAAATATATATGGTAAAACAAAAAAAAAAGAACAAAACAAAAAAAAAACTAAATATCGAACTAAATAGTTTGCTTTTTTTAATGGGTTATATAAGCTAAAGTTCGTAACGGGGAAGAGAACCCGTCACAAGACAGGTCACGTGACTGGTGCCCAAGGACTAGCAATCGGTTTGAGTTTCGGAACTTTATATGAAAGGGACCGGTTACTTTTACATGGCGTTGTCATTTGAGGGGGTCAATTGACTTAATTAAGATACTCAGTGATAAGTTCTAGACCCAAACTTAGTCTTCTAGTCCTGTGATGGGTTCTTTAATACTAGCTGAATTACTGTACTTTAAACAAATAGTTTTAATTTGGAAAAAATCTGCTTGTGCAATGAGGTTTTTTTCCTTACCTTTTTATTCTAGTTTTGTGATATGTTGTGATATGATTCTTTTCACCGGTCACCACTCAGGAACATTTCGTACAATTCCCATTTTCACCAGTCATAGGACAAGTTCGTTCAAGATAATTAGTACAACATTTCACGAAGGGATGTTTAAAAGTTATCACACGCATTTTATTCAAACTTTAATTATAAGCAAATGTTTGAATATGACTCAAGTTTTTATTTCAAGTTTCAATTCAAAAACATTAAATTATTTAGGATTAAGTTCGTTCAATTAAATAATTTTTTATGGAGTAAGCAATTTTTTAAAGCATGTAATAATAGAAATATAAAAAAACAAATTCCTTAGTTTGTATAAGAGACGAACTTAACACAATGATATATTCGAGATCAACCACAATCCCATCATCGGAGTTTTTCTAATATCTCTCAGCTACTACGGCCTCCAAAGTTAAGTAGACAAAAGACTAACCTTAAAGCAATTTACATTAAGCTCTTTTCAAAGTTTGGAGATTTTCCCAAACTTACTTAAGCTCTTTCGGTAGCTTAAAAGTTTTTCAACATTTGGTTCTTATACGGAATTTAGAGGAAGACTTTTTAGCTAGATTTTTTTCAAGTAAAAGATCAAAAGGGGCATAAGAGCTTTTAGGGGGATACCAAATCCAAAAGAAATTTACTTTCTTAGGCAATATCTTTTAGACTTGTTATTCGCTTAAACCTATTTTCACCCCTTTCGACCATGAACTCTTAAAAAAACAAGCTAAAAAGTCTCCGTCTAAATGCCATATTAGACTAAAGCCCATACAGTTCAACTAAACTCATAACTTAAAATTTTAGAGTTTCTATATTTATGAATTCAATTCTGGCAATCAAGTATTTTATCCTTTGTGCAAAAGTACCTTTTAACAAAAAAAAAAAAACCATCAGATGAAAAATGTACCAAAAATCTACAATGAAAATTCGATAAAAAAGTAAACTTGCAAACATTAAATATGAAATCGTAACTGTAAACAGAATGTCAAGCACATAAGTGAAAATATTATACCTTTATAAGTTTTGTTATTCGTAGTACAAGGGTAAAAAACAGAAATTTTTAAACTATAAAATATCCATTTTTAATCCATGACATAAAGCAGCAAATAGTATTATTGTTCGAGAGAAAGGAGCAATCAGTTTTCAAAATGAAATGCTTTTATTATAAGATTAAAAGAGTTAAAAATATTACCTTAGACCATGTTGACCATTCGTGATTCTAAAAATTTATGGATTTACGTACATTGATTGACGACTTCATAAAGAAGATTAAAAGAAAACTTTTTCTTTGTCCTCCATATTGGCGCTGAGCCACCCTCAGAATCGCTTTAGCCCTCCTAGAAATTCAAAATATTAGAATAATTTCGATAATATAAGTGAACTGGAGGGACTAATGTGTGCATTAGTTCTCACAAATCACGAATTGAAAACTTCAAAAAAGATTATTTTACATTCTATATAAAATTTTTATAATGAGATTCGGCTTAGTGGAATGTAGCACTCATTCTTTTTATTGTTTTTTTTTCCTTCAATTTGTATTTTTCAATTAATAAAACAATCAGTCAACTTAAAAAAGAAACAATTACTTTAGCTACTGGTGCTGCTACTGCACGCACTATTCAGCTGTAGATATTGTTAAATAAAATTCGTTTAAACCAAACATTGCTTTGTTTTCGCTATCAAATACTAAATATTTTGCCCTTTTGTTTTATTAAAATTGTTGAATGAAATGAACGTCTGGATTGCATGTGCAAATAATAGGTAAATTTTCAATATAATAGCATTTTATTTCATTGAATTTATTAAAAATTAATTGCTTTATCTCTAAATAAGTTTCATATGAAATAAAAACGATATAAATATTTTTTTAAAAAATTTTTTTTTATTTACAAAGAATCTATACAAAAGCGAAATAACCATGATACTTTTTTATTAGAACTCATATTACATGCATATCATTCAAAGAACATAATTAAAATTAACAATGCTGTTATGTACTGATTACACAAGATATGAGTGAAAACGGCTACTTAATATAATATCTATAAATTTATTCATCATACGCAGCGACCCTCAGAGGAAGAATTATACAAAAATTGTAAATAAATCTGCAGTTTCTAAACAGGTCATCCTATTTAATTAAAATGACCCAAAGCTCTCAATAAGGCGCAGTTGAGCTTAGCTTAAAAAATTTATTATTATGTGAGACACCGCACAGTGGTTCACATATGAAAAAAAGGATAATAAATCTGTATCTTTGAAAATTGCCATCCGATTATAAAACGGTGTATATAAAAATCATAGAGGAGGACCTAAGCTTTAAGAATGTTTAAGTTTGAACCATACTGTTGAAACACATGGTGAGATACAGGGTGTCAAACTTTACTACCTTGGGCGAGAACAACGTTGTTGACCTCATAATTTTTACAAATATTATCCGATTTTATTGTTGTAAAGCTTATAAATAGACCAAGAAATAAACGCTTTATTTTATAAGGATATCTGTAATATTTCTAGATTTCTAATTTTAAAATTTTGGTTTTTGGCCTCGACTTTGTTTCCGATTTCGTATATATGTATGTCCGGTACTATCATAGCCAAAATTTTCAAAAACACATTTTATGACTTTGGGCTAAATCATTGAATTTGCAGAAAAAATTTTTAAGTTTTCTCAATTCATATAGTCGTTTAACGAGCAAATACTTTTACATTGTGCCGAGAAACCTGCCCATCTATACAAATAACCCTGCGGAAAATTTGGTGCCAAATGATCCAAAAGCACTCGTCCTATAACTTGAGAAAATGGGAGTGGTATCAAAAGTAAGCAGTAGTGAATGGCAAAAAAACATATCGTGTAAATGGTCACATGTTAACCATTTTAATTAAATTTAGTTGGAACCAGTCGCATGTCTAAATGCTTAAATGGTATTTATAATGTAGAAATATAAGTTCCCCTGTGGTTGACGGGGTAGTGTGCTACCCTGTCATGTCTGAGGCTATCGGCTCAAGTCCCATCAAAGTCTCCGCTTAAAAATAAAATGCAATTTCTACTTGCATTTGTAACAATGAAAAATAAGTAAACTTAAATTATTAATCAATTATTACAGTTAATTGTCGGAATAATATTTATATATAATTTAAATCATTCTACTCCGATTAGGTCTCCATAAGATAGTTCAGTGATAAGTCCCAAAGTGCATACAAAGTATCAATTAAACCCGTCCTAGGACATCCCCATGTAAAAGTGACTGGTCCGCTTCATAGGAAGTGTTAGAACTTGGACTGGTCCCTACCACCTGGTAACCGGATACGTGACTTGTTTTGTGTCAGCTACATTTATCGTAGGGAAATAACCAAACTATACCTCAACACACTGAAGTAAAATATCTCGGTGTTCATCCTGATCGTCGTCTAACATGGAAGTCCCACATTAATGCAGAGGTGACCCAAATGAAAATAAAAGTAGTTTAAATGAACTGGCTCATTGAAAGGAACTCTACTGTAAGTCTAGATTATAAACTTTTCTATACAACTCCATTCTAAAACCAATATGGTCCTACGGTATCCAGTTATAGGGCACTGCCTCGTCATCAAATGTATCAAAAATTCAAAGGCGACAAAATAAAATACTCCGTACGATTACAGCAGCCCCATGGTATGTCATAAACAAGTGAATTCATAAAGATTTAGATGTGCCGCTGGTTAAGACAGTGTTTTCTAAACACGTGACAAGATACATAAAAAAACTTGAGTTGGACCCAAATCCCCTAGCCCGAAGCATCATTAACTTTAGAGGCCACACTCGGCTGAGAATGAGGGACACTCTTGCTCTCAGCCGAACACGAGAGACGTAAACAACCAAAGAACCAACCGCTGAAACAAATATTTTTGTATGGCTGGACTTAAAAATTAAAATTTTAGAGTTAAGATTTGATTACTTGTTTTTAGTTCAATTTTATTGAAGATACAATAAATAAATATAACCGAAAAAAAAATATAGTCGTGACAAAAATTCAATGGCAAGATTTTGAAATGAGAGTGAAAAATGGCTAAATTTTGGCAAAAATAGAACTTAATATTTATTTTTGGACGTTTTTTTCAAACATTTTTCAGAGCTAAAGTTTTTTTTTCAATATTATTTCAAAAGAACACAGAAAAAATTATCATAGGTTTTTATTTTAACACAAATGTGTTTGAACTTGTTTTTAAATTTTATTATTTTTTCTTTGGGCTTTAAATATTGCAATAGAAAATTTTTATAGAAAAAATACGATTTTTTTCTTATTAAATATTTACGAATTTTAGTGTTTAATTTTACGAATTTTGTGATAGGTCCCATTTCCGTAAAATAAATATTTGAATTTATGAATTTAGTAATAGAATAGCAATTATAGTTTTTTCTGTGAATAGACTTCAAATATGACTGCAGTTGAAATTTTAGATCGATTAAAGCATGCCCTTTGTGGCCCTTTGTTCCTAATAGGAACCACAGGACATAATATATATAAATCATGCACGCTACATCCAGCATTGGACGAATATAGTAAATTTATCTACAAAACTCGAAGTTCTTTAAAATTTCTTATAAAAAAAACGCCTATCGAGTTTTTCAAATTTCTTTATAAACTATATTAGATATATTTGCGGCCTTTTTCACAACCCTGCGGAAAATTTGGTGACAATTGAGTCAAAAGTACTCGTCCTATGACTTGAGAAAATGAGAATGGTACCAAAAATAAGAAGTAATGAATGGTGAAAAAAGACATATTGTGTAAATGGTCATATATTAAAAATTTTCAGTCAACTTAGTTGGTACTCCGGCTAGTATTGTAGGAAACGGCACTGAACAAATTCGATGCACCTGGATCCAAGGCCAATCACATAGTATCTGTATAATATTAATTGTCTCTCTTCAATGAGAGCTTAACTGGTATTTATAACATTAAAGTATAAGTTCCCCTGTGGTGGAGTGGGTAGTGTACTAGCCTGTCATGCCGGAGGTTGCCGGTTCGAATCCTATCAAAGACAGCGCTTAAAAATAAAATACAATTGCTACTTGGATTTGTAACAATAAATAAAATATATTAATCGATAATTATAGCTGAATTTCGGAATAATATTTATATATAATCTATATTATTCTACACCGATTGGGACTCCATAAAATAGTTGAGACAAGTTACAAGGTGCATACAAAGTATCAATTAACCCCATCCTACGCCATCCCCATGTAAAAGTGGCTGGTCCGCTTCATAGGAAGTGTTACAACTCAGACTGGTCCCTGCCACGTGGGGACCGGTCACGTGACTTGTTTTGTGTCAGTTCCATTTACCGTAGGGAATGTACGATTAAAAGTTAACGTAGATTTCGGCATACAAAACTTGTTGTCAAAGTCCATGTTACTTTTTAATCATACATTGTGAAAAGGAATGTTAATATTATTAATCTGGCTTTAAGGAAAACATGTAAAAAACGAACAAAAAAATGCTACTTTTCATTTGAAAAAAATATTTCCAAATCATCCTATTAATGGCAGAGTTGTGATTGAACAAACATAAAATATACAAACGAATTGACAACTTGGTCCTTTTCTAAAGTTGAGTAAAAAGAACTATATCATGCAACTCCTTTTCTTAAAATAACTTGTATTACAAAATGAGCTCTAATTAGAAATTCCCTTTAAATATATTTGTGATTTTCTTACAAATAAAAATGAAAGAAGGATATTAACTCGAAAAACATTAATTACAATTAAAAGACAGGAGTCCTTGTAATACACCTTGTTAAATTTTAATTGAAATTTAATACTTCACATACTTATGGCCCACTTAAATCATAATTTGTAACGAATTCGTGGAAGCTTGTGTCGCTAAATGACATTAAACAAATTTGAAATAAATTACAAGAAACTCAAAATTCTTTATAAATCATACACAGTAGCTAAATTTTTGTATATTTACATGTTGTTAAGAGTAAAATACAACTTTGTGCTGTTGACAATGTCGACTCAAGATATTAAATTCTTAAGACAATTTTAAAAGAACATACATAATACTAGAAATAATGAAAAAATAACATATAAGATAAAATAAAAATGCTAAAATGCCATCGCTGAAAACATAAACGTGCTTCTTTCTGTCACTGGCATCATATATTATATATGATGCCAGTGACAGTATGATTCTATTTTAAGTGATGTTCAAAAATATTTGTTTAAAATTATTTTTTAATATTTCTATTGTTTTTCTTTTATATAAAATAATCGCAAATGTTATCAAAACAAAATTTTGCACATTTCGACAACATGTTTTAAGAGCTGGAGAAAAAAATATAATAAATTTGCAATTTGTTATGAGAATTTATTATTCTAATAAAATGCAGTTGTTAAACTGGCAGATCATATGACACTGTAAGTGGGACTGCACAATACTTTCTAGGTATACAGTAGAAGGACGATAACTCGTAAAAATAGCAGTTCCTTGACAAAATCGCGTTAAATCGTAAAAATTTCATACATTTCGGTCCCATCGATAACTATTTTTTTTTTCGATACAAGATCCCCTTTTAATCTTATAGAAATCGTAATTTGTTGTTATTAGCCTCTTAGAACACGAAATGTAAAGCAATCAGAATTAAGAATTAAGCAAGTTTATTCATTTTCGTTCAAAAGATTAACGTTGTTTAAAACATTATTTACTCATTTTAGTTTTATGAAAAAAATTTTTTTTTTTTAGCTTTTTTCTAAATAAATTGATTCAGAAACTTTTTTTTACTGAAAACGATCCTTTGAATGCTTTTTGTAAAATCAAACAACACATTTACTGAAAGTAAAACTGGTTTGGTTTGTTTCTTGTAAATGTAAATAAAAGTTCAAAATGAAACATTTATTGAATCAGACATAATATTTATTCAATTTAAAAGTTAATTACAACAAAAGCTTGTTTGAAAATAAAATTTTTAGAAATTTTTTTCTGCGTAGTTGATGTTTACTTAAACCAAGTGCATCAAAAACGTGGAATAGAAACGGTGGCCCTGAAACAAAATGGTTGGTCATTCCATACTATTTTTTTTTTAATAAAAAATAGTTTGAATTAACGAACTTAGGCACGATTTAATAATTTTCAAGATGATTAAGCTTAAATATGGTTTTTGGAATAGGTATAAATAGACTAAGTATTTTATATACCGACCTTGAGTGTGCTGTGTACTTTTAAATATGTACATATGTATGAAAAATAGCTTCTCGCTTAAAAACTAAAATTTTTTTTCTTATAACGAGCATGACTTGTGTTCTTAAAGTTTTTGAATTATGTCCAACATTTGAAATGTATTTTCAATAACTCTGTAGTCATCTGCCTGTCTGTCGTCTGCATATTTAATAAGTATTTTGTGTATATTTTTCTGTTCATGTTTGTCTTAATGTCAATTAAGTGTTAACTATATTTGTCACAAAGAAAAACAACCTAAATAATTTAAACAAATCCTTGGAATTTGCGTTCTGTTCATTTTTCTTATTTTCAATTTATTTCACTTTATTATTGAATTGGATGCCAAAAATATTTTCTGGCAATAATAAAATAGTAATAAAAAAAATCATGATTTATTTAAAATATTTTTACTTTTAACACCACATTCCTTAAGCGTGAGGGCAAAATGTTTGCATCTATTTGCTTTTATTTGTAGCTTTAAATTGTTTTTGTAAAAAGGCCGTGTGTTTATGCATAAAAATGGATGCATTTATTTAGATAAAATTGTTAAAATACTGCGAATATTTTATTTCTTGCTTATAAATTTATTAGAATATTTACCACAAACAGTGGAGCAAAAATTAATTTAAAATATTTTAAATAGTTATAAAACAATTTACTATTTGTTTATTTATAAATGCTATTCTATATTTTTTAATTTCAAGACATTTTTAATATCAAGACATTTTTAGTTTAAAAAAGAAGAAATATTAAATATGAGAATATATTGTTGAGGTAATCGTAACATAATTTATATTCAAGCATATTATTATTAACATAGAATCGTTAGAAGAAACATATTATTATATATTTTGAGAATAGTGAAGTGCCTTATCTACGACAGTTGTTTTTTATTCTCAATTGGCCATATTTGATCTATTTTATGGTCAGTAAGTAGCAGAATTTTATGAAAATACATCTTGCGTGAAATGTTACATACTGTAATGTTCGATAGCCGAATACAACAATTATTGCATTTATCATTGTTGATAATATACTTTATAATGCAATAATATAATGACAAAATCCAATAAAAACTCTGCACAAGAATTAGTTAAAAATCATTAAATAATTTATTACCAACTAACAACAATGGCACTACTGTAGCTAAACTGAACTCAATATCCTTTTGCTTTAATTTCTTTATGTTTCTATTTATTTCACGCTGCGTTTAAAAAAGTGCTATAAAATATATTATTTATCTATGAGTTTTTTTTATCGTTTTAATGCCATTTCATTCTCTTATAAACAAAAAAAAAAACAAGAGTACAACGTCCATAAAAATAAAAAATAAAATAGTGCTATTGTTAAAAAAGGAATAAAAGCGGAACAGATTAAGAGTTTGTATTGTTGAAGAGCAAAAATGGAAAATGGATGTTGAAAATGCTATCAATGATTTTTATAAAAATATAATAAAAAATTTTATAGAATACCCGTGTATGACCACTGAATACTCGTACGATAAACTGTAAAAAAAAAACAATATTAAGAAGAGAAAATTGGTTTCTTTAAGTTGTTTTTAGACTGACGCCCGTTAAAAAGATAATATATCGATATTAATCGATTTACACCACGTAACCATCTTTTATTTTGTTATATCGAGCCCTATTGTCGATTTAATCTTAAGCGACATGTTGTAAAAATATACTTTTTATTGAAATTCAAATTTTGTAAGCCTAACCATAGTTTAGAATTGTCAAAATGTCAAAATTGTTGATAACTTTTGATATACAGACTGTAAAATTTTATCGTAAGGGTACGGGTCACACTTCGCAAATATTTGCCGAAAAAAACGTGACCAGCAGACAAGCTAAAATTATATTTCCTTTAATTCCAATATTTTTTAAATATTCAACTGTATAATCAACTGTATTTTGTGATATAAAAACCAAGTTAAATCACACTAACCCTTAGCAAAAGTAGTGGTTACGTTTTTTTGGACAAATATTTGCCAAGTGTAAACGTACCTTAAGCTACAATTTATTTATATAAAATATATTTGAATATAATAAAAAGAACTTCTCCTAATAACTCTAATTTTTGTCGCTTACAAATTGAAAATAGGGCTCGACATATTGTTATATATCGTTAAAAAAACCGAAACTAGCTAGTAATATCTATTAATTTACTGCCTGCCTTTTCATTTGGAGCTAGTTACGTTACGGGAGCTAAAAATTAAAGGGTATGCTAAAGCAAGCAACATAAAATCTTCAAATTGTAATGCACGCATATTGTGAACCGTAATATATAGACACTAGACACTAGAGGTCTGCAGCGAGTAAGTTTTTTTAATGCTTGTAAAGTTCTTCCCTTTTTCGAATACAGTACATACTTGATCTATCTCTGACACCAAAAGCAGTGTAGATAGCACTATTCCACAAAAAAGCACCTCAAAAATTAGATGTTTTTTAAAGTGAATTGGGACTGCTGAACAGGAATATGACATTCATTTATTTTTCTTAAGAAACGTTTCCGAGATATTCGCGAAAAATATGTTTTGTTACAGTTTAAGAGCTATTTCCAAAAATCTTGAGAACCAATTATTTGAATTAAGCATAGTTTGCACTGCTGCAGAGATATGTTTTTGACTTTTTCATTTCATATTTACACTGTGTTGATCGGGTAAAAATTCACTGAGTTAAGAACCCTGGTATTCTGTTCAACATTTCACGTGAAATGCTTTCAAAATACATATAAACCAGTTTGGCATGAATAGTTCATGAAAAAATGTTGCATAAGTAGTACTCAGTTTCTGTTGAGGAAAACATATGAAAATTAACTGCAACATTTTAAGAAGTTTTCATGCGAAATAATATGACTGCTATTTGGTTTTGTTTACAACAAACAAATGGAGTTTTTTTTACAAACATAAGAATTTGTAGCATAGTTTAAGGGCTAGTTAATATTTGGCACATGTCAAATTTTTCGACCGAAATACATTTTTCACAAAGTACCAGGCTAGAGGAGTGTTCCTCTTTAATTTAGGAAGATAAGCTTCCCATGTTGCTCAAGAGCAGAGGTGTTAAGTGCAATTAGGACACCTAAAACTTTTCAGCGCATATCATTTCTCTGTTTCTCACTCGATTCCAACAATTTCTTGTGTCTTTATAGACCTTATAAAGTTTAAAAAATAAATTCTTTGGTTAAATAATTATCTTGTGTAGTATATCTTGTGAGGTATACTCATTTTAATTTTAAAATTTCTCAATTTTTCAAATCCTTGGTCCAGTATTTATATTCTTTTAGAGGTAAAAAGTACACAATTTTTAATTTGAAAAGCGAAAAATGTCGAATTTATTACAAGTTTTGCCCAAAAAAGTACCATCATTATTTTCTCTATAACAATTTTTTCTTAAGGATCATATAATTATTATATACATGTCTAAAAAGGATCTTTGCAGAAATGCTTTTAGAAAAAATAAATCAATTGAATTTACAATTCTTGGTGGGCGTGCAACCCTCCGAAATCAACATATTTTTGAGATTTCTTGGAACTTTCTTACGAATTCTGATGATTTTCAGAAGGAAATCATAGTCAATTACGTCAATTACTATATAACTGCAAAATTTTATTGGAAAATATCAATAATGAATAATTTTATACCATTAAGAAAAAAATTTAGTATGCGCAAAACACCACATAGCATCATTATTTTACTTGTTTTGCCATAAGTCTTTCATAAAAATCGAAATTGATAAAATTGTGTGCATGTTAGAATTCATTAGGATTTTATTGTAAAGAGTAATATTGAAAATAGCATGACCTTGCAAATCTGATGACGTTCCAGATTTTAGTAATTTAAATATCATTTGAAAGTTTCAGACTCCCTTTTTGCAAATTCAGAGCAACGGTATCACAAATGAAAAAAAAACTAATTTATGCTTATTAAACCGACGCGACTTGTATGAAGATGAAATGAAGATTTCTAAAACATTTGAGGGGTCTAGGTATGACCGCCCGTGAGCTGGACCATGTCTAAAAAGGTATATTTTTGTAGTTTTTTGCATATTTTCGTATTTTCTCCCAAGACAACATATAAAAAAAATTACATCGTTTGAAAGATCTTTTCAAGCTGCCTCCAATAGTGCATTAAACTTTACCATTCATACCATCTTTTAAGCGTTAAAAAGGGCATCCTTTCAAATAATGAGACGCTCAAGTTTGAAGTAATTATTCAAAATGATATACATAGCATTGTTTTTTCAGCATAAATAATTATTAAAGTTAGTAAATGTTTTGCTAAATTTATTAAACTTATTTGAGATATTCTCAGAATTTAACTGTTTGTATGAAGGTTTTAAGAAAAATATATTCATGTTTGTTGAGTTCTTTCATTTTCATTTACTCTTTGAGAGTTTTTACTTAACTTTACACATATTAGCACCAACAAAATGAAGGCATATATAAAAATGCAAATTCTTCAAGTAAATGTTTTGCCTAAATTTACAAATTTCTTTATTGGTCCTCATTCATAATAATAAACTTTAATTTTTCTGTGTACGTAGAATTTGTATATAATTTTTATAAATATTTTGTGAATAATTCTGGACTAAAGATATCTTGTAGAATTGTACTTGTACTAATTCAATTGTGGAATTTGGTTATTGATAAACTTTCATTTCTTTTTAGAAATTTCTTCATAAATGAATAATGTTTCACAAATATTTTGCTAGTATTATACACATATATACATACGTACATATATACTTACCGATATCATATTATTGTATGTTTAATGTTTTCAGATTGTTTGTATTTATTTTCAAGTTGTACTACTTTGACCCTCTTTTATTATATTATAGCATAATTTTAGTTGCTTGACCTTAAAATTAATGATGCCTAACCAAGAGGGTATTTACACAAGATATGTTGTATTTTTTGCTAAGTAAAGAAGTGTCCGTTATGATTTGTTAATTCATGCGCAAAAAATCTTATCCAAACAGAAGGAGTACAAGGGAAAGAGGACATTGAATCCAAACTATACAAAATTAAACAATATGTAGCTTTTTCATATATGGAGATGATTTCCAAATTATTTCACGGGTAGGAGGAGATGACAAACATAAAAATACAGGAACTATTTTCCAAAATAGTAATTACATAACTAGCAATTTTACTTTTTTCATAATAAAATAACCCCATTAAATTTAATCTCACAGATTACCATTTCTATCAAAAGTACTTTCGATTCAATAAGAAGACGAATGTTCTATTTTGAGCCAAAACACTTTTAATTTGAGCAGGGAAATTAACAAAGAATTTTTCACTCCCACAAAAAAGAAAAAGCTGTAGTATTGCTTTTAAAATAGAAAAGGCATTAGCATAATTTTTATCGATGTAAAAAACCTCTCTGATCGGCATATATGACGTAATCGATAAGCCCAGGTAACATATTCCAAGCGATGACGATGTTGAAAATATCATACATAGTTCTCGACCTCGGCGGTAGTTTCGGTAAAATGTAAAAATTTTCTAATTTAAAAAGGGACCTCCAAATGAATTACCCGTTCATATAGATACAAATACTATTTCTAAATGTTTAGTCATTTATTTAATGTAGTGTTGAAAGTTTTGTAAGCTAAAGCATTAAATAAAGTAGAATACATAAATGGTTTTATTTCTAGCACAATTTTATTGAATGGAAAATATATGAAAATTTTTATCTCTTGTTTGTATATGCATAAATTATAGATTTTATTTTAACAATTCATGGGAAAGTTAAAATTATTATTTGATATTGATATGAAATGAAATTTGTTTTTAACAAATATTATTTGGTTTTAGCTTTAAAAATATGCTAATGAAGACATTTGTCCTCAACTGGACTCGCTTTTCTGAAACGATTAATATTCCTATAAACAAACTTTTCGCTATACGAATTAAGGCCCCTACTATAATTCACAACTAGATTGATAGTTGAGTTGTAGTTGTCAAATTTTTATTATAGATTACAGCTCAACTCAACTTTCATCAAAGTGGGAGGGACAATTGCTTTTTATCCGTTGTGTTTTGGTTTTTATTTCGAGTAGTGTGTTACTTTTGTCTACTTTTAAAATGGTGATTTTAAAGTGTGCATCATTATGCCAGACGCCAACCTCTCCCTTTTGTCAACCAATATTGTTTTCATATCCATAAAATATAAAATCTCAAGAAAAAATAGTAGTGCCAAAACTAAAAATATTTGAAATATTCTGTAATGGCTACTATGGTTTCAAGAAACATAGATCATAGATAACAACCTCATTTTGAGCATTATTTCGAAAACAAATAAGATCGGTTGTGAATCAGAAAACAAAAAAATAGTTTAGTTGAGTTGTAACATTAATAACTCAACTTAGTTGAGTTGTGTATCATAATAGGGGCCTAAACAAGTAGTTTTAGTCAGGATGGCTATTTTTCAATTGCCTATTAGGAATGAACATTTGTTAAATAATTTCTTCGGCTTAAGTGCAATACTTGAATTAAGAGTTCCATGTTCCCATGTTGGAAATAACGTCCATGGACATGGAAAGAAAATAATGGTCATAAAAAGTGCAAATAAAGTTAATGCAAATAGTAGTGCAGAGTGAAGGTTGAGTGCATAGTCGGGCCTTGGACGGAATTAATTGCTTTTTTCTCTGGTTATGTTAAGTAGTGGCTTCGCAGAGTTAAAATTTTTGACTAGGCAGAAAATCATCACCCTGCGACGCCACTATTCGGCATTCCTATCGACATTATTTTCTTTTTGAAGTAGAAATAATGTTCGTGGTCGTTATCTTCTTGGACATTATTGCATGTCACCAATATATGGACATAATTCGTGGTATCAGAAATGAATATCATATAAATTATAAAGAAATCATAAAGTTTTAAGGGCATATTTGTTTAAATTTTGGGACCATATTTTTAAGTTTTTCGTGCATATTTAACGAGCAAAAAATACATTTTTAGGGCATATTTCCGGTTTCCCTTCTTGTTACCATTTATTTTGCGAAAGTCCCCACTATGATGTATATCTTCAAATTTAAGTTAAATGGCAAACCGCGTAAAAATTAAAAATATTGATCATTTTTATTAAGGTAATTTATATATACTTTTTACTGCAGTTATTTTTACAGCAATTGGGAGTTTTTTTTTGATCGAAATATATTTCACTTATATATTTCGTTTAATCGAACAAACATTATTCGAGTGACTACCCTAATCTACACCAGTGCTGGCCGTCGAGAGAAATAAATTTTTAATTTAGTATTAGTGCTTATGAGTATGTGTTAGTAGTATACCACTGAGTCCCTATTAAAAAGAAAAACAACAACGTAAAACAACAAGAAACTTTCATTCAACTGAATGAAGTTGTTGTTTATTTTTTACTCTTTAGTGAGTACATTGGTTTTCATTCGGCTATATACATATACGAGCCGAATAATGTTCGGAACTCTGGTGCCAATATAAGCGCCTATGATCTACACTAATGCGGGAATTATTCACAAAATATCTTGCTTGAATAACTGTTGCGTATGATTAATATATTAAATCCAATTAAGAGTACGTACGCCTTTATCACCACACTAGGGATGGGCAAAAATATCGATATATCGATATTTTCTTAAAAATATATCGATATATATCGTCAATATTTTTAATTTCGATATATCGATATATTTGTCCAAATATATCGACAGTATCAAATTCGATATTTTTTAGCTTTGGTTTTGTTTTTCGTGCAATTTCTAAAAACATTTCGGCACAGTCTTCATCAAATAGAATATTACTAACAAAATCTTTTGTTTTATTTATAATATTTTGTTTATTCGAAAAATTATCATTCTTTAAGTGTAATTTTGATGATGTATATATATTCCATGAAATATTGGTGGAACTCTTACCAGCTTAATTATTCATAAGAAAGGAACTTTTTTTGTTTTATTTAAAAAAAAATTGGGGACTACGTATGAATTATCATTGTTGAAAAAATATCGATTTTTATGACAAATTCAAAATGCCAGGAACCAAAATTTAAAATTATTAAAACCTATCGAAATGGGTATCATATGTAAGAGCATAAAATACAATTCTAAAGATAAATAAGAAACTCAAAAAATTAATTTTAAAAACTAAAACGTGACTATTAAAAAACTATGCTCAGAAAAGTACATGCTCCTTCGTCCTAAGTGTCACTTGCTGTAATATATTTTGAACTGTATTGAAGTATTGTTTTACTTCGGACTATGTTTAGTAAGCTGGAGTTACGTAACAGGCGTTTCTCGCGAAAACGCGTTACAAACTTCTATCAGAAAAGTTGAAATAATGTATTTATGGACATAGAGCTAGTTACACAAATAAGTTTGTAACAAGTGCGCCGCATAAAGTTCGGCAGCTTTAAACTTTTTCTCACGTTAAGGGCGTTCGGACAGCCAGTGTTGCCAGAGCAGAAGGTTATATATTTGTGCAATGAAAATCACACCACATATTAAAAATTTATTTTTTCAAACTATGGAAGCAAATCGAATTAGAGCTTAAAAAATAATCATCAAATGTAAAAAACGGAACAAAAATACAAACGAGCAAAGTCTTGAAATTTTATAAGAAAAATTCTTCTAAAGTGTCTAAGGTTGAAAAATGATCATAGTGCAGTTTTTGAGTAGCCGGATTTTAGTTGTTTAAACTTATTTTTTCATAATGGAATACAACATATTTAAAAAAATTGTTTTCCAATAAAATTATTTTCAAATTTAGTAAAATGTTTTGTGTGAATTTACAAATTTTTTCATAGGACCTTATTTGTCCTAATAAAGTCATAATAAAGTTGAATTCTTTCTGTGTATTAATTAGATTTCTAAGTATGATTTTTGAAACGGCATTAGTCATTTACAAGCAAGTGAGTTTTTTACATACAAATTTTGTTTTTATACTTCACCGGATTAATATAAGAACTGTAACCCAACCAGTGTTTAGATTGTAATATAATAAATCTGTGTCATTTAAAAATTCGTCATGGTATTTTACTTTATTATTTCGTTACTTTATTTTACTCAATTACTTCCTGAGCTGATTTCGCCCAACTTTTAATTTTGTATTTTACAAAATGTGAAGGACATTTTCTGTTTTTACACATCAGCAGTATTGAAAAGCTTTTGTGCACATGATTAAAAAGGAAATAAAGGAAAAAACAAGCAAAAAAATTTTTTTTTGTTTAATAAGGTTGCTTGTTTGTGTTTGTATGGGTTTGAGAATGAATTTAAAAATGCGCATCAACCAAGCCATTAACTAAATATTTTTATGAGGCAAATAATCAAGAATAAAAGTTTGGTTACAGTGATGACAAAAATAACAATTTTAATGTAACTTTCTTAAGAATATAAATCTTAAAATTTTAAATAAAGTGTTTTTTTAGGAAACTTTTTAATTGGATCAGTTAAATAAAGATAGACCGCAGAATGAAAAGCAGTTTCTGTAATCTGTGTGTTGTGTATTGTGGGTTTAAGTATTTTCTATTTTTGTTCTTAAGTTAACATTTCAACGTTAGAGACAATTGCTTAAACACCAGCAAATAAATTTCAGTTAATATTTCAATTAATAAAATGTTTAAAACAGCTACTTTTTTTTATATTCAATGCTTTTCCTAATGCAAATAATGTTTTAAATATTTTTTGCAGCAGTATTATCTCTCAATCTCACATTATTTTATTCCTACTTTTTCATATAAATAAATGTTGAATTTTTTATTTGCCATCATGATGTTTTTTTGTTAAGTTCACTCTATAAGACGAAACTCGCTGAAGCGATTAATAGTACAGTAAAAAACTAAATTTCTGTAACTAGCAACTATGCCGAATGGTTAAATGATATAAAATTCTTCTTCTTAGAAATTCCAAAATTACATAAACACACGTAAGTACCACTGAAATGTGGTGGTGTGTGACAAATAAACCACGTCAAAAGGAAATAACATGGTAATTTATAATGTTTTTTCTTTACATACGTTTTTCTACTATCTTGCAACAATTTGAAAAGTAGCAAGCAAAGGTGCTTGCTACTATTCTTTGGAAGAATTCACATGAAAATATTTATCAACATTTATTACGTTTCTTCTTTTTTTAAGAAAAACATATTGAGAAGTTTTGTGATTTTGACATATTAAAAAAAAAGATAACCAAAGAACACATTTATCACCATGTGACAACGTCACTTTATTGCTGTCATTTATTTCTTTCATTACAGCTAATATAAATGCCACTATATTTGCTTATTTTTACATTTAATTGTCAAATGCTCTTAATATTAATTAGAAGCCATTTGTAAGTCTAGTTCATTGTAATCAATTTTGTTTTTCACTCTAAAGTTCATTTGAGTTTAATACAGCCACTCAGATTGCTCATTAATATTTTATTAAAATAAATAATGAAAGAATTGACGCCACAATTAAAAGTTCTTTTGATGTCATTGAAATTTCAATGGGACTCAAAGATATTGTAAATCGTAAGAGCTTTTAAAATGAACGTAAGTAACATCTAGACAAATGGTAATAAATATATCGTCACATAAAATGCAAAAACCCTTTCTAACATTTTAAAAATTGTACAGGAGAAGCATAAGATAAAAAATGTATTGAATTACCTCAAAATTTTACATTACAAGTAAAGAAGGACAAAAAAAATTTATATATTTATTGTAAAATTTTGCACTAATTCTCAATATATATTTTCATTTAAATAAGTTTAATGCTTCTCCTGTAACATTTTTAAAATGTTAGATAGACCCTTTTGCATTTTCTGTGACGATATGGTTTCTTCATGATAAACCGATAAAATGTATAAGTATGAGTAATATGATAGAACATATGATTATATTACTCATCCGTAATTGTCTCCGAAAACATTGAAAATTCCAATTTTCTACACATGTTTTTTTTAATTAAAAATTCTTTAAAAATGCCCATTCAATAGATTGTCAAAATTTTTTAAACATAAGGGAATTGCCATATTTGTTTATAAATAGTAAAGAAATAAAAATTGAAAAAGAAGTTTAATACAATTTCATGCAGGTAAATAAAAAGCTAGTGAAAATTGGACTATTTATTTGTACATAATTAGTATTCGAACCCAAATAGGTTTAAGTCGGTAGTTATTATTTCGGCTTAAGTTCAATACTTGAATTTTTAAGAGTGGATTATTAGAATATCTAATCAGAGTAGCAGAAGGGATTAGTACTACCATTTTCGACAGCCGCTACACTGTCAGCATCAGCGCTCTTTGTTCACCTTTACCACGTTTAATCATGGATACTAGTGTTGAGGAAACATCAGCTATTTAACCATATTTTATGACGAAATAGAATATGAGCGTCTATGTTCGTTTTATCAATATGGTGAACATGAAGATTCACCTCTGAATATTTATTTCAATTTTCCAACTCTTATTTTATTTTTGGTTTTGGCTTGTGCGTAAGCTCCTCCTTGTGGTCAGGTCAACCAAGCTATTATTGTTGTCGTTGTACATGTTTATAAAGGTTTTCTTTTGTCTTTATAAGTTACATTCTGATTTTCAGTTGTTAACTAGACAGCAGAAAGCACATATGTATACAACTTTTGCGCGTACCGTCGCAAATCCTAATATTTGTACATAGTTATTATTTGAACTGAAATAGGTTTAAGTCGGAGGTTATTATTTCGGCTTAAGTTCAATATTTGAATTAATGTAAATTCTAATTATTTTTTAAGAGTGGAATATTTATCAGCTAAAAAATATAACAGTAGAGTTTATAAAACTTAAAAAACGGTGAAATTAAGGAGTGATATGACCAAAAAAAGTACGCCAATAAAATTACGTGTATCGGCGTTTTGAAAGTTTACATCTGGGACTTATTTTATATGGAGTTAAATTTCCCCCCTTTTGCACACTACAACTCTCTTTCTTAAATTAGAGGCAAAAATTTTCCTTTAGTGAGGACATAGGCGGCTAAATTATTCTACATAATTGCTCCTCGCTGTTTTTTACATATAAATGTTAAACACATTTTATGCCTTAAGCGTTAGGCTTACAAGATTTCCTTTGCCGAGAACTAATTGTGAGTAAGTACAAATTAATTCTTGAACACATTTTAGATTTTGAATGATATCTATCGTTCTGGAGCTAGCACAGAAAAAAATTTAAAATTATTATGTTCAATAAAATTATGTTGTTGAATAAAGGACTAATTTCAATAACATTTGTCATTAAATTAATACAATATGTTTTATTAATACCGCGCATTTTAAATATCACGCAAACAAAGTTATTGAAAAATAGCTAATATTTAATAAACATAGCCGTTAAATAAAATATATATTAATGTACCTAATTCGTTATTTGCATTGACATGCTTTCCAGGTGTTAGTACAAGTTTTATCTCATAAAAAATAACTGGGATATGGCTCAGCTGTTGCGAGCATGCTTTACGTCCATAGAGTCCGGGTTCGTATCCCAGACATGTAAGCATTTTTTTTAATTTACATATATTTTTATGAAGTAAATTTTAAATAAATTTTTTATTAAAACTCCCCAAGTTTTAATTTAAAAAAAACCTACTTCAATTTGCAATAAAATTTATTGAAAAAATTATAGGTTATTGATAAAATGTTTTATTCATTCAAATATTTCGATTATTAATTAAAAAATTTATAATTTTTTTTTACAATTTTTGTTATCAATTCCAGCATGAACTTAGCATACAATCTGTATTTGAACAACTTCCTACACATCATTATTTAGTAGCTTTATTCACATTTAAATTCTATTTCTAAATTAAAATTTATAAAATTTTTTAATTTTTAAATGAAATCAATCATCACGCATTAATGAAGTCGTACTACGTGTCGTGGATCGTTACATCCGTGATTGTATCGACAATCGTAATAAAATGAATTACGTGACACGTCAATCGTATCGTAAACTATATGGGATTACAGTACGTTCACGCATGTCATAATCCGAAAATGGCGTTTTTACGTGACGAGTTGTACGTTCACGGATGTGACAATTTGAGCCAAACTTGAGATGGATCCGCGGCTGTTTACAACGATACAGATATGTACATATGAATGTAAAATTTATTATTTTGCAGATGGACATTAAAAAATTTAATTATATTTAGGCATTTTTCTTAGTAAAAAGAAAATTACTTATATTTTTGGATTTATACATCCAAAGTATAATGGATTCGATTCAAATACAAAAATAAGTACTTTTTCTAGTAGAAAAATAGTTAGTGCTTAAATTTTGTTTCTAATTAATTCTATGGTGAAATGGTAAGTAAATTTTTGTTGGGATATAGAGGAATTCTTTATCACAGGAAATTAAGGAAAAAATTAATTGAATACCGGGATTTTTGTTATCAAAAACAAAGCTTATTTTTTTCTGTGTGGGTGTGTTTGAAGATCTATAAGAGAATTTTATGGTAAATGTTTTTGTGGAACATTTCTGCTCACTACATCATCGCTGAAGTGGAGTTTTTAGCCCCTTTTTTAAGATATGTACAAAAAGAAAATATACAAAGACCTATATAACAAAGAGTTAGAGGCTTAAAATGTTCCACAAAAATCTTAATCGTAATGTTTTACATAAAAATGCCGAACACAACTTAGACCTGCAAAAAGAGAGGAGCTTTACCTCCCCCTAATGAATGAAACTCAGATGTAAACTTTCAAAACACCGATACACGCACATATATATTTTTTAATGTCATCTATTAGAATCAATCGGTAGAACCATGTCACTTTTTTGTGTTGTACAGTGTAATTGAATTTAATAAAAAAAAATTTATGGTAAAATTCAGGTTTAAATTTATATTTTCGATTTAAAAAATCTATATTTCTTATGTAAGAGAGACTTTCGTGCTATTAAATATGCATGAAAGCTATTAAAAATGCTCAAAGATTTAATCGCTTTTTTATACATCCTTCTATTCAGAACTATACATTAATTTTATATATCTAATAATGTATATTAAAACATTAATAAACTTCCTAATATTCTATGAACCATATCAAACGGATTTTATTGACTTAACGAGTTTTTGCAATAAAAACAATGCTTAATGTACAAAGGCATTTATAGTTCTGTTAACAAAAAAGCTGGCACGGTTAGAACCACATAAAAATTTTAAATTTAGTGGAATTGGATTTAAGTTTTAGTTATTTAGTTACTTATTTACTAGAATCATTTTCAATGCGTAAGCTTAAATGATATTCAACCATTTTTGTAACCTTCAAAAATATTCACTGACAAAATAAATACACAAAATATGTGTATCAAAATTGGCATGCAAATACAATCATATGGGGCATTCCATGTGAAACGAAAAACCAAAAGTTGTTGAAGTTTATTTAAGTAATATTTGAAGAGTCTTCGATCTATTTAAATACAAAATATTTTTCAAATACAAAGTCTAATTAACGAGCTAGAAGACTTCCAAAATGTCTATTTTTCAACAAATTACAATGAAAGGAATAAACCCATTTTTGCATCTTTTTGAAATTGATTTAATTTGTCAAGTAATAATAATGTTAAAAAGATCGATATTTATTACCAGTCCGTTTCACACATACACAAAAATAAGTTTCGTTTTTGATAACAAAAATCCCGATATTCAATAATTTTCTTTTTCAAATTTCCTGTGATAAGGAATTCCACTATATTGATAACAAAATTATTTCAAAAGAAAAAAATATATATGTTAAAAAATTTTTTACATGGCTGGGATATGAACCCGGGCTTCCCGGACGTAAAGCATACTCTCTACAGCTAAGCCATATCCCAGCTATTTTTATATGAGATAAAATTTGTTATAAAGTACTTATGTATGAAAAGAAAAGAAATATCCGGCATGGGAAAGAAATGCATGCAACGAAATATTGTATTAAATTAATGACAAATGTTATTGAAATTCATACTGTTTTCAATAACATGGTTTTATTGAATATAATTCTTGAATATTTTTTTGTGTGCATGGAATGCCACATATCGCATTATTAATTGTTTTGTGAATTTGAAAGCATAGAGAAGGCATATAATATTTTTATGAATTCTAACATTATGGTATGAACAAATAAGCAATTATTTAAACACACTTTTCAATGTTGCTTAAACATTTTCACGTTCCTAAGGGACTTAGGGGAAAACAACAAGCTTCTAAATAATTTTTGTACAAACATCATCATAATAAATAAGAACAGAGTGCATTAGATTAAAAAAATATGACGAGAACTTTAGCAGTGCTAATTATAAACTACTGACTTATTCATAAAGTATATATTTCGTTAAAAAAAAATAATAATAGTAATAATAATAATAATATGTGTATTATACTGTTTAGGTTTAATTTGAAAATTATTATTTCGGCTTAAGTTCAATACTTGAGAATTTAGATAAATTATAATGTTTATTAAGAAAAGGAATATTAGAATATATAATCATCAGACTAACAGAACGTATTTCGAGGTCACTACACCATCTCATCACCATCTCGGCACTATGGAAAGCAAACGCCGATTTTGATGATTCTTACGTCATTCGATTTTTCTTAACCCTGCGAGTGTCACTAAAGATATGAGAGTAATCAAAATTCAACATGGCGGACAACAGACGCCATTTTGTGAATCCGAAAAAAATTAAAAGTCGGCTAACTATATTAAAATGGTCATCATTCAACAGGTATTTGAAAATAGTCTTTAGGTTCCTCTTAGCATTTTTCATTTCAAATGACCATTTATGATCTTTAACGGTTTAAAATTAGTTAACAACTAAAAAACTCAATTGGGTAAAAATCGAACTTTTAACAAAACATCTAAAACCAAACTGTGTATGAAAACTAAAAAAGCCCCGGCTGCGTAAAAAAACTAAAATAAAAGAAAGTTCAGTGTGCGAGACATAGCGACATTTACAGTCGGGAACCATTAAAAAAAGAATCTTAAAATCTCCGGACTTGGTTTTTTTCCTTTAGTTTTTTTACGCAGTTGGGGTTTTTGATTTTTTAATTTTTTTATTACTACTTGTCAAGGTGGATACAAGTGAGTAGGAATATCAATATTTAACCAATTTAATTAATGATATATAATATGAGAGGTATTGTGACTTATTATATTCATTTACATGTTAAAGCAATTTTGGTTGGTACGAAATTAACCATATCTAATGATCATTTAACGCATTTTATTTATTTTTTGCTATTTTCCAGAACACTCTGCTGCTGAAATTAAACAATATTTGTTGTTACATATGTTCAACTGGTTAGGTTTTTTTGTAGTTGTTGTTTGTAGTTGTCAGTTTCATTTCTCATTCCCACAAACTAGAGAAAAAGTATGTCTACATGCTGTTTGGTATTCGTGACTTTTATTTTCAATATTAAATATTATTTTCAAATAAATCAAAAAATTTTGAGTTTTATAAATGATTTAAAATTGAAATGAATAATAATTACATCGCAAAAAATTATTAAAAATATGTGCAATTGAAGTGTTTATTGAAAAATTGGTAACATTTGTTGATGAATGAATCAACTTGCGAAAAATGCAGTTTTGAATAAAAGCAAAAGTTTTTCGAAATTAGCAAAGAACATATTGTATTCCGATCCTAAAAGATTGAGTCGTAAATAGTTCAATTATATTAAACCATTTGCTTAAGCTTCGATTGTGAAGAAAAAGAAACATGTAAAAATATTGCAATTCGTGACTTGTCTATTTATATTGGTTTTTTGTAGTAGTTTCTAAAATATGATTTCAGTGTTTTTGTTATTGTTTTGGGTGTAAAAAGCAGAAAAAACCAAATTAACCAGAGTAGAAATGCAAAAACATTATAGTGAAAAATTAAAACTAGACGGAAAAAGGTATGCTGAATGTAAGCACGGGAAAGGTAAAGGGAACTACTCTTATAACAACTTACTTCATTTATTAATTCTTTGGTTTTGATTTAAAGGAGTTCTAAGCAATTTAGACGAGATAAAATAATATAGAAATCATATCGTCCTAAAGTGAGGTAACGAATGACAAAAATATTATGCGTTAATATCGTAAAATAAAACAAAACATGTTCACATTTTTTAGGAGACTATTATGTTTACACAATGTACAGACAATCGCTCATTCAGTACATATTTTAAAATTTTTTCCTTTGAATTTTACCCATATATGTCTGTATGTCTGTAAATATCGAATTAATTTAAGGTTTAAAAAATATATTTTAGATAAAGCCTATTTTATTACAATTGTATAAATCAACATTAAATTCTTTATATCTAAAAAAACATTTTGCTTTTTCACACCACTTTTTCATCCCTTCTTTATTTAAATTTTAATTATATTGTAAGCTAAAAATTGACTTACTACACATTAGAATTTCGCAGTGTATACCATATTTATTTTTCACACTATTTTATGCTTATTTTATTTACATAGTTTTTTTGTGGTAAGTTGAATTTATGAGCCTTTAATAACTTATAATAATGTATGCAAATGACTTTTTAATTTGCATTTATGCATAGATTTTTTATTTTATTTATATAAATAAATTTATATTTAATTGGTATTTAAATTGACACTTAAGTTAATGCCTATAATCCCGTTAATAAATTCATTACGTAAATGTTTTTTTTTACTTTCTATTTAATGTTTGCAAAAATTATTCAATTAAATGTACACTCTAAAACATTACTGAAAAATTTACTATCATATATTGTCTAAATTTGTGTTGAAAGTTTCTCCTTGTCTAAAATTACATCAATTTTATTAAAGAAAAAACCTTTCAAATTAAACATGTTTAGTCCAAGTGAAAAAAATGTAACATAAACATTTAAGTCAACTTTTGTACTGCAAATAAATGTTGTTTCTATAGAAAACACTATATACACTCTAAAACATTACTTCAAAACATTCCTTCAATATATGATTGTCTAAATTTGTGTTAAAAAATTTCTCTTTGTCTAAAATTACATCGATTTTGTAGTTATTTTATTAAATAAAAAGCCTTTCAAATTTAATATATTTAGTACAAGTAGAAAAAATGTAACATAAAGTATAATACGACTATGGCTGAATGGTAGATACGTCAGACTATCAGTCAGGAGGTCGCGGTTCAAACCTGCACGCAGCCAATCGCTCTTTTTTAGTAAAAACATTTTGTTGAAAAATAATGCGTGTGTAAGTTTATGTCGATAATAATATGTAAAGTGTTGCCGACTATTATCGACCTAATTTTCAGCAAAAGTGTTTTAGAGTGTGCATACATATATAAAAAATTAAAAAAACATAAATTAATATAAAAATTAATTGCCTGGCATTATTTTTTCATTTCATTCACTAACATTTATTGCGAGGTATCGCAATTTACACATTTAAGTCAACTTTTGTACTGCAAATAAATGTTGTTTCTATAGAAAACACTATATACACTCTAAAACATTACTTCAAAACATTACTTCAATATATGATTGTCTAAATTTGTGTTACAAATTTCTCTTTGTCTAAAATTACATCGATTTTGTAGTTATTTTATTAAATAAAAAGCCTTTCAAATTTAATATATTTAGTACAAGTAGAAAAAATGTAACATAAAGTATAATACGACTATGGCTGAATGGTAGATACGTCATACTATCAGTCAGGAGGTCGCGGTTCAAATCTGCACGCAGCCAATCGCTTTTTTTAGTAAAAACATTTTGTTCAAAAATAATGCGTGTGTAATTTTAGGTCGAAAGTAGTCTGCAAAGTGTTGCCTACTACTATCGACCAAGTTTTCAACAAAAGTATTTTAGAGTGAACATTTTTCAAAATTATGGGGTTCTGACAACCGATTCTGGTAGAGGAGATAATAAAAATATATGTACGAGTGTCGGCATTTTGCAAGATCACATCGAAATTTTATTTTAGGGGGGTTAAAGTTTCCCCTTTTTGGCCTGTTCGTGCAGCATATCGGCACATTAAACTATGTGCTCTTTACATCTGAGGTGTAGGAAATGTTCAGCAGCTTTGTAGAAAGTATTAGAACAAATACTTTTGTGCAACTCTAACTCCTCCACATGACGGTAATTTTTGGCTCTTTTGTAACAAATCGTAAAAAATACCCCTAAAAAGAGGAAGTGCGTGGATAAAATGTTCTATAAAAATGTTTGGCATAAAATTTTATTATTGATCTTTGAAGACAACTAAGCTCCAGATTCAACTTGTACGCCAAAAACCATGTTTAAGGTTTAACTTCATTCTTATTCACAGATAAAACTCGAAATAGGAAATCTTGCAAGTCTTACGTTTAGAGTATAAGATGTGTTTAGCACTTATATGTAAAACACTACGAGAAACATTTGTTTGAAATATTCTAACCCTCTAGCTCTTCGTTGTAAGGGTCTTTTTGTACATTTCTTAAAAAAGAGGCAAACAACTCCCCTTCAGCGGCTTTATAGGTGGCTGAAATGTTCTACAAGAATATTTGCCATAAAATTGTACTATAACTTTTTAAAGTAATCCAAGCCTCAGACTTAACTTGGACGCTAGAAATCATTCAAAACTTGAAATGTGTTTAAGGGTTAATTTCGCATTTATTCACAATTCGTGCTCGGTATAAATAATCTTGTAAACCTTACGTTTAAGGTATAAGATGTACTATATTTTTTTATATACAAGACCACGAGGAACATTTATGTTGAAGATTGTTGCCCGCTATATCGCTGCAGAAGAGGAGTTTTTTTGCCCCTTTTTAAGAAATGTAAAAAAGACCCATACAGCGAAGAGTTAGAGGGTTAAAATGTTCTAGAAAAACTTTTTTCATCCACGATGGTTTTGCCCGCTCTATCGCCGTTGAAGGGCAGTTTTTTTGCCTCTTTTTAAGATATGTATAAAAAGACCCATATAGCAAATAGTTAGAGGACTAAATTTTTCCAGAAAAATGTTTCTTATGCAAGATGTTCTCAGCAATTTTTTGTAATACTTCCCAACAAAAAAAAAATCGGAACTAGTTCCAAAGGTTTACCATTTTCATTGAATACCAATCACTACAGGTACTGAATTTAATATTCTAAGGCTGTTGTCTAAGTCAAAAATTGTTATAGACAACCTTTTAAGAGCATACCGTTCAGCTCTTTGGATCACTTCCGCCATATGACAAGCACGTGTTAAATTTATTGATGTTTCACCAGAAATAGAACTATTTTGATCGAGTTCATCAATGTTGTAAATAATAATTTGTGTGTTCATTTTTTGCTGGGTAATTACCTTTGCTCTGTTTGATAATATTAGAACATTCTTTAAAAGTTGTTTGAGTAACTTTATGATACACCTACAAAAGTTCAGGATGACTTATAAAACAAATTTATAACGCAAATACATACAAAGAAAAAAGTAATTACTTAATTTTCGAAAATTGCATGAAATTCAATAGGACCTGTATTTGATTCAAATATAATGTTTGTTGAAAATACAATTCTATAAAAGATCATTTGGGAAAAATACAAATATGTTCAACAACTTTGTTTGTCCTATATAGAGAAAATCTTTATCACAGAAAATTAAAAAATCTTTTTTTATTGAATCAACACATTTCCATAGAACAGAAAAATCGTAATCACAGGAAATTCAACAATTTTCTTCTGTGTACTCACAAGTATTTAAATTTTAACTTGACTTTTATAACCTTTCAAAATAAGACGGAAATAAAAGGAATATTTTTTATAACTGAATCCTTAACTTTAAACTTAACAACGCATACGCCTGCCTACACATGTAAAGTATTTGAACGATGAAGTCTGCTCTAAAATGATTTGTTTTTATACTTCACCAAACGCCATTAAAATGAAAAGGACCAGCTGCAATCAAGCACCTATTTTTATGCAAAATAAAAGAACTTTCTTTCACAGTTTTATGACCTTTTTTTATTTCAACTATCCGTTGATTTAGCACTTTCTAATTCAATGGCTTTTAATACTCAATATTATACGTAATTTTTGTTTTTGTCGCATGCTGCAGTTGGGGTTTTTTTTCCTTTGGAACATTTTGTGTTTGCGATGGCCCCCGAAACGTAATGAATTTTCAATAAGTTGTGATGGTGCTGACGTGCAGCGCACTCGGTGAGACTGAAATCTAATATAAAGCGATGCAAATGGGAACATTTTATGAAACACTCAACTTTCGTTGTCACAGCGACAGCAGCAAGTGTTCTTTACGTGTTTGGCCTGTTGAGCTCTTGAAAGAGATTAAAAAGTGTTTGAAAAAGCGAATGTTTAATAAATTCACACTATTTCCATAACAAAACTAATCTTGATTTTTTTAGGATTTTGTTTATTACGATGAAATACTCGTATTCAAAAAGTATGGACATATCGCAGTTAATCAGCAAGAGGGTATTAACTTAAAATTTTAAAATTTTCAGTAGAGGCCAAAAACTGTTTGTGGTTATATTTTAAGGGAATCGGAAAATCCGAATACATCATAGTAAGCAAACTCCATTTGAAAATATATTTGCACTGTTTTTATTTTAAAATCTTGCAATTATTGGGAAAAAATCTATGTTTTGAGTTAATACCATTTTTCTGAATCTTTTCGATAAAAATGCGAGCAATTTTTATGATAAAAGAGTCACATTTCGAATTAAAATAATAAAGTAAAACTAATTTTATCAACAAAACAGTATCAACTCAAAATGCAACTAAATTTAAATAAAGCAATTTGATTATTTTTAACTTGAATAAAGGCTCAAATCAAAATAATACATTTTTTATGAAAATAAACGATGCATTTCTATTTTAACTTTTGTAATAACTCAAAATAATACATTTTTGTTGATATAAAGGTTGTAGTCATTACACTATAATGAAAATGGTCGCATGTGTGGTTTTCGAGATGAAAGAGTAATCGGAATACGTTGAAATTTTTGTAGTGGATAGACATTGATATTGTTAGTTGATTTCTTGCAAAAAGTGAAAATTTAAACATTTTGAGTTAATACCCTCTTGTTGATCAAGTGTGATATGTATATCTGTGGTTTTCTTGAATAAGCAAGTATGTATGTCTACAAAACCAAATTTTATAGGGGAGCCGAGATACTCCATTTTTAATATTATGATTGGTTTGTTGGTTGGCTTACGTGGCTGCCTGTTATGCACAAACATTCAAGTAGAATAAGATGCTGTTTTGACAGACCACTCAACTCGTCAGTGTCAACCTATGTAGGTCCGTACCCAGGCCTCGGATTCGGTATTAGTTACTAGATCCAACCCGTCTCATTGAAATACCTGATCAGGTCACCCAGACCTGAAAGAAAGTGGAAGACTGTTTCTTCTTTGCTTTGATCCCGGCAACTACGGAAGAACGCATTGTAGGAAAGGCCTATCCTATTAGCATGTCTACCAATTGCCCAATGCCCCGTCACTACTGCGACGAGCCTCGAGATGTCCCTACGGTTTCTACTAATTAGTTATGTTGTGCGCATATCCTTGTAGCAACGCCACATTTTCCTAACTACCTTACACGTGCTCAACTTGCACCACCTATCTTTAGCTTTCTACCGGTACTATTTGAGAATGCAGTTTCTAATAGTCCCAAACGGCATGGCTACCGATTCAACAGTGGAGATGTTCGTGGCAGATCCAGCCCTGGCCAGCTCATCGATCTCATCGTTCCCAGGGAAGTTGCTATGTGCGGAAACCTAGATGAGAGTGACGTCAGTCTGACCACCTAATCTGGATAACACATCCTTGCACTGGCTAATTAATGTAGAAAGAATAGTGTATGACCTAAGAGACTCTTGCTTGGACACCCCTGTCAATCAGCACCCTGCCTGCTTCCCCTATAGCCAATGTTTCAGCACGAAATACACTAGCTTCATCAGGAAGTCGAAAGTAGAGTTTTATTCCAAGGTCCTTCGAGAAGATTCCAGAGCTCACACCGCAAATCATTCTTGATCGATCAATATACATCCTGACGTTGAAGTCTTTTTCTATGTTTCCCTCCTACTCTCGTCTGGATGGAATAAAGACTTTGAACGTACTGTCAAAGTCTAGATGAGGTACGATGTAATACTATGGACTCTGTGTGATTTTTATCAAACCTTTTTTTTTGGACAGTCATGTAAATATATGTTGTAAGAAGTTTGTGAAAAAATTGCAGGAAAAAGTTTCCTAAAGGTAAGAGTATAAAGAATAAATAAAAAAAACAATTTGCCATGGGCACTAAAAGTGTGAGCAAAAAAAGTTTATGCCGATAATAGTTTTTTACATTGAACTAATGTAAGCGCACAAGATTTTTTAGCTGAAAAATGCTTGCGCACTAGCAACTATAAGTTGTTATTAGCTCAACAATAATCCAAAAATATTTCGGAAATGTGCTCAAAAGTAAGAACACATGCACACAGAAAAAACGATTGTAAAATCAACATGACGCAATTATGATTTGAAATAACATTAAATTTACAAGAGATAATTTGTCGTTTAAGTGTGTTAGTGTTTATTTGTTTTGTTCATTGCTACGCCTCACTGGTGTGCTTATTTGTGTGCCTTGTTGTTGTTTATTCTTACATGTGTCGGTTATGTAGACGACAAAAAAAACGAATTACCAGCGAAAATTTACTGCTGCTGGTTGTTTAAAATTACCATTGTTTCATATTAATTTTAAATCAAAAATTGTTAATCTAAAATCTCTTTGATTTAAAATTTTTCACTGTTAAAACAACTAATTTTAAATCAATTTGACTATAATTTTAATTTCAAATAAGATTTATGGTAAATTATCATTTAAATCATGATGGGAATATATTCAGTGTATATCTAAAGTAAAGTTTGAAGCTGTTGTCGCTGCAGTGGTTAGCGCGTGGAGTATCATGCAAGTGGTACGAGTTCAAATCTTGGCTGAGGCAGCCAACTACAACACAAAGTTTTCTGATTTCTAAGATAATAACCATCATGTAGGTAAAAGAATTAATAAAATAGCTACATTGAAGTCATGTTGTTTCAGCTTGATATAACTATAACTCAACATGATTCTTAGTGTTGTTTCAATATCAAATTCACGTTATTTAAACTTGAAATAACTTTGATTCAACATGATTTTTTGTGTTGTTCCAATAACATATTCATGTTGTTTCAACTCGAAATAACTTCGATTCAACATGACTTTTCGTATTATTTCAGTATCAACTTCATTTTTATTTAACTGAACCGCAATATCAAATCAACATGAAATATCGTTAATGCAAAAGGATAAATATTTCTTGAAGATTATTGTAAATCATGTTGAATTAACATGAAACGCCTATGAAGCAAAATCACTGCCGAAAAATTTTTAATTAGCCTGCTTTTTGACGATTTTACATTGAAATTTTTCTGTGTGTGTGGCTATATGTTTTTTTTCCACGACAATAAATTTCCAACACGCAAATTGTTAGTCGTTTTAGTTCATTAGAGCTGAAATATATTTGAACGAATTAAGAAATTACGTTGTTTTTAGAAAAAAATTCAGAATGTGTCCATGTCATTAGCGAAATCTTTGGTCCATGTAAATTGGCATGTAAAATAATGCAATTTGTCATCAATAACTAAAAATCGACAAAAATGGCCACCCGCGCTTAATCAAGAAAACCACAGATGTGTGTGTGTGTGTGTGTGTGTGACTATACAGTTGTATTGAATGTATACAATGTTTACCAACATTTATTTTTTTAACTTTTATCTATAATTCGCTTTATGCTCAAATAATCAATAAATTTTAGTTTCAATTACACTTTATATTTTCGACAAAACTTTTCTGAAGAAAAATGCAGCATTTGTTAATGGAAAAACTGAAGGAAAGTATGTACAACAATAAAAGCAGTTTTGTTTGCAGTGTTTCTCCAAAGTTCATAAGTTCTTAGAACAGACTAATTAGTATGAGCGAATGACGGTGAAAATATTAATGAAAAATATAGATTATGACAAAGTAATTAAAAATAATAATATAATAAGAATTTAATTACGAATTTCTATTAAAAATGTAAAAACATGGAATCTGCTTCTTTTTTTTGGAAACGCCACGTCGTTCCCTGTTGTTCGTTATGTACATCACGGGATTTAAAAAAAAACCAAAAACGAAAATTTTAAACGAAAACAATAAAAATAAACATAAGACTTGATATAAGAGCATAAAACAAAAAAGCGTTGAATAAAAAAATCGCCGAAACAGGGAAAAACTTATAAAACTGGGGAAAAACTCTAAAACTATGGAAAAATCGCTCAAACTGCGAAAAAATCATCGTATCTTCTTTCCCAGAGGAAACAGTCCTCAAGCTTGGCAAAAGGCCGGCTAGGCAAAAAAACCATTCTGCAAAACCAGTACTTCTCTTTTAAAAAAGGAAATCAGGTCTACCGGATATTATTTCTTTTTCAAAATGGTGTCCATAAACCATATATCCTTTTTTATTTTGAAATAATCTCTATGCACATTATTTCTATGGACGTTATTGCATGCCACCTAATGTATATCATCCATACCCTGTCAAACTATTCAATATGTAAAATGTGTTCTCCAATTTACATGATACGCCTCTTTTCAAAATGCTGAAATTCTCGTAGAGGATGGTAACTCATAAGGAAATATTTTAAAGCTGGTACTTTTAGGAATACGCTTCCTTTAAATTCACAATTGGCTGATCTTGGCGCTCTTTTGTAAAGTACAAATTTTCATATTTGAAACTTTTATACTAATAAAAAGCAATGTTAGGTTATTTTAATTTTTAGTTGACGATATAATATGTTAAAAAAGTTTTCAGGAAGTCATATATATTAATTTAAAATTATCTTCAAAGCCAAATTATTTCCATGTTATTGCAATTTCCTCAACTGTCGTTTAACTATCGTTTATAAGCACAAGTAATAAAATGCAATTTTATATTAAACTAAAACATTCCTCGAAGCAAATATTAAAGTGCAATTACTACATATGAGTACGTGTAACATTTTCTATTCATTCAAAAAGTTACTTTAATATTGTTATACTAAGTTCATTGTAGGTAGACCAAAAAACCTTGTTATGGAATTTAAATAGCAAAAATAAAACCAGCAAACTATTACTGTAACAAGGATGAGAAGAGCACACAGATCGATGTGTCTTTCTTGGAAAATACTTAAACTGCTTTTAATGCATGTTTAATGCCAAGCAGAAATTTAGTTTTAAATTTCCTTAATGCTGGTGGTAAACATATTTGTGGGTTATTGTAGAATTTTAATAAGAAATTGTTTAACATTTCAATGCGGTATTCGTATTTTATTGTTGATAAACTATTTAGCATTAATTTAATTAAATTGGATGATTATACATTTTATTTTCGAAGCTTAATTGTTCTCATATTCAAATTTAAATTTTGTGTTAAATATTTAACACAGCCATGAATGAATGCCAATATTGGTACGTCTGGGCGTATAAGTAATAAATATTTAACTAAATATTGATCATACGTAATGTGTGATTTAAGAGCGTACATTAGGCCTACATGGGTAAAACAAACACTTGGGTCATTCCCATTTTAAGTGTACGTTTTAAGCTTTTTTAACCAATGTAACTAATAGAAATATGTGAAGGTATGATTCACATTATAGTTTTAACCTCTTTCAGTCGATCCCAAAATAAAATTATACGTTTCGATTTTTTAAAATTTTTGTGTATTAAGCGTTACACTTGGGTGCCCCTGTGGCTGAGTGGTAGTGATGCTAGCCTGTCTGTCCATAGGTGGCTGGTTCGATTCCCGCCATAGACCCTGGGTGTTTTTGTCAGACAAGCTAATCGCTTCGCTGGTTGTGTTTGCTTAAAAAAAAAAAAAAATATAAAAAAAAGATTTCGCGGTTGTTCCGGAAATAATTTTTGGGAAAAATCATTCCCGGAACAACCGCGAAATTTTCAAAGCATATCAGAAATTTCTAGCCGGATAATGTTCTTTATATTGTTTGTACCCTTCCGCTGCTGTTAACTTTTGTTTGCCTTCCTAAAATTTATAGATAAATTCTATTTAAGAATATTGTTATCGTAACGCTCAATACATTTTTATAGGAATTCAATATTTTTCTTAGCACACATACTATATTTTGAATTTAAAGCAATTCAGATGTACGATCATCAATGAGTTTTAACATAAACTCTAGATTTTTACAGTAAGAAAATATCAATTAAATAAAAGAAAATACGAATAACACTCAATGCATTTTTTCGGATACAAACCACGCTTGATTGATAAAACATTTTGCAATATAATACTATTTAACACAAAACTTTTAAATATTCTGAAGTAAAAAACTTACGCTGTTATTTTAGTGTATGCTGTTAATGCAATTTCAATAATTAAACTGAGTAATGAATCGTACTAAAAGCAAGTAACGCTCAATACACAAGACTGCGGACAACAATAAGAAAAAAATATAATATCTTATGTTTAAAAAAAATTGATGTGTGAAACAAGAGAAGTAAATGCAAACATTTATAATTTCGTAGTGTGGAAAATCAACAGTCCGCATTACGGACACGCCACTTTGTATGAAAAGAGTGTAAACAGCATGGACAGTCTTATAGAAAAAACCTTATGTATATTTATTTATAATGGCTTAATTCATAATAATTGGTATCGTCTTTCTTATATCAAGTACACTTTTTGCTTATTTGTAATATTGTAATATTGTATTGACGGACAAAGAAAGAACAAGATACATACACGCAAAGAAAAAACATGGTTGAGCCAACCATAATCGAAGATCAACATAGTATGATTGAATATATGGTTGAAAACAACCATATATGTAGTTCAAAACAACCATATACATGGTTCAAGCAAGCATATGCATGTTTCAAAGCAACGATATATATCGTTCAAAATTACAATAAATGGTTTGAAATAACCATATATGTGGTTTAAAACAACCATATGTATGGTTCAAGCAACCATGTATATGGTTTAAAACAATCATATATATTGTTCAAAATTACAAAATATGGTCTGAAATAACCATATATATGGTTAAAATTAACCATATAAATGGTTCTAAATAACCATATATATTGCAGAAAAGTAGTATGCATAATATGGATTTTTTTTTGATTTTCTTAAATGTGTTGGAGTTTATTTCAGTTATTACTTTCAGATAATTTGTTTTATTTTTTAGTACAAACACAACCCGCGAAGCCATTAAGATTGTCTGCGAAAAACACCGAGGGGCTATTGTGGGAATCGAAACCACAATGCTACCGGATAAGACTTTATCTATTTTATTACGCAAAAATTTGCACTTCGTAATCTGAACAATATGATTGTGGCATGGCTACAACAACTATGTTATGGTTGTGGCAAACAATTTATGGTTGTTGCAAACAAACTATTGCCGTTTCTTAAATATTTTAAAAATCACTTTCGCGACTATAAATAAATTATTGTTTAAAATTTACTAATGCATTTTTAGCATCCGTTACGATTGCAACATAGTGGGACTACAAGCAATAAACAAAAATAGTTTATGCCAAAGAATTGGATATAAGACAGTATTCCAAATATCATGGGAAGTGCTGGCGTTAATTAATTAAATAACCTTATGGCAGAACATAACAACCCAGCAAAAAAAATTGAAAGTTGTTCCAAAGGTTTGCCATTTTCATTGTATACCAACTACTACACGTACTGAAATTTATATTATAATACTGTGGTAGTATTAATATTCACTGTACTATTTATTACTTTGTTGCAATATTTTTAATCAAGTTCCCGGTTATTATATTTTCAGAAGTCATTTAATAAGCTTTGTTATTTTATTATTTTTAAAACATTGAGTTTTCTGTTGTCATTGAATTTAATCAGTTTTTTTAGTTTTAAATAATTTCTGTCAATAAATTTGCTCTTTTTGTATAAAACAAGCTTTTGGCTTTGGTGTTTTAGTACCAAATCCTACATTAGTGTTATTTATATAAACATTGTGCTATACAAACTTTTAAACACATACCATTCAGTTCTTTGGAGCACTTCTGTCCTATGACAGCCACGTGTTAAATTCATTGACTTTTCTCCAAAAATAGAACTACTTTGATCTAAGTTCATTAATGCTGTAACCAATGATTTGTATTGTCATTTTTTGCTAGGAATGGTGTGCAGTTAATTGATGTTAATTTTTCTCTTCACATTTCAAATAATCATTAAATAAAACAATTCTTATTCGTATTAATCAAAAGAACCAAAATATATCAAAATGATAAAAAATAAGCAGTTAAAATGATAAATATACATATATTTCCATTTTCTTTTTTATTGGCAAGTCTTGGCGCCTTAACGACGAGTCATATCAATACTTAGAGCTTCTAAGAACTAAATTGAAAGCGAATAGTTTGTGACTCTTAAAATGACAGCAACATTAATGTAAATAACTTGTGGACTAGGTCAGTCTTGCACTTATTCGTCTTAATTTGCCCTCTGCACATGAGAAAACTATATTTTGTATATTTTGTATAGATCTCCTGCAGTCTATTTATTCAATAAAATATGTATGCAATAATAAAACAAAAATTACAATTTCATCTATGCTTCTTCCGTTTCTTTAAATCGATTCATAACTATACAACTGTCTCAGATTTTTAAAATACCAGAATATTCTATGATAAATAGATGATGAGATAAGTAGAGAAATTCAAACATTGAGAAAAATAGAAATATTTTCATACACAAAAATATTTTAAATTTCTTTTATTATGAAAATTTTTTTGAAAGAAATAATTGTGGGATCCTTTCATCACAGTTAACCTTTGGCGATATCTCCATAAGTAAACAGCAAAAAATGTTATCAAAAAATATGCAAGAGTTGTCATGACATTTGGCTGAAATATAAAATATTCAGTAGAGAAAAATACACGCGTAACCACATTTGCTCCTACACAGTTTTTTTTGTTTATTTTGGTCAACTCAGTTTGTAACTTTTTAGGTTTAAATCCCTCTTCTACTTACACAACAATCGAGCAACAAATGATATTTTTTTTCGTTTCCTGGCATAAGTGACAACAAATTACAAGAATTTTTCCTGTCAGGAAAATTTTATCACAATTTGTTTTACTTTTAACACTTTTTAGCAGAAAAAGAAATACAAGCATCATGTGGCAGAAAGGGAAACGGATATTTGAAATATCCGCATAAGATAAGTCGAAGTTTTGCGGTAAATCACAGTCCGTTGGTCTTTTTGTGTTAATGTCAGTTAGGCATTCGAACAGTTTATTAATTTTTTTTTAATTTTTAGATTTCTGTTAAATTTTCAAGGAATCATTTTGAACTTTACATACATAAATATATAAATTTTTTGCTTAAGATAATTTGGCAGTAAAGGGTCGATATAAATCTCCTTTGCACATAACTTAAATAATGGTGCGAGTATCTTATGAATTTTAAATTTCCTTAATTTCCCACAATACCGTAAGACAAACTTCAATTCCTCAAACCCACACAATCAAACACATAAATTATAAGGCACTAAACTATTCGTATCATAAAATTTAATGTTGCACACTCGTTCATGTATTTATCCTTTCTGCTGCTTCTCCATCTTGTTGCTGGCATTGCATTCGAACATGTATTTTTTATATTTATGTGAACAAAAAGCTACAAGCCATGTGCCACTTACATACACAGTAACAAAAGTTGTCATAAAATAATAATGTGAGTGCTTGCTATTGTCGAATACAAACTTTTAAAACGTGCATAACAAACAGGCTTGTAGAACAAGAGAGCAGCACCCCAATAACATCAACAAACATTGTAAGTTTAACTAAAAAAAAGTGGGAACAATGTGTTGGATACCTAGTTGCCAGATAGTATTAGTATAAAGGCCTTAAAGTTTATGGAAAAACTATTTAAAAGGATACTTTTCAGTCCCAAAAAATGTTTTTAGTTGCCTTGAGGGAAATTTGTAGTCAATTGTTCTGTAAATAGCTACTCCTGGCATGAGTGATTAAAATGGGAGTTGTACAGCAAATTTTCCTTCTTGCTGCACATTGTAAAACGGTTTAGAAAAAAATACCAAGAGAGTAAAATATGGGTTTCCTTGATTTACTTACTGTAGGAAGTATATCAACACACGCAAATTATAGTAAATGAATTTATCGGATCGGTCACTGACTTGTCTTGTGATAGGTCCTCTTCCCTATAGCGTAGTTCCAACATTTTGTTGGAATCCTTCTTTGTTTGTATGTAATTCACTTAAATTTAGAAATGAAATTAAGACGATAAACATGTTTCATAAATAATTCATAGTTTTAGTTATAAACTATTTCACACTTGCTAGTCCCTGTGACCTGGATTCAAGGGAAAAAATTGTATTTAAAAAAAAATTTTAAGCAACTAAGTAAACCAATATTAAATTAGGTTAATATTAAGCCAAACTGAATTGTATTATGCTAAAGTTCGTAATATTTTATCAAGAAATAATTAGACATAAGACAATATGTCATGGAACAATGAAAAAATCTATGTTAATTAATTCCAACGCACACGGCTGAACATAACATCGTTGTTTTCGGAGGTCTCAATACAACATAGTCTGTGTTATGTGTATTTCTTTTATTTCACTACTTTTTAGATTGCTCAGTTGTGTGCAAATCACACAACTATTTTATTTAAATCGTGAACGAATAAAGGAAACTGTAATTCTTCATTACACTATGCCACAAAAAAAATGGAGCTCAAAAATGAGATGTTTCTTAAGCTAAATTAGGGCTGCTGAACACGAATATGACAATCATTTATTTTTCTTAAGAAGCTTTTTCGAGATAATCGCGAAAAACGTGTTTTTTACAGTTTCTACAGCTATTTCCAAAAATCTTGAGAGCTGTTTATTTCAATTAAGAAATCTTTTCTCTGTTGGATAGCTACACATGGACAAATTTCAATGTAAAATCGTCGGAAACCAAGTTAATTAAAAAATTTTCGGTAGTGATTTTGCTTCATAGGCGTTTCGTGCTAATTCAACATGATTTACAATAATCTTGTAGGAACATTTATCCTTTTGAGTTAACTATATTTCATGTTGATTTAATATTGCAGTGCAATTAAATCAAAATGAAGTTGGTATTGAAGTAATACGAAAAATTATGTTGGATCAAAGCTATTTCGAGTTGAACCAACGTGAATTTGATATTGGAACAAAATGAAGAATCATGTTGATTCCAAGATGTTTCAAGTTGAAATAACGTGAATTTGATATTGAAACAAACCACTCCACTCGTCAGTGTCAATGCATGTGGTAGGTACTAGAACCAACCCGTCGCATTGAGATACCTAATCAGGTCACCTAGACCAATTTCTGCGAGCTCTGATAGATCGTCTAGTATATTGCTGCCAAAGAATTTGTGTCTCGAGGGGTGCAAGGCCGGGCACTCGCAAAGATAGTTAAGATCTGTTTCTTCTTTACTTTAATCTCTGCAGCGACGGCAGAACGCATTGTAGGAAAGGCCTGTCCTGCTAGCGTGTCGGCGATCACCCAGTGCCCCGTCACTACTACGACGAGCCACGAGATTTTCCCACGGTTTCTGTTAATTAGTTGTGTTGTGCCCTTATAGTTGTAGCAAGGCTACATCTTCCTAGCCACCTTACACGTGCTCAACTTGCGCCAGCTGTCTTCAGCTTTCTGCCAATAATGTTTGAAAATATGGTTTCTAATAATGCCAAATGGCATGGCTACAGATTTAGCAGTGGAGGCGTCCATTGCAGAGCCAGCCCTGGCCAGCTTATCCGCCTGTTCATTGCCAAGAAAATTACTATAAGCAGGAACCCAGATGAGGGTGACGGCTGTCTGACCACCTAATCTGGATATCATGTCCTTGCACTGGCTAACTAAAGTAGACAGAAGTGCCGCCTCACTGTCGACAAAGATGGCGACTCTCTCCTGAACACTTCTGTTAATTAAAACTCTGACCGCCTCCCTTATAGCCAGGATTTCAGCCTGAAATACACTGGCTTCGTTGGGAAGTCGGAAGGAGATTCTTACCCCAAGGTCATTTGAGAAGACTCCAGAGCCTACACCGCAGGTCATTCTTGATCCATTAGTATACACCCTAGAGTTGAAGTCTTTTACTATGTTAACTCCCTTCCACTCCCGTCTAGATGGAATAAGGAATTTGAAGGTGCTATCGAAGTCCAGATGAGGTATCTATCATTTAATCAGATGGCTTCCTCAGTGTCGGTGATAATAAATCGTTCTTATAACCCCAACAATTGGCTTTTTATTAAGTTGTTTATCTCTCCAGGAATTTTTAAAAAATATAGATAGATGGCCTATCTTGCATTTTATATGACGATATACTATCTTCAAAATAATTGCTCAATTCACAACCTGTTGTAAGTGTTGTAGATCGTAAAACTGTTGTTGGTAATTTCCATATAAACATATTTCTAAAGAAATGTTTATTTGGAAATTACCAACAACATTTATACGATCTACAATGCATACAATAGGTTGTACATTGGCCAAATATATTTTTTAGCATTAAAAATTTTTGGAAACACGTCAATTTTTGAGGGTTCCCAGACACGTTCTAATTGTAATCATATGTTCACAAAAGTTGCTCAGCTTTACCGTAACTTCAACTTTGCCATATATTAGCTGTTGGCCAAAAACTGATGATACCTTTTTTTGAGGGTCCTCTGATTTTCTTCATTTGTCGCATAGTGTATTTCATGACTTTTTTGCGATATTTTATTAATTTTTTTTGTGTTTATGTTTTGGGCGATGTTTCGTGCAGCCCTTCTCCTCCTATAAAGTGTTTAGTTAGAATAGGTACTAAAAAATGTTTGCTGATTTCACTTGACTCAATATAAAACTGATCGTTTGGATATACTTTTAAAAAATCTTTGTTCTTTTAAGTCCTTTAAAAGTGGAAATGAACAAAAATAATGTAGCAGTCTAATACAAGAATAGTTAAACATTTTTCAAGTGACATGATGCTGTTCAAACTTCGTGCAAACGAATACATTAAACTGCATCAGCTGGAATGTGAAAAAACAAATTGTTGTCGTATTAAATCAACAACCAGGCAGAAAAAATCCTGCATTTGTTGCTTTGTCTATACAGGACATTTTTTTTATCTAAGACGTTTTTTTTTAATTAAAAGTTAACAAACACTTGAATGGATTTTTTTTGTTATCTGTAATCCATTTTTTTTAACAGATTTGATAGAGCTTACGAAGGTGCGAGAGTAAAACAGTTTCTGTATGGTAATTTAGATATATGAGTCTTTTTTTACACTTGTTTCGAAAATTTGTTTATACATAAGAAGTTTTATTATTTTCAGGTAGAAAAAAGCAACGATAGTTTCAAAAATATATAGAGCCAGAAATATTTATTATGGAATTAAACAACAATTTATGTATTTACTAATCATCTAGAGTTTGCTCGAATAATTTCCAACTGTTTACATACAAAAATAGAATTCTCCTTCCTCCTTCCTTCTAACAGAAAGTCTTTTCTCAGGGTGAGTCAAGGCCTTCTAAAAGAAGGTGTAACTATTCCTTCAAGAAGGCATGAATTGGGGAGACTGGAAGATAAATACCAACACAATCAAACAACAAATTATTTCTCATAAATTGAATATGATTTCAAATCAAAATTGCGACATGCTGATTTTGCATTGGTATTATTTTCTGTGTGTATGCGAAATAAAGGCAAAAAAGAAGGAAAAGTAAATGGGAATAATTTAACAACAACTTATTTTATAAGCAATTAAAACGAGGTAAAATGTTATCGTGATAACTAAGGTAGCGAATAACAAAAATATTATGCGTTGATATGGTAAAAAACATAAAATACGTGTCTTTTTAGGAGAATCTTATGTTTGCGCAATCTACAGGCAATTGGTCGCTCATTCACTACATGTTTTAAAATATTTTAAATAATAAATTTCATATATCTTTTTTTTTCTTTTTGCACGATATTAAATGAATTTTAACCATCTATGTACATATTTCCTATTAATATTTTCTCCTGGTTTATCATGCCGTTGTGGTTTTTAAACAATTTTACTCTAGTATGATTTAAATGAAACAAAATATTGTAGATATAAACATTTTTACAACTTTTCTACTTTAATCTCTTTGTAATTTTAACGTCAAACAGTTTGTATCTTTTGGTTCTGCATAATGATGTGTAGGTGTATTAAGCCGATGAAACTAAAAAAGAATGTTTAATCATTAATAAACTTCGTGGAATTTTAAATATTCAATGCATGCATTCCCATGAATAAGCAATTATAAAAATATAAAAAATGCTTTATACATTCTTTATAATATTTGAATATTAGCGAACGTTGTAATAAAAGTTATTTAAATAATAAAAGTAACAAAAAAAATAACAAGTATTGATTTATAAATATGCCAGAGATATTAAGGACACATTTTAATAGAGCACAAATTTTATGGGATTCTATTTTTTTAGCAAACCTTTTTAAATGCCAGTCAGGTGTTTCCAAGTTGCAAATTTTTCAACCTTTTTTTATTATAATAAACACATTGTTTAATAAATATGTTATTAAAAACATGAATTTTTTTATATCTTTCAGCCTGTTATTTAGTAAGAGTATAATCAAGTATAAAAGGTAAGCCAAGAGAATTTTTTTAACAGAATATACCTAGAATATAAAATATTCGTGCTTCAATAAACTTTTTCTGAAGAAAGAATAACAGATGTTTACATCTCTTCTTCAAACGTTAATTCTTTCGAGTTCAGTATTCAGGTCTTAAAGGCTGATTTAGCCGACCGTAAATGTAGAAAACGTTTATGTAGTCGGATGTGCTGATCGTTTTGTCACATTGAAAAGCTATGAGACAGAAACGATCAGCACATTCGACTACATCTATGTTTTCTACATTTACGGTCCGCTAAATCAGACTTAAGTCAGAATCTATAGTTTTTCGTAATGTTAAATTCAAAATTATTTAATTTACATTTTAATATGTATTTTTCTGACTTATTGCCTAAAGAGCAAATGATTGCGATTGGAAGCAGTTGTGCTCAAATTAAGTTATTGATACCAAACGAAAGAGAAAAAAGAGTTGAGTTCAACCCAATCAAAAACTCAAAATGCTGTTTTCTTACTTAAGACCTTAATATTTAATGTCACAGAACTACGAATGGAGTTTTTGCTTTAGCAAAGCTTCTGTTTACTCATTCTGTCATTCCTATTTACTCATTATCATATTAAAACTTACTAGTCAACGATATGTAACAAAAGGAATACATGGAACTAAACGTAATACTTGCAGGTATTGAAGTGATATTATTCTCAAAGCTTTATAGCATAGTGCTGGAAATAGTTACTTCCCCTCTCCGATTTTATTAAAATTTTGAGTATTTATGTTACTTCTAAGTATACATGGTGCAAGATCTGTTTCGATATAATTTATGATACCTATTTTTATAAAAAATTTCACAGAAAAAGTACCATTAGTTTTTTTTTCTCAATTAAATAGAGTATAGAAATATAATTAAGTTGTTAAGCGCTTAAAATCCATTTTTGGTTGCATGAAAGTCCGAGCCCTGCTTATTATTAATACACTGAATATAATCCATGTAATATGTATTTTACAAAAAAAAAAACTTTCGTGCAATATACGAAGCTTTCGTGCATATCACGAAACAAAAATTTAGGCAATCATTTTTTTAATTTACGAAAGTAACAAAAACCTTTCGTAAACATTTTTCCTTTTTAAAAAATATATTTAAAATAAAAAATTTAATTCAAGTTATTATTTATAAATTGACATATTTTTCAGGTGTAAGTAAATAAAACAAATTTTTATTTCTTAAAAAATAAGTGGAAAGTGGATCAGTGGTTAGAGTACTTGCCTTCAAATATGAAGATTATGGGTTTGTGCCCCGGTTGAGCCCAATTTTTTTTATTTTTAATTACGCACATCTCCTATATTACGAGCGATATTATGAAATATTTCGTAATATTTACGAGTGTTTTCGTGCATAGATTTTATTTTATTAAAATAATTAATATTTTATTAAAATAATAATTAATTCATTTAACTACTCGATTGACTCAACCAATTACTTAATTAAATATTTGAAACTTAGTATCTTACACATATAAAGAAAAAATACAACAAACACAACATAATTTTGATGATAAACTACCACCTTTTTGCTTCTGTTGAATTTTTGTACTCTTTGGTGAGAGTTAAAAATGATAGTGAGAAGCAGCGATGCCATTTATGAAGATTTTTTACGATATGACTAAAAACGATATGGCATACTGTGTTGTCATACCATAAGTTTTTTACGATATGACAACAACGTGATGTGACAACACCGTGCGTCATATCGCAGTGTTGTCACTTCGTAAAAAACTTACGATATGACAACACAGTATGTCATATCGTTTTTGATCATATCGCAAAAAAAACTTCATAAATGGCACCCCGGTGAGACGACTAATTTCTTATTCTCTTGCAAATATTTGCTGCTGACTAAAAGTAAGGGCACTTGACACGGTCAAAATGCTTGACAAGCTTGTTAATAGTATGAGTGAAAATTTTTTAGGATGTGTGGCACAGACGACGCTTGATGGAAAATCTACTTGGTTTTGATTTATCGTCAAGCAGACGTACACGAATTTGACATCAAGCATTTTGATCGTGTCCAGACCCCTTAATGTTCGACTATTTTTTTGTATGACAAAAAAGTATTGAAAGTTTGTTGCCTGATCATTTATTGAAGTTTTTAGTTATTATTAAAAAAATAGAGCATATAATGAAACATTAAAAACTTTATGTATAAAGTGTCTTAACTTACAAAAATTTTGTAAGCTGAAGATTTACTTAAGTCTTGAATGTTGGAGTGAAAAAGTGCAGTGTTAGGAATAACAAATGAGAAAATAAGTTTCATACCTACGAACTTTTAAAATCCTCCTTCTTCGACCCTAATTGTATTTAAATATTTTTTCTTTTGAAGTACAATAACCACGTAAGCCAGACGATACTAAAAATTTGTTTTATGTCTTCATTCTATCGTCAAACAACGATACTTTGTTTGCTAAAGAGCTTTTCTATAAATACTAGTCTTCCTCAAATACTCTTTCCGAGTACTAAACGAAAAAATAATTGCGAAGTAGCAAACAACTATTTTAATTACCTTGTTAATTTATTCAATACAAAATTCAGTTGGAGCTGATTAACAATTATATTATTGAGTCGTTTAAGCCAATTATTATAATAATTAATTTTTGTTTTAATTTTGATTAAGTAAGGCAATTGAATCAATTAATATGTTAATATTTCGTTAAATAATTGTTTTATTAATTTAATTAAGCCGTTGTTTAATTTAACATATATTTTCAATTATTTACTTAATCAAAAATAAAATTTCCATTAATTAAAAAAAAAACTTTTTTTTTAAGTTAATTTTAGTGATGGGTGCAATGTTAAGCAATCTTTTGATTGTTTGTTTTTTATTCGATATATATCGATGGCGATCGATATTTAAAAATATATCGATATCGATATTATCGATATATTTTTTTCACTTGCCCATCCCTAGTGCACATTGTACAAGTGCATGTATTTGCTTAAAGTTAAACAAATAAACAATACAATTTCTTTTTGTAGATTTTACTTTTGCAAAGAGAATAACAATACATCCATTTTGCTCAGCTTGGAATCAGTGTTGTTGTAGGAAAGGCATGCGACTAAAAGTGGAGAGAGCCCATAAAAATTAATCAACTAGGTTGTCTGAAAGTATTTCGTTTTTGTATTTTAAATTTAGACCTCTGAAGGGGAATGTTTTAAGAATGAGTCAAAAATATCCACACAGAGAAGAGTTAGGGGGTTAAAATATTCCACATAAAAGTGCTGAAGTGGCAAAACTTACAATTAAGATAGTAAGTCTTGCCAAATTTCCTATGCCGAGTCAGGATAACTACGTGCAAAATGTGGGGGAAAATTAAGCTTCCCCTATCTGCCCTTTACCAGAATCAGTCATTAGAACTTTGTTGAAACAACTTCCCTAAATGTTTTTTTTTAAAAACCTAAACCTAAAGAGAAAGTCTGGCATACGCTTGTGTCTTCAACTTTATTGAATTCATGTAAATTACAAAAAGCTATTTGCTTTCGGCAGCATATGCCCTTTGCAAATAAATTAACTTTGCCAATTTATATTTGTATTGTTCGCAAACATAAATATTTATTTAGTAAATTGAAAATAAAATACAAATAATATTAAATATATTCATCGAAATGATATCGAAAAAGCAAATAAAATTTAAATTCAATAATTGTGAGTGGATTTTAATTTAAAAAATCTGTACAAAATTTTAAATAAGAATATTTAATTTATAATATTGTTTATTTTTTATATTTCTATTTGTTGGTCAGGAATAAATAAAAACTTTTTTAAAGCAACAATTTTTTTTTCTAAAATGATAACAAAAAGTTTACAAAAACAAATAATAACTAAACAAAAAGGAAACAGTGGTAACAATAAGAAAGCAACAAATAAATACATGACAAAGTTTTTGAAACCTAAACTTATTTGTTTAGGGATAAGGAGACATGAGTAGGATAACCAGATGGTATTAAGCTAAAAAGAAAAGTAGAATAAATACTTTATAAGCAAATTCGGTTTTTATTCTGTTATAGCATATGGTATTAGCTCTTCCTCTTAGTATGTGATAATACAATTTCCACAGTCTAAAGGTCACACTTAGCAAATATTTGCCGAAAAAACACGTGACCAACAGAGAAGCTAAAACTGTATTTTCTTTAATTTCCGTAATTTTTTTAAATATGTTTTCGCATAGCTTTTCGCAGCATACTTGACTTTATATTGTGATATAAAAACCATGTTAAATCACACTAATCCTGAGCAAAAGTTGTGGATACTTTTTTTTTTGGTAAATATTTTCCAAGTGTAACCATGCCTTTACACATAAACCGGTCCGTACGAGTTGTAGACTAATTTTGACAAATTTTGGGTGATTGGACACAAAAACAATTATATACATAGAAAAAATTTAAAATGGTTTTGGTAACCAAAATGATTGAAATAAGCAATAAATTGCTTCATTTTGCACCTATCACTAGCAATTATCGCAAATGTAAAAATATTAAAAGAGGAAATTTATTTCCAATTAAAGGAAATTTTATTTTTGATTAAGCCTTTAAGAAATTTATTATTTGCCATATATTGTCATGATTTTATTTTAAATGAAAATTATTTGTATAAAAGTGTTGAAAAATAAAATAGATTCATATCGAATAAAAATTATTTGTTGGGTTTTTTGTATAAATTTCAAAGACTATTTTGCTTATTTTTGAAAATAATTATTAATGCTCAAATGGTTCTTGAAAGTTTGTACATAAGATAAGAGATTTGTAATGTTCAAACGTGTGTTTGAAGCCTATTGAAATGAAATGCATATAGAGAATGCTTAGCCATAAACAAATAAATTTAATTTTTGATTAAGTAAATAATTAAAACTATATGTAATATGAAACAAAGTGTTTGATTAAATGAATCAGAAAATTAATTGACTAGATATTAATATATTAGTTGATTGAATTGCCTTATTTAATCAACAATAATATGGAAATTAATTAATTCTTATAAGAATAGGATTAAACAACTCAATAATAGAATTGTTAATCAGATACAATAAATTTTTTTATTGAATGAATTAACTAGGATGATTGAAATCAGTGTATGCTATTTTGAAGTTTTTTCTTTAAATACACAGCACGAATATTTGAGGGAGACTAGTATTTATAGAAAAGTTCTTTAGTAAACTATCTTCTATATTACGTGGTTACTTCACTTCAAAACAATTGGGATCGAAAAAGTAGGATTTTGGAAGTTCGTTAGTATGAAACTCATTTTCTCATTATCATTTCTGCCACTGCACCTTTTCACTTTAACATTGTGACGTGTACCACATACATACATAAATAGTGTACATACATAAATATTATATAAGTCTATATGTTTATATATTATAGTGTATAAGTCTGTATGTTTACAATTTGTACACAAAGTTACTCAACGCACTGTACACAACCTTGTGCAGAAACTTAATCCACATAATATTACAAAACACACAACATCATTATAATTTTCATTCGGTGCATTATTTTAGTTATATAAGGATTTGCAATTTGATTACCATCGGGAGCGATACAAACGAGAAAAAAATTACGGATACCTCGGCCGACTGTTTTCCACAATGGCATTGGCTGACTATTTAGAACCGTATTTTCGGCTACCTGTATTCCACAGGGACCTCAGTCGACTGTTTTCAATAGTAGCTTCGGCTACATGTCTTGTGCAGCGGCTTCGGTCGACTGTTTCCTAAGTTTATAATTTAAAATAAGCAATAAATATTGTATGTATTGTAAGATTAGTATAAGGAATCATCGTCAAGCGACTTCAACTCCGATAACCGCATCCTGCCGATTTCAACTCCTAATTCCAATTTCGAATACGAATACCGCCCATCATTCGTATACCGATTAATACTCACAACTTCAAATACTTTCGATCATTCGACAACCGAACCCTGCCGACTTCAACACCGAATACCATTTATTTTTGCAGTTTTTTACTTTCACCAGCTATGTGGGACGATCTTGCGCATGCAATTGATTTTAATCTCCCCAGAGTATTATTGCTTATAATTTACTACAGAAATTAAAACAAAGCTCAATTATTTAAGAAGTTAAATGGCGCATAACAATTTTTTTTGAATTGATTTGACCCACTTAAAAAAATAATTAAATCAATTAGAAGTGCTCGTAAGTTTTATTCAACCAACATAAAGGCAAATACCTGTAGGTGGGAAACTACACCAAGCCACATATTGGAAATTTTACAGGAGACAGCAAAAATATATATTAAAAAACTCTGTTGGACTAACAATTTATCTTACACCAAATATTTTATATAGCTCTAATAATATTTTTTTATATATAACATATTACTTGGTGTTCTTTACCTCCCAGATGGTTTTGAACCATACTACTTACTGTCTCTTGAAGCACGGGGGCCCGTTTCTCAAAAAGTACAAGTTACAAATCTACAAGTAAAATACACACAAGCCAACAACACTTTTACAGATTTTATTGTTGGTTTGTGTGTATTTTACTTGTAGATTTGTAACTTGTACTTTTTGAGAAACGGGCCCCAGGACTTACTGGATTTCACCAAACGATGGAGGAAAAAATGCTGGTTCCAACAGTATAAAAAGCGTATTTTGCAACAAATGGGACTTGGTGTAGTTTACCTCCCACCTACAGATATATTAGCATATGAAAAGTAAGACTTTCTTTAGGCACTGACTGTAATGTCTCATATACTAGTATATGGGTATTCAGCATTGTGCTTATACCTAGGATGGTAACAGGGCTGCTCCAACACTTCAGATAAACAACCATGGCCATCTATTAAAAAAAATATTTGTTGTCTGACTTTGACATTTCATGTATTCTTTTGCGGTTTTGCGTTTTGTCAGTAGCCTTTGATCATCAATAGCAGGAGGACGATTTTGCGGGGATACACGGTATTACGTCGCTCATGTTAACCTTTTAGAATATTTTTTTTCTTACGGCTATCGCTCTTTCCAGATTGTAATAACTTTTTTAAACGATACAGAGAACGAACGCTATTTAAATTTAAATTCGAATTTCTTAGTCAAAACTGTGTCTAAAGTTTAGAATCGAAACCATTTTGTATTTTATATTCCCAGCAAAATATAAATGAATGCGTTCAAAATGAAATAGTATTTCATGGTTTGTTGGGCACTTGTTTCTTCGAATGCATTCTGAATGCCATCGTAAATCAAGCTATAGTTTTTGAACTCATTAAAAACGCACGCGATTTCACTAGGTAATATATTGCATAAAATATCCACTGAAAAAGGCATGCAAAAACAGAATTAAATCATTACATTGGCACATTTTCATAAAACAAGTCTTAGCTCCAGCAAAAAATAAGAAGACAATAGCTCAGTGGTAGAGAGCATGTCTTAACAGTCAGAAGAGCATGGTTCGTATCCCAGCTGCGGCAATATTTGTTTTATTTTAGTTTTTTTTTTATATTTACATGAAAAAACGCCATGGAATCAGGGAACTTGCATGGGTTCAATTCATTCATTTTAATGGAGATAAATTTATTTAAATTGTCATGTAAACACATGATCTCCAATGTCACGCCTGTGTTAAAATCATGCATGTTTCACCTAAATCGAACCACTTGGTCGTCATTCAAACACATGATTAAACTACTTTCTTATCACGGACGATTTTGCTGGGTTGTTACGAAAACTTTGTTGAAATACTGTCTGATCTTGGGAAAAATTTTCCGTTTTTCTTCTTAACTAATAGTAAAAATATTTTCATTCAAATTGTGTGTGCATTTTTTATTATAAACTGGGGTGACCAAGCACCCCTTTTGCCGTTTTACTTGGCTTATATGTGTTATAATCCTAAGGCTAATTTTAATACACAAATTATTTAGGGAATTCACAATGTGTATCTTAAAATTTGGGAAAAGCAATATCGTTACACCTTAAAATTTCATTGTGAGCAACGATACAAAGCACAGCATATTAAAGTAATAAGAGTAACGACGAAGTTTTCCGAATATTTCTCACTATTTACATGGATAGAACACGAACTCAAAATACACAACAAACAAAATAACAACACAAGCACGATAATGCTTGGTACCTATCAACATGCGAAAGAAAAACCAATACACTTAAACCATACACAAATTCTGTATTTAAAATATTGCCGCATTGAAAAAAACATGCTTCTTGGACGTTTAAACTTGCCATCTGGTGGTAAATTTCATTTACATGCAAAACCAAAACAACAAACTTGCCAACCCATAATAAGAGACTAAAATTGAAACGTCGATATATTAAGACACATTTTAGAACGGCTGTTGTGAACTCCCTAATTATTGCTAATCATTACATCATAAAATAAGCTAATAGCTTTTTTATGATTTTTCTTTTTCAAATTACTTTTTTTTATTATCAATCTTTACTATATTATAAATTTATAGCCTATTTCTCTCCAAACTTATTTTAACGATATTAATTATTTATTTTTTTTATCTAAAGCATGCCAAAACTCACATGTTTTGTAAAGTAACAAAACTAATAAACTAACAATAAAAGTTAAACTGTCTACCATTATGTGTTCTAAAACATTTCTTTGAGTTCAAGCAAAAGCTTTAAGCTGCATACAGTTTGTAAAAGCAATGTTTACACAAACATTTTCAAATAACTGCAAAAACAAATTACATAACTTCTTAATGTCTTTATTTAATTCTCCGGAACTTTGGTTGGATTTGTTAATTTAAAAGAAGGTGTTAGCTGTGTTTATATTTATGGCAATAAAAAATAAGTGCATAACTCGAGATAAGTTAAGTTTGAGTTAATACCACCATACATGTACAATGATTTTCTGCTTATCTTTTTCAACTACTGACCTCATATGGAATAATGGCGTAATTTAACATATTTATATATTTTTTATTATCAGTTTTTAATAACCATTTCTCCAACAGTTTTGGACTAAAATTATTACAACTTTTACAGCAGGAAATATAAACTACTTTGCAAAAAATACATCATCTTATGAGAAAGAAAATTTTGTTTTTTAATCTCTCATTTCAACGAATTTGTTAGTCTCCGCTTTAAGATATAGTTTTGCACATTGCGTTATTTACAAAAGCAGGAAGCAAATACAGAAATAAATAACCGTAAAATGTAAAGAAAAAGCTTTGTCTTTTATTTTAAATGTATGTCTACAAATTGTTTGTAGTTCGTGACTTGTCTATTGGTATATATTTTGTTGTGGTTGTTATTAAAAATTATTTCGGTGTATTTCGTTATTGTTTTAGGTTTTAAAGCAGAAGAAAACTAAATTAACTAGAGCAGAGATCCGAAAACGTTATAGAGTAAAATTAAAGCTACACAAATAACGTTATGCAGAATATAAGCAAACAGCAAGGGAAAGGTTAATTAAATTACACTTTAAACTATTTATTTATTAATTCTTTCGCTTTGATTTAAAGGAGTTCTAAACAATTAATTAAAACGAGGTGAAATAATACAGAAATTATATCGTCTAAAGTAAGGTAACGAATGACAAAAATACTATGTGTAGATATGGTAACGAATGAAACAAATATTATGCTTAGATATGGTAAAACAAAAAAAAAATACATTTCTTAGAAGACTGTTATGTTTCCACAGTATGCAGCCAGTTTCTCATTACTTACATATTTTGAAATTTTATAATAATAAAGTGCATATTTCAATATTTTTTTTCCTTTTTGTACGTTGTTAAATAAATTTTACCCATATTATATTAAATTTCAAATAGCTCAACTATTTATTTCTAAATTAAAGGCATCGAAGGACGGATAGTCAACTTCAAAATGCAATAGGAATAAATTTTTAAAAATCCACTTGAAGGTTTAAAAGTGCTGTCCCACAAAACGATACAATATGACTTAACCACTTTTTTTATTACCGTATATATAATAACTTTCAAATACTTTTGAATTTTTTTTAACAAAGGTGTGGGTGTTTTTTAAATAAAATATGTCTTTTGTATTTTTTTTTGCAAACGTTTGCTTGACAAGCTGTACGTATCTGTTAGTATAATTCAATAAGCTTAATATAAATTTGATTCTTCAACATTCAGAGAAGTCCTTTTCGCAGAAATTAACACTTACTGTATAAAACCTTTAAAACGATAAGTTTTTCTTCCTGCTTAAATTGGTTCCTTGGAGTGTGTAGGACTAGAAGATGATGACAGTTATAACGATTTATTATTTTTTTATTTATTGAAGCATTCACATACACATATTTGTGTACATAAATGTTTTATGATATAAAACAAAAACTCATCGGAGTATCCATTGTATGTATGTATGTATGTAGACAACATAAATGCCTTTGAGTGTATTTTTATTTATGTGAGATTACAAAAGGATCTTTGTATTTATTGTACCAGTCCCATATTGTTGCCACAATTGATAGTCGACAACAGAATCATGAACATTATAATGACAAGTGATTACAATAGAAATAAAAATCAAGAAATATATTATCGTTGCTCTGCTTTTCTATTAGATATATCTTTTTTTTTAACACTAACCCAGGCACCTAACACAAATACACATGCATTCTCATGGATATTCGTATTCTCAGATATCAAAAACACGTGTTCGTTCATTGTTTACAGTTCACATTCACTTGAACGGTGGAGCTTTTGATAGAAATTCATTTTTGAAAATAGCGTTTGTGAAATTTGGTTTTTAGATTTGGCTTCTTTAGTAATTCCTAATTAGTTTAAATAATTTCATTATACAAATCTGTATCAATAAGGAATAAGTGCTTAAGTTGAGATAAGCAAATTTTGAGGTAATATAACCATTGTATTCTCCATATTCAAAAGTACGTCTGGGTAAATGTTCATTTATTTCGTACGATTATTCAGGGAGTTATAGTGTAATGACTTGCTGCTTGTCTTTTTTGCAGCTCATAATCTCATATGGAATAGTTACTTAATTCAACTTATAACATTTGTGGCAATAAGGTATAAGTGTTTAAGTCGAGATAAGCAAATTTTGAGTTAATATAACCAACGTGTTGTCCATATACAAAACTACCTCTGGCCAAATTTTCATTTATTTCGTACGATTATACAGGAAGTTATAGTGTAACGACTTGCTGCTTATCTTTTTTCAGCTCATAATCCCAGATGCAACTTATAATATATTAAACTCGAAATTGCATATATTTCTTATAGTAGATATAACCATATATTTCTAACTCAAAAGAATCGAAGACCGAATTGTCAATATTAAGTGCAATAGGAATCAGTTTCTAAAAATCTAAATTAAACTTTTAAGAAATTTAAAGGTGTAGAAAAATAAAATAGATTCATATAGGATACAAACTACTTGCTGGGTTTTGTATAGTTTTCAAAGCCTACTAAGCTTATTTTTCAAAATCACTTACATATTTGTTAATTCTCAAATGGTTTTTGAAAGTCTGTATATAAGATAAGGGGTTTGTAACTGTTCAAAATTGTGTTTGAAGTCTACTGACGATTTGGTAAAGCACCAATGAAATGCATATAGATAGTGCTTAAACACTAGCAAATAAATTTCATTTAAAATAAAATTATGACAATATGTCAAATAATAAATTTCTTAAAAAGAAAAACAATTTTTCTTTTTTAAAATTTAAAATGTTTGATTTTTAAAAGTTCATAAAAAATCAAAAATGCCAAAAATTACAATTTTGATTACTGGATCATAAAGTTGCGTATAACCCAAATTAATTATGGTATATTACATGAAAATTGATTGATAAAGGACGATTTTATTCATAATAGAATAAAGTTACTTGATTTTTGCGAATTGCGAATCGCAACAAATGCTTTTGGAATTTTTATAATTTATAGTACCCGTTTAATAGACTACAAAGTAACGAATAGTACTTATTTATCTTATTACTATTATTCAAATTAGAACTACTACTTAGTAATTAATAAAATTTTTATTATTACCTGAAAGTAGTTATAATTAATTGTTATGTTTTATTAAAATAAGTAGACAAACACTTTTGAAGTTAACATGCTTTTGTATATATATGAAAACAAATTTTTTGCACTTAAGCTGATAAGTCAACAATAGCTGTCTTCAACACGGTTCGTATCCCAGCATGATAAAAAAAGAACTAAAAAAAGTGTGAACATTTTAAATACATAGATTACAGAGTGTGTAAAATTTTTTTTAATTTAATTTGTTTATTTGATCACTTATTTTTTAGCTTCAAGTAAGCCAAATTATTACTAGTTATTGCTGTAACAATTTAAGTACATTTGTAAGGTACTCTTTATCCTTTGAACTTCTCAAACAAAAATAAATAGTTAGTTATCGAGTCAGTTTGTAAGGAGTTACGATTCTCATATACTTTTTTGACTACCAATAAGCCAAGCTTTTGTTGGGATGTTTACACTGTACAACAAAATCAAAGGAGTCCCAGCTACAAACTTTGAAAACGCCGATACACATGTATATTATTTTGGTTCCCTCTACCAGAATCAGTCGTTAGAAACTTGCAATTTAAAAGAAATTTCATTTTGTTGTACAGTGTAGATATTCGCAATTTTCGCAAAAATCAGGTAACTAAAAAGATCGGCAAAAATACTAAAAAAAAACGTCAAAACCCGAAAAAAGTCGTTAAAACAAAAAAAAAACACTAAGATCTAAAAAAATTGCTAAAATTAAATATATCGTCAGAGAATGAAAAAAAACGCCAAAAATGGAAAAAAATCACCAAAAATGGAAAAAACGCAAACAAAAACAAAAAAGGGTCAAAACTAAAAAAAATCGCTAAAACTAAAAAAATCACCAAAAACCGACAAAAATCCCCAAAAGCGAAAAAAGTGCCTAAACTTAAAAAAGCGCCAAAACTGAAATAAGTCGCTAGAACTAAATATATCGACAAAAAGCGAAAAAAACGTTAAAACAAAAAAAAACGCCAGAGCGAAAAAATCATTAAAACTAAAAACACGGCAGAAAATAAAAATAAATGCAAAAAAACGAAAAATCGCAAAAATAAACGAAAAAATCACCTAGAAAACCCCGAAAACCAAAAATAAAATGCTAAATAAAAAAAAGTTGAACAATAAAAAAATAGATTAAACGAAAAAGCAAAACGAAATAAAATGATAAAATGAAAAAAGCGCAAATACGAAAAGGGATGTATGTGCATTCGTACGGAACCTTTCGTGTGCGAGCTAAAGTCCCACCTTATTGAATTTATTTAATTAATATTTTAATTAATTCAGCATTTTTAATTCAGCGGTCTTAATTTACTTTTAAAACAGTTCTATTCATAGATACTCTTTTAAGAAAATATATTGATTTTAAAAAAATCAATTAAGTTTTGTATTACCAAATATTTTTTAATTGAAAAAAAATTTCAAAATATTTTATATATATTAACTACCATTTACCTTTTCCAGGCCCACGGCTCAATAACGATTATTCCTGTCCATGCTACAGACATTTAAAAATTGAAAACAATTGTTAAAATATTTCATTTGTTTTCTTTTGTCTTTCGTAACGAATAGCCCCACCCATCATTAACATTTTAGCCAAAAGATTTCTTGAAAAGGAAATTTGCCACAGAAAGTTTAAATTCATTTAATTTGCTATTTATTCAGTTTTCTGTAAGTCAACTAAAATCTGAGAATTGTATGAGAAAGGTTAGTCAAGTCACACCTTTAAAGGTGAGTGATTGCATTAGATATTTTATATTTCACGAAATAAAAAGGAATTTTTAGTGATTGCAATCATTATGAAAAATTTTTTGTTTCAAATAAAAAGTGCAAAATTTTATTCTAAAAGTTATAAATTTTTTTTATTGAAATATTTAGAAACTATTTCTTTTTCTTTACGAAAAATATTTTTACAATTGAATGCCTAAATTCTAAAGACTAAAAAGAAAATGAGTTAAAAGTTGCATAAGCTAAAAATCTACTTTAGCAAATAAATATAAGTATTTCTTTTTGTGTATGTATGAGAGTGCTTGGGGTTTTTTAAATGCTTAAGTGTGTGTGTGGATTGAAGTTTGCATGCATTCGGACAGTTACTATGACACTGAAGAGGCTTTTTACGTGCATCTATCTGGCTTTAGATGTGTGTGTGTGTGTGTTTAAATGTTTTATATCCTTGAGTCTGTGGGTGCCTGTGTATGGTTTCTTTTAAATTTAACTTGAACAACTTTTTGGTTTATCTTCCATTATTCTTATTTACTTTTAACTTGAAATTTTATTTCATTTTTATTTCAATTTAATATTCTATGACTAAAATATTATCTTTTTTCTAACAGTATGTTACATATGGCTTCTTCTTGTTTTTCTTTTCTTGCGAAACTTGAAATGTTTCTAGCAACAAAAGTAAAAAAAAACAAGTATTTTAGAAAATTAAAGAACCATGACTTTGTGTCAACACAAATATTTAAGTTTGTTAAACATTTTTGTAAGGATTTTATTGCAGGACCTGAAAAAAGATTTCCAGTTAAAAAGAAAATTGCAAAAAGCCAGATAGGTGTTCGTATGACAGTCATGTAAACTTACAGGTGGTTTTACCGCAAAAAAACAATTTAAATTTAAATTTTAATAGAAGAAGAAGAAGAAGAAATATTACGGAAAATCTAAGACTTTAATATAAGAAGAGGTACATACGGATAAGGAAAATTTTGTTATAAAGATTACACTACGCAACAGTGTTAAACTTTTTAAATGTTTCGGTAGTCAAAATTTATAATTCTTATGTATTTTCGTTCGGTGAATTCAGAAATCACCATAAAATTTTCAAGTTAGTTTCTAAATATTTCAGAACCCTCTCAATAGATTTTTAAATTTCATACAAAAAACTGTTCATTGAAATATCTACTTTGAGCATACCATTGAAATGTCAAAATTTTTTTGAATTGCTCTAAGTATTAAGGACAAAAGCAAAAACACACAATTTTAAATATCCTGACAATACCAGTAAGTTATCCTGAAACACACGTGAACAAAATTACATTCAAACGAGAGATAGTTGTGTGCTGATTAATAATCCATAGATTATACCATGCGAAAATATGGGCGACAGGTTATGAGGTCAATGGAAATAATGTCAATTGACTTTAATTTAATTTGCATAGCATCGCGATACTGCCGAATGAATAATAATCTAAATGTACCAAGTCAATCAATATTGCTATCAATTAAAAGCGATATTTTATTAGTTTTTTCCATTATAATTAAAAATTTCAAGAAAATTTATATTTATTACTACAGATTCTGTGCGTAGCCGGCCTTCGGCTACGGTTTTTTCCTCTCAGTATATCGAAAAGCGGCTTCGCTGTGTAAAGATTTGTGCATAGCCGGTCTTCGGCCGCGCTTAAGGTCTTTTTCTCATCAGTATATCGGAAAGTTAGTCGGATAGAATATCTTCCAGATTAAAATATACCTTTTAATTGGTAAAAATGTATAAAAATTGGTACTTTTGGTACTTTTTTTTGCCTGCGACTGTTCTGGCATTTAAGCAGCTCGTTGACAAAGTCGCGGGTGAATGATAGTAAAAATACACAAAAATATTAATTGTTCAAGTAGATAATGAAAAAAGAACAAAGGTGCATAGTTTTAAATACAGTGGCTCACATCTTGTTTTAGGAAGTGCATAATTTTTTTTATTAATCCACTCCATAACAACGAAACTAAAAGGGGTATAAAAATAATTTTGGTACAATTTGGCATAGAAAAGTATACAGTTTAACAAAAGTTTATATTAAAATGACTTAGCCTTTTTGATGCTAAATTAAAAATAAATAACGGCTAAAAAACCACGAAGCCGAAATTCAACTTTCGAGACTAAAAGACAAAATGAAAGGCTAAATATAGCCTCGAAAAGGCTAAACTGGCAACGCTGGCTGTGTGTGATTAAATTATTATTTTGATTTTATTTCTAAAATCATTATTATATTACACTTTAACTGCTCTTTTCACAATGTACAATGAAAATCTTTATTCAGCGAAGCCGCTTTTCGATATACCTAGAGGAAAAAATCCTAAAGCCCGGCCGAAGGCCTGCTATATAATAGTCTACTCAGCGAAGCCGCTTTTCGATATACCTAGAGGAAAAAACCCTTAAGCCCGGCCGAAGCCCGGCTATGCAAAGTCCTTTACTCAGCGAAGCCGCTTTTCGTTATACTGAGAGGAAAAAACTCTTAAGAAAAATGGTCCCAAAATAAGCAAAATGGCCTTAAATTAAATATATTATAAAATAGGAATAATGGCCCCAAATAAATAAATAAAGAATTAAAAATGGCCCCAAAATAGGAAAAATGGCCCCAAAATGTTGTTGTTGTTTTAAATACAAACATTTTGGAGCCATTTTTAATTTTTCAGTTTGGGGCCATTTTTCATTGGGACCATTTTTCCAACTGGAAGAAAAATTACCCAAATGAAAAATGGCCCCAAACTGAAAAATGGCTCCAAATATTTTCTATTGCAAACAACAAAAAAAATTTTTCCTATTTTGGCGCCATTTTTCATATTTGGTTTGGGGCCATTTCTGATTTTTCAGTTTGGGGCCATTTTTCATTTTTAAGTTTGGGCCTATTTTTCATTGGGGACATTTTTCAAGGAGCCCATAATTACAGTACATCGCGTTCCGGAAAATATTTAGCCGTTACCAACTACATATGCTATGTAGATTTTAAATATATAATTAGAATTTCTTTAGCAGCTCTAGTTTTCGCGATGTACCGATATGTCAAAAATGAAGGCACTTAAGCGATATATATTAGCATAACTTGAGAAGCCTTTACCCTATTCAATAAAATAAGAAATTCAAAATTCGACAATAAAATTATCTATCAGACATGCAAACGTTGATTCTAAATACATATACTAAGTAGTTTCATAGGCATCGTAAATGTTTGAACAAAAAAAATAAAATTTTATAAAAGATGCTAAAATCTGTGTTTTTAGGACTTCACAAAAAATAAAAATACAACAATTAGCCATTTTTTGGTCCGGTAGCATTTAGCTATATATATTAAGTATTTTATCATTGAAATTGGAGCACAATCTTTGATTTCATTCACAATTTAGTAAGAAAACTGAATTGGTAAATATTTTAATTTCCATACAATAGCAGCAAAACACAAACACAAAGTACAAACTTACTGTTGTATAAAAATTTAATTTTTTTATCAATTCAGTTCTCTCTTTAAATTTTTAATAAAGTAAAAAGCTGGGCACTAATTTCAATAAAAAAAAGTGTCAATTGTTTAGTAATATATTTACATACATGTAACTGTACAAAAAACTGGCTCGTTGTTGTGTTTTTATTTTTATGAATTTTCAAAAACATTTTTAAAAAACTTTTTAAATTTTATTTATTTTTTTGGCTCAAACTTTTACGATATCGCTGAAACTATTGCACAGATTTTGAAACACGCTTTGCACGTCTAAAAGATAATTTTGTTGTCGAATCTCGGATTTTTTTATTTTATTAATCAAGTTATGCTCATATGTATATGTCGTGCCAGTGCCATTATTTTTGACATAACGATAAATCGCGAAAACTAGAGCTGGTAACAAAATAGGAGCGAATCATCATCATTCAGTTCTAGGGAACAAAAAAGGTTTGCCAAAATTTATATAGGATTTACAATTACATTTTAAATTTTTATTTAAGAGTTTTATTGTTTTGTATTTACATTTTTTATTTATTTACGTATTAAAGACGCATTAAGGCGAACTTTTTTGTAAATTTTTTTCATATTATAATTATTCAGGACTTACTTAACCCAACAAAAACATAACATACAATCCGTATTTGAACAACTTCCTACACTCATTATTTTGTAGCCTTATTCACATTTAAATTCTATTTCCAAATGAAAACTTCAAACATGACAAACATAAATTAAAATAAAATATCTTTAGCTTTTCTATGAAATTTTCGGGTAAAGTTTCCCTGATGATCTGCATTTAGCCCCAGTGAAATGCGCATAGGAACTAGCTAATACCCCTTAGTAATCAATGTCAATGTGTTTTTATAAATAATTAACGTTCTACTGAATAAGTAAAATATTAATTTTGGGAAATAGTGCGATTATATATTTAAAAATCATAAAATTTATGTCTTAGACAATTTTTTAAAGAAAATTTTTTCTAAAATAAAATACGCATTAGTAGAAGATGAAACGTACATTCTATTTTCAAAATATGCAATGTTGTCTATGCATGTAAGTACTACATAAATCAAGAAAAGCTTCAGAGGGATCCGCGACTGTTTAAGACGATATACGCATATGTATGTATGTATAATTTATTATTTTCTAGATGGACCTTAAAAAATTAACTTATCTTTTTTTCGATGTATACATCTAAAGTATAATGGATTCGTTTTGGGATATCAAAAATAAAAATAAGTGCTCTTGATAGTAGAATGGCAATCAGGGTTTAAACTTTTTTTCTAATTACTTTTTTGGTGAATTGGTTAGTAAATTTTTATTTTTTTTTGGGAAGTTCATCCAATTTAATTTTTGAATAAAATTATTATTATTGAGTAAACACTTTTAAAATTTAAAGCATTAAAAAGACAAAAAAAACTTGTATTTTTTGTGTATATTTTTTTATAAATTAATTTTATAGGCTGACGACAAATAAAATTAAAAAATTTAGATAAATATATGTTTTAAGTTCACTCACCTCTTATTTTTTTCATACAAATATATGCAATTAAAGATTTTTATTTATTAAACGCCCGAATAGAAAACCGCTTTATTCAAAATATTTCAAATACTGGCAACCCTAACACGTACTTCTTTAATATCACTTGAAAAAAAACACTTGATGATTTGTTTTGTAAACAAACCATAAACAAATATGCTCTGCTTTTTCTATTGAGAATTTTCTTTTTTTTTTCTCTTGTATTTCTTTAAATAAAACAACAAAAGCAAACGCAAATGCAGCTGAGTGGCTTCAAGTAAAAACACTAAAAATACCACTATTAACAACAACAAAAACATTCCACTTTTGCATTTGCAGTTTTAATAGCTTTTTATGTATACATACATATTTCTTATTCAATGATTTACTTTAATAAGAACTAAATTTTAACACACTTTTATTACAATTTTAATTGATTTATTAATAAATTATATTAATTCCAATAATATTTTATTACTTTGGTATGTATTAAACACTTCAACTTAATTTAACGAACAATTTTACCGGAACTAAAACTTTTGCCGACTGTCTTTAGCGGTGACCACGTGAGAACTAAATTTTTATTGGCAATTACACAGAGCTGCCACTTAATAGAGCAGTCGCTTGTTTGAAAGGGTTTTATTAAATTGTGTAATAGGTTTACAATTTTAAGAAGAGAATACATATAATTTTAATTTAAATAGGTACCTATTTAGCACTCAGTTTGACTATATTGAATTTTTCGATCTAGATTAAGCTTTCATTTTTAGGGTTCCGATACACCAAAAGTGTAAAGGACCCCTATTGCTTTCGCTACGATGTCCGTCCGTCTGTCCGTCTACCTGTCACAGGCTGTTTTCTCGGGAACCGTAAGAGCTACGGACGTGAAATTTTTACAGGATATGTAGAGCTTTGGCCGTTACAACAAGAAATATATGACAGTTAAAAATTAAAGGGTGTTCTAAAGCGAGCAACGAAAAATGTTGAAGTACTAATGTAATGTTTTCTCGGAAACCGTAAGAGCTACGGACCTGAAATTTTTACACAATATGTAAAACTTTGACCGCTATAAGAAATAATATATGATAGCTAAAAATTAAAGAGTGCTCTAAAGCGAGCAACTAAAAATGTTGAAATACTAATGTAATATACAGACACTTACATATAGACACTTTATTTTCAAAGTTCATGTTAATTGCTGTAGTCTGTAGAATAAACTACACCAATTAACACCGATATTTAAAACAATAAAAATGAAAGGGTGTTCTATCAGTCAATGTAATTTTACTATGCAACTTAGACAATCTGCTGTATCTTCGGAACCGTAAGAGCTGCGGACCTGAAATTTTCACAGAATATGTAAAACTTTGGCCGCTACAACAACAAATATATGGCAGTTAAAAATTAAAGGGTGTTCTAAAGCGAGCAACGCAACATGTTGAAATACTAATGTAATATACAGACACTTATGTATAGACACTTTGAATTTTCAAAGTAAGTGCTACTTGGTGTAGTCTGCAGAATAGACGACACCAATTAACACCGATATTTAAAACAATAAAAATTAAAGGGTATTCTATCAGTTATTGTAATTTTGACTATGTAATTTAGACAATATGCAGTATCTTGGAAACCGTAAGATGTAAAATCTTAAAATTTTAAAACACGCTAAAACTAAAAAAAAACCAAATTAAAAAAATTTCAAAACGGAAAAAACGCTAAAATGAAAAAAGCGCTTAAAGGAAAACAGCGCCAAAATTTAAAAAATCGCTGATATGCAATATATCACCAAAATTAAAAATATCGCCAAAAAAACTTAAAAATCGTCAAAAATCGAAAAAGTCTTCAAAACGAAAAAGAGCACTACAAAATCGCTAAAACTAAATAAATCATCAAAAAATGAAAAAATCGCCAAAAAATGAAAAAAAAAATGAAAAAAAAATCACATAAACGAAAATAAAAGCAAAAACAAAAAAAGCGCCAAAACTAAAAAAAACGCGAAAAACCAAAAAAATCGCCAAAACGAAAAAAAATCGCTAAAAGTAAAAAACCAAAAAAAACCGAAAAAATCCCTAAAAACAAAAAAAGCGCCAAAACTGAAAAAAATCGCCACAACTAAAATAAATCGCTAAAACTAAAAATTTCATCAGAAAGTGAAAACGTTAAAAAATGTTATAGCCAAAAAATCGCCAGAACTAAACAAATCGGCAAAAAACAAAAAAAAATTTCAAAAAACGAAAAATCGATTTAAAAAAATTCAAAAATCATGAAAATTTAAGAAGCGCCAAAACCAAAAAGAACCCCAAAAACGACAAAATATACTTAAAAAACAAAAAAACTAAAATTAAACAAGAAAGCACAACGAAAAAACTGCCAAAATGACAAAAGGGGCTAAAACAAAAAGTGATATACATACATATGTGTATTTGTACGGAACCCTACGTGTGCGAGCCAAAGTCGCACTTTACTTAATTTATTTCTATTTAGCTTGATATATTACATTTGGCCCTTAGCCCGTTTCTTTTTTATAAAACCATTTAGCTTTTTCTAGCTTTTTTATAAATTTTTATTGCATGCAAATAATTTATATTTTGCAATTTATGTTTGGAACCAGAATAGTACAAAAAATTATAAAAATCTAGTAACAATCAGTAAGTGTATGTAGCAAGCTTTACATGATAGTACGCGAAGATGATTTTGATGAAAAATCTGTATATTCGGGAAAAATATCGCTGGAATATCATAATGTCCAGTGATATAAGGTCCATGGACATTATTTATGTATGTCACTCGAAAATGTGTCATAACATCCATGGAAATTAAATTAAATTGTTTTGTGAATTGGGCCCAAAGAAGGCTTCCTCTTAAGGTCCCTAACACTCACGTTCTGTTGAGAAAAATTTCAAACAATACCCACAGAAACCTTTAAAATTTAATTACCAACACAGTGAAGAAAGTTTTGTTTCACACTGATTGTATGTATGTATGTATGATATATTTTACTTATGATATATTTTATAATATATTTTACTATACTTTCAACGGACACGAAAAGGCATTTGAAATGAGAATCAGCCATATATATTTTTTATTATTGTGGTCTAAATAATTCCGAAACCGTTGAGTATATAAAAATATTTTTTTAACGGCTTAAAGGTAATTTTGTTTCAAGTTTTTTAGTGGTTTTAGTAGTAAAATTGGACAAACCCTTCCTAAGTTATGAAAAAATCAAAAATCCCAAATTTTAGAAAGAATAAAAAAAATTTATCCAGGAATTCTAAATTTCGACTGTTTTTGAGACCATAACATATCAAAAAAGTAGTGTTATTTTATGATTTTATAATGCGAAAATATAAAAGTCAATATATCTTTAAAATTAAAGCTAATCGTTAATTGTTACGACGATTTTTGAATTCAACAAATGAAAGTTCACAAGGATCACCTGTTTTGATCTCCGAATCATTTTCATTGTTGTGGAATGTTATTAGAATAAGTTCATTTTTCCTCTTACACTTTAAACATTTTTAAACCAGAAATTCTATGATAAAAAATCTAATTTAATTTTCTCTATAAAATCTGCTTTGTTTCATCTTTCATTTCCCGTAAAATTCATTAAGTTTTTATTAAGCGATTGTATTACATGAAACAGCAGGTTATAAGGACATAAGTACCAAGATTATTACACTTAAATGGAAAAGAGGAAAGGAAATGTAATAGAAAAATACAATTACACGCTAAAAATATATTACAAAACAGCCACAGATACAAAACCATCTTCTAATATGCTTGATTTTATCTAACAAAATTAGTTTGTTGCTGCAAGATAATTTAAAAAAAGTACTCGATAAATGGTTGAAAAGGAACAACTCGCAAAATGAACACAATAATAATTACACGCAGTTTATTAAAATGATAATGCGATAATATTTTTAATACTTAAGTACAGGATTAAATAGATTTAAATTTTAATCTAACATTTGAATTAAATGTTATGGAAACCCATAAAGAAATATATTTTTTAATAATCATGCCAAAATTATTAAATATTTTTTAGGCTTTTGGGAGGATATAAAATGAGATTAAAAATTTATAAAATATGACTTTTGGGGAATTGTTTAAACAAGAGTTTACTTTTCTTCCTTACAAATTGCATGAAAGTAAGAAAGAAAATTTTTCTCTCAAAAAAGAGGGGCTTAAAGCTAAAGGGATTCAAGTGCTAAAAAGAATATTTGCCGTAATTAAGCTTCAAAATTTTTTGTTCCTTGCATTTCATACTTAAAATTTTGGCTTTGTAATGCCTCCACATGGTTCAGATCGTCATGCAAGTCTGAATTTTTGTAGAGTGCAACATATTAGCATTAAGTACTGATTCCTGCATCTAACTCAATTTGTTTGTTTTTGGCACTTGAACACCTTGTGCTCTTTACCCCCTCATATGAGATTACTGCAGGTATAGCAAGCATTGAAAATGTTAAAATCAAACATACTCTTTGAGCCTTTTTTACTTTTCTGCAGAAACACCCACGGTCTTGGCAAGAATCAAAACTGCGCCACTACATAGTGAACTACGGGGTTATCCGAGTCCCATTAACTATGTGCAAGGCACCCTTATAGTTACGCCACTACAAAAAGGGATGTAGAAAACCAATCTAGTTTATTTAAATTATATATTTTTACAGTTGAAATCTGGTGACGCTATCTTGTAGGGATATATTTTTTGCAGCGACTCAGCAATTTCCGGCCATAGTGCGGTGTGATGTACACAGAAAAAACTGTAATTCGTATTCTATTACTAAATTCTTAAATTCAAATATTTATTTTACGGAAATGGGACCTTTCACAAAATTCGTAAAATTGGATACTAAAATTCGTAAATATTTAATAAGAAAAAAATTAAATTCTTTTTATATCAAAATTTTGTATTGGAATATTTAAAAACCAAAGAAAAAAATAATAAAATTTAAAAACAAATGCAAACACATGTGTGTTAAAATAAAAACCTATGATAATTTTTTTTTGTGTACATTAGCATAAAAAAGTACCAATCGCTGAAAGTATTGCTTAATGACCAGTATTATGCTTTCATCACTTTAACAGTCCAACTAACACAATGAGACGCCAATCCACATCAGAAAACTTCATGATGCACCCCTGACAGCTTTTATTGAAAATGTTTAACAATTTTAGCACGAACTTTGTACCATCATGTTTGTACGTTTTAATAAAGTTTAAATAACAATATTGGCATTTACTTTATGACCAAGATACAAATAAATAAACTAAAGTTGACAAAATCAAAGAACATATTCCACATAAAATTTGTATGTACTAACTAAAATTTATGTACATAACTTAAGCCTTAAGCGAAGGTAAAAAATAAAACCGAATAAGCAATAAAAGAATAAAAATAGGATAATCCGAAGGATTATATTGTTTGATTGTTATGTTTTAAATCCTTAGGACTTTACTTACTAATATTTTTGTTTTTCCATATTCTAATTTACTATTCTGGCGTTGAAAACAATAAGACCCAAGAAAATTGGAAGAAAACTTATCGCTATAAAGACTTTTCTTATGTCCCGAATGAAATAAAAAGAAAATATATGGAACTTTCTGGTTTCAAGAGAACTATAAATAAATGGTATAATGCTATTGTTGACAATTCCTTTTTATATTTGTTTGCGGTTTCCCATAAATAAACGAGGTTATAGACATATTGAGTGAAGCAACATTTCTAAAACGAAAGTTTATGTTGGTCTCTAGATTATTAAATTAAAAACACGGTGTAACAAAAGGTTTTTTTTTTTTGGACTTAATAACCACTATATTTATTGTTTCATAAGTTATGTTGGACGCTCTATTTAAAAAACAGCCGAAAATAAATATTCTGTGCATACCTTTTTCTTGTATTAATTTTTTAATTTGGTTTCTTGATTTTGTCATAAATTGAGAATGAATTGTCAAATTTTGCTATGAAATAACCAAAAAAAATTTTCGGCGTGAATAACTGAGAAGCCGTTGGCCATCTAAAAATAATATTTAACCAAATTGAAGACATCTGATACTGAATTTTGTTTAAGTATTGTGTGACAAAATCGGATATAATAAATGCCATAAGCGTATGAGTACGCGTTATATATTTCAATGAAATTACTTAAACGTTTCCTTAAAAAAGGATACTACTATCGCACTTATGTATGTATGCAATAGGGATGAACAAGTGAAAACATATATAGATACATATATCGATATACATCGATATCGATTAATGTTGAAATATCGTTCGACATCGATACATATCGAATAAATATATCGATATTTCGTTGTGTATATCGATATATTTGCAAGCATGATTATTCATACATAATCGCAAATTTTTTTAAAATTAAAACACAAAAACTTCTTGTCTTATACATAAATAATTATTCTGAAAACATCCTTAATATTTCACCAATTTTTCCTGGAGAGTGTACATCCACAATATTATACTCAAAGAAAGATAATTTTTCGAATACAATAAATATTTCAAATAAAACAAAAGATTTTGTTAGTAATATTCTATTTGATCACACAAGAAAGGAAGGAATATAAAATCAACATTCCACAATTTTACTTATTAAGGGTACCACCGTAGTGTAGTGGATAGTGTGCTAGACTATTAGCCGGGGGTCGCAGGTTCGATTCCTGTTAAGACCCTGGGTTTTTCTGCAGAAAATCCGAAAAAGGCTTAAGCAGTATGTGTGTTCGTTTTAAAAATCATAAATAAATTTACGAGAAATAATTTGTTGTTTAAGTGTGTTAGTGTTTATTTGCTATTTTCATAGCTACAATTCACTACTGTGCTCAGTTGTGTGACTTGTTGTTGTTTATTTTTGTATAGCCGACAAATAGTCGATAAACATCGCACTACTAGCGAAAATTTCCTGCTGCTAAAGCTAAATTATCATGGGTTCCTATTAATTTTAAACGAAAAAGTATTAATCTAACTTTAAATTTCATTGATTAAATATTTTTCAGTGTTAAAACAAACTTTGCTATTAACGTTACATTTCATTTTAAATCAATAGCTTTAATTTAAAATAAATTTTATGCTAAATATTCAAATAAATCATGTTGAATTAAAATGAAATTCATGTTACATACGATGGTATTTATTTAGTGTATATTTAAAGTAAACGTTGAAGTTGTTGGGTTTGCAGTGGTTAGCGCGTTGACTACGAACCAAGTGGCCCAAGTTCAAATCTTGACTGGGCCAGCCAACTACAACACAAATTTTTCTGATGCCTTTGCTAATTCATCTCACGTAAGTAAATTAATTATTAAAATATCTACATAGAAATCAGGCTGTTCCAAATTGATATAACTTTAATCCAACATAATTCTTCGTGTTGTTTCGATATCAAATTCACGTGGTTTAAACTTGAAGTAAATTTGTTTCAACATGATTATTCATGTTGTTTCAATATAAACTTCATGTTGCTTCAACCTGAAATAACTATGATTCAACACGATTCTTCGTGTTATTTCAGTACTAACTTTATTTTGATTTAACTGTAGTCAATTATAAATCAATAGTTATTTCAAAAGGAAAAATGTTCTTTGAAGGTTATTGTAAAATCATGTTGAATTCATATGAAATATATATGAAGCAAAATTACTACCGAAAAATGTGAAATTAACCTTGTTTTTGAAGATTTCAATATGAACTTTTCAGTGCGAAAACAAAACCAAAAAACAAAACCAAAATTTAAAATAATATTTGGTATTGTCGATATTAAAAAATATAGATCGATATATCAGAGGCTTTCTTGAATGTATGTCTATTTTTGGCGATTTTGAGTTGTTGAGGGAGGCCTAATTGAATTATTTTATATGCATTTTACATGGATCAAAAATTTCACAATATCATGAACCAATTCTGATTTTTTTTTGTCTAAAAACAACGTAACTTCTTTATTTATTAATATATTTTTCAGCTCTAATTAACTACGTACAATTAGCCACATGCGTAGCTACTTGCCGAAATATTTTTTTTATTATTGGCCAGTTAACAATTAACTTATGAATTTTAGTCTAACTGTATGGGTTTATATCCAAAGAAATTTAATTATTTTGGCTTTAGTTCGGTTTTAGTTTAATTTTCAATTAAATTGTATTTTTATTAAGAGATAAATTTGAAGCATGTAGACAAAGAAAAATTTGACTGAGCGGAGGGTTGAACTGGCATACTTTGATAGCTCCAGCTATTCTCGTTAGAGTTCTTTTCCGCGTAGACCATATTACTTGAAAACCTTTTATTTCGATGTTTTAATTATTCCTTGAAACATGCTTGCAATATATTGGCGAAACAACTATTTTAAAAAAATTTCACTTTCGTGAAAATCGCAGAAAATCGCACGAAACAAAAACTGAATTAAGATCCCAATACTGCAATTCAACAACTTCTGGAAGTCTTATGATGAAAACTGGTGTCAACTTTTTTAAAAGTTTATGTACATTAAAAAAAACAATGATTTTATAGGTTATGTGAAACACTAAGGATTTTTAATATCACAAACCTCTTTTTGGATTGTGTTTTTCGCTTAAGTTAATCTTAACACCATTATCTTTCTTTTTCATGATAATATATTTTTTTAATTTGTATAGCTATTAAGCTAATAGCTGCAGGTAAAAGCTTCAAACATCTTATTTTAAAACTAAAGCTAAATAGCTTTTTCGAAAAAGTCAAACTTTGAAGGCGTATAATTAAACGGTTAATTAATGTTAACAAAGCTAAAATGCATTTTTAGTTGGTCTGAAGTGTGGCCTACTGGATTGCAATAACAAATGCATCAAAAGAGAACATCAGAAAAATAGTTTTGGCCAAAGAAAGTGGTCATCTGAGCCATAGTGCGTTGTAATAACTATAAAAAGACATAAAATTTGTATTAAAAATTTCAAAGTGTTTTTCATAAAGTGCCACTTCCTAAAAGTATTTAAGTTAATTATTAATATTTATGCGTAAATTTTCTGTAAACTGAATAAGTGTAAGTTAAATGTCATTAGTTTGGCATAATTACAATATGTGAATTAATATAAATTCGAGTTATTATTAAGAGAGAAATTTTGAATATATAATCAGACCAGCAGAAAGTATCAATACTAATTTCGAATATTCCCATCTTAATAATAATTTGAATTTATATCAGTTCAAATATTGAACTCAAGCCGAAATAAAGACATTCAACTTCTTTAAAATTAAATGGTTTCACCTAATAACTTTAACTTTCTCAACAAAACATTAACAACTTTAATTAAAACTTGTCTCTGTGAGAAACAATTTGGTTCTTTGAAAGTTACTGCAATAACACAAGAAGGGTCACGATGGGGTTTTTCTGTTTATTCCCTTATTTACAAAACAAATAATTGTACACGTCCGACAAGTTAATTAATAAAAACAAACACCTCAATTAGCGTTGTTTTTCACACATTTAATAATAACAAGGAATAGAAATGTCTTAAACGACAACTAATTAAAAGTTAGAAATTAATTGAAGCATAAAATTTTGATATAAAAAGAACATAATAATCGATCATTTGTTATGATGTTTTATTGCTTTTATTTTATTCCTCCTATAAGAAATATTAATTTTTCCTTTAATTATCTTTTAATTCTCTTAGCAAGAAAAATCTAACTTAACAAAAGTGTGTGTGTGCGTGTTTTCTCAACTGTGTTTGACATGTCGTTTAACCCATATTAAAATAAAATATACAATTTATTTGACGTTCATCCTGTTGCAACCGCTTCATTCATCATTATAAACTTTTTTCTCATATTTCAGAGCAAACAAATCACTAAAGCCAAGGCCATATTTACTATGATGTCAAATCCATTGTGAGTGACACTTTGTTTAGGTTTGAATGGTTAATGGGTTTTAAAATGAAGTGATATAAAGTGAAAGGTTTTTAGATATTGTTCAATGTACTTAAATATTTATAGTATTTAAATATTTAAATACTTTAATAAATAACGCTTAGGAATAATAAACAATAACGCGTTGGTATAAAACATTTCTGAGGAATATCTTTATGCTTGCATATTTTCAAGTACGTCTTCACCTAACTTGAAATGCGGTTGTAATTTGAAGTTATGACTGCGTTGTTAAAACAAATGCACTTACAATGTTATAACTTGAAAAAAAGCATTGACTTGAGCGGTCTACACTTAACATTAACTTGAATTCAATGTCAAGATAAGTTAGGTGTAGACTGCAAATTATGATTGGTACTGTGATTGGTACTGTGTCGTATTATTAATAAATAATCAAGAGAATTGAGGTGGAAAACTATCCATAGTGTAACTATCAAACAGTTTCGATATTTTGAAAAAATATATATCGATATATCGATTCTAAACTATCAAAAGTTAGAAAAACTGTCGATATATCGACGATATTATCGTTATACTATCGTAAACGAAAATTTGCATACTATTAACATTTACATAAAAATTTAGGTTTTTTAACTCTTGAAACTTATGTAAAAAAACGCCTTGAACCATTGCCGTTTTGGTATTCTCGCGGCGTTCAGTGTTGCCGTTATTTTTCGGGGAGTTTCTGGGATTTTGTGGAGATTTTTGAGAATCAGGGGAACATCTGGGACTTTAGGAGGAAGTTTTGTAAAGGTTTTGAAAATCCACGGAACTTCTGGGATTTTGGAGATTTTTGTAAAAGTTTTTGGGAATCCGGGAAAATTCTGAGGTTTTTGAAAGATTTTTGTAAAATTTTTTGCAAACACGGGGAACTACTGGGATTTTGGAAAGGTTTTTGTTTACATTTTTGGAATTTCGGGGAACTTCTGAGATTTCGGGGTTTTCTTCCCAGTTTTTGGGAATTCTTAGACCGCTTTTGTGTTTAACGGTGGTGTCCTTACTAAGTGAAGGTGTCTCGGATGAACACCAGGTGGCTCATCTAAGTTCTTGAGAATTATCCCCTAAGTATCTTCCAGGCAATATTTAAAAAGTATTAACTTTTGTAAGAAATATGTCTGCTATGAAATACAGTTTCCAAAGATTATTTTTTAAATATATTTTCTTCACATTAATGTTAAAACGGCATTTGTTTTTGCTTCCATACAATCTAAGCAAATGACAAGTATGATTTATTTGTTTCAAATAATTTTGAGGATTTATAACAGGAACTGGCTAAACATATCACATATGGTTATTTCGAACGTATTTGCTTTGTGAATCTAAATTGATTATTAGGCTAAGGTTCGTAACGTTATATTCAGAAAGAATTGGGTATGATTAATATTCCAAGGAACAATGGAAAAATTAACATCAACTTAATTTTTCAACGTACACAGCAGAACAGAGTAGCGCCACTTTCGGAAGCCGCTACACTTCCATCGTCAGTGCTCACGTGTATTTGCTATCACCACTTGTCAGGTGGCTCTGTTGAATGACAAGTGGTGATAGCAAATACACGTGAGCACTGACGATGGAAGTGTAGCGGCTTCCGAAAGTGGCGCTACTCTGTTCTGCTGTGTACGTTGAAAAATTAAGTTGATGTTAATTTTTCCATTGTTCCTTGGAATATTAATCATACCCAATTCTTTCTGAATATAACGTTACGAACCTTAGCCTAATAATCAATTTAGATTCATATCACATATGGATTTTTACTATTTTACTCTCGCACGTATGCACTCACACGTATTAAATAAAAGTAAATAAAATCAATCAGTGTGGCATGAACATTCATACAAGCAGGTTGTGTTATCGCTTATTTCTTGCTATTGCTTGATATACTCCAGAGTTGCAAAATAAACAGCCAGAGTTGCAAAATAAAACCCATACAACAAAATGTGTTAGTATGTGTTTGCCGGTTCCTGATTTATAAGTACTTCTTGGTTTTTGTATGTGTGCTCTTTTCATTTGAGAGAAACATTTTAAATAATAACTTTATTCTCACGAAACAAGACTTGATTCTCTAAAAACTGTTTGCTATTTTCATTTGTTTTGCTTTGCTTTGAGTTTAAGCAATAGTGTGAGTGAGTTTAGTGTTATGAACTTCTGTAAATTGAAATTCAAATGGCTTGTTGCATATGACTAGTGGTCACCCATACCATTACTATAAGAATACAATCTTGCTAATTTTGCAAAAAAGATCGCATCCTGCTGTTTAACAGCATGCCACGCCCACAATTAAAAATATTTTGGGCTAATGTTTTTGCTATCTTACACAGAAAAAATTATAATAGGTTTTTATTTTAACACACATGTGTTTGAATTTGTTTTTAAATTTTATTATTTTTTTCTTTGGTTTTTAAATATTCCGATACAAAATTTTGATAGAAAAAAATTCGATTTTTTTCTTATTAAATATTTACGAATTTTAGTGTCTAATTTTACGAATTTTGTGAAAGATCCCATTTCCGTGAAATAAATATTTTAATTTATGAATTTAGTAATAGAATACGAATTATAGTTTTTTCTGTGTTAGTTTAGATCGATGACAATAAAAAGTTTAGGTTTTGGCCAACGAAATCAATTCATGAGCTACTGTGCGCCGCAAGTAAACTTTCCTATTGTAAGCTCACTCATACACACATGTGTGTATTTATTAACTTCTAATTTATATCTACTTCTATCAAACAGATGCTTCCATTTTGATTTTCATTATCTTTTCTAAAGAACAGCGACGTGTAACTAAACGTATATACCCAGCAAACAATTTTTGCCGACATGTCTGACGTCTGAGACTTTACCATCACCCGAGTAGTCTAAAATTCCCTCATACATTTGACAGAATAGCCACTACTTTTCTGGTACGATGTTTCTGCACATTTTCTGATATATTTTCCGATTAGTATCAGACTATTCTGCAATCTAATTTTCTTTACTACATTTAACAGAATAGTCTGCATATTTTCTAGCATACGAGCTAAAACTTTTACTTCTGCAGTGTCAGGATTTTAGTTTTCATAATTGTGCAGACATGTCGAAAATTTCCTTAGAATTTCCCAGAAAAATTCATTAGAATTCGTAAAGAATTTTCTTGTACGTTTCAGCAAAATCATTAGAAGTTCCTCAGACAAAGAGGTCCGCTTTCTTGTCAACTACTCATATAATTTTCGTACATTTTCGTACCGACTTTGGTATCTTGTTCAGACTCTCTGTCCGATTTTGGGCGGAAATTGGCAAAAAAAAAAAATTTTTTTGTTGGGTATTCATGTTTTGTAACTAATTAGCAGTCCATTAAAGAGACTTTTTTCTGGTTGCTGTTGCTCTGATACACCACATATAGGCACCAAGTGAAAATATTCATTTCTGTCATTATATATCATGTATTTGATGCTCCCACAGACATACACGCATACATTTACACAAAGAAAATCCCACACAGCATCAAATGTCTCATTTTCCTCTAAAAGTTGTCATTTCATTATAAAAGTGGATGTTTGTATGTGTGTGTGTGCACGTGCTGCCAATAAGGTCGTTTGGTTTTTGTTTTAATGGAATTTCCTACCATATCATATAACTAGATGTGCTGTCTTACTGTGTATTAATTGTTTTTTTCTCTTTTCTTGGTATTCACTGCTAAAAGTTAACTAAAAGAAAAATATCTCTCAAATTAATTGCATTAAAATGAACTTGTCACATTTACTAAAACTTGTTTTGTTTGCGTTCTTTTATGCAACGTTTGAATACATGAACATATACATACATACATGATTCTATATTTACAAAAAGAAATGTGCCATATTAACAGTTTTACAAAACTTTAATCATTGAAATATTTTTGAAGGATGTAATAAAAATTCTTTGGTTAATGCCATTATGTGTTATAATGAAATTAAAATATATTATTACCAGGCAGAGATGCACGCTGATGTGGTATTAAAAAAATTATTTATTGTCTAAGAAATTATATGCGATGATATTTTTAGATTTTTCTTTAAGGCGTGCATGAGGGCTATAATAAATTATATATGTTAAGATCTTTTTTAGCATATTAGAGATAAGTTACACTGTACAAAAATATCAAATTTTTTGCTAATTACATGGCTATCATGACTGATTCTGGCATAAGCCCCAAAAAATATATATGTATCAGCGTAATAAAGTTTGACATCTGGTATTCATTCTAGAGGGAGTTAGTTTTCCCTCATCTTGTTTTCTCTCATCTCGTCATTAGAAATCTTTTAAACTTAAATCTAAGGTACAAGAAGTGTTTATGTTTCTTATGTAAAATATCACAAGGAAAATTTTTGTGAAACATTCTTTCCCCTAGCTTCTCGCTATATGAATCCTTTCATTCCTTTCTTAAAAAAGGGATACTCAATTTCCATTCAGCGGCAATTATGTATTAAGTTTTTGTTTAATAGTTTTATAAAATGCAATAATACTGTTGCCAACGATTTGATTAAAAATCGAAGGATTAGATTTAATGAGAGACGAATTCAATTATTTTAGAATTCCACTCAGGAATATTTCCATCTAGCAACAGTGTTTTAAAATACAGTACAAAAACGGAAACTAATGAATTCGGAAATAAACTTTTTTGCAGAATGTTCGTCGCTGAGCTCTGCCAGTATGAGTCAGATGATGACCGTACAACAGAAGAAACTATCGATAGTAATACAAGAAATGTTTTAATAGAATTTCCCGAAACAATTAGAAGTGTTAAGAATTTGAAAAAAAATTAAAATGATGGAAAATTTTATAAATTTAGAAAAATCCAGGAAAAAAGGACTGAGAAACTAGTTATTCTGTATTTCGATTTCTTCAAATAAAATAAATAAAAGGAATTTTCTAAGCCAAGTTTTATCAAAACTAAAGAAGAAAATCTCTTAAATCCTAAGCATTTATAGCAAATTATTTTTCTGAAAGATTGCTTTAGAAGATATCCTTAAACTATTGAAATAGCTGTTAATTTCTTGTTAATTTTTCAATGAATACATATTTACGTTTTTTTTTGTTTGCTTGAATGAGTTCAAGAATTATTATGTTTCTTATATTATTGTTTTTCTTTACTAATAAATTCAGAATAATAAATGATTTATGCATTTTTATTTGTTGAAATTACTTGATTTATGAAAAAACTTTATTAATCGGTTAGCCGGTTAATAGCGAAATTAACCGATTATTAGCCGATTAAGCCAAAACCTCGATTAATTAATCGAGCGATTAACCGATTAAAGTAGAAACCCGATTAAATGAATACGTTAACAGATACTCAAGCTCCAAAATGAACTGGAACTCCAGATATGAAGGTGCTCTTCGTTAAGATGGTTAGCACGTTGACTACAAGCCCAAAGGTCTTGAGTTCAAGACTAGTTTCAGGCAAGCCGCCAAAATCATGAAATGTTCTGATGTGCATTAATGTGCAGCAATTAATACTGACATATATTAATGCACATCACAGTACCCTCCCTCGGCGAAGTAAAAGAACTAATAAATGATTACACAGATTAAACAAATTAATGCCTCTACTTAACACCAGATGTGCTGTAACACTGCTCTACAAAAATTTAACAAAAAAAAAAACGCGCAATAGCAGAGGTGTTAATGAATTAAGCTTTCTATCTCCCCCCACTTATCCACCTCTTCTCTCTACTCTATCCCTTTCCCAAAAGAAGGCGACACATTAATTAATAACCTAGTAGGCATTAACTGTCTGATTCTGTTACGTCTCTTTATAAAAATAAAATTTAAAAAAATATCATTCAAAACTTAAAATTTTTTTGAGGCTTAATTTCGTACGGGCTAAATAGAATAAAAGAGAGACGAAAATGGCAAAAATTGAAAATAATGAATATTGGAGAAATTTTATAAATGAATACAAAAATTTACCAGAATTGTGGGATATAAAATGTGAAAGCTATAAAAATAAAATTAAAAGAGCGGTATCATATGAAAAATTAACAGAAGAATATAGAAACATTGATGAAAATGCAACCACAGAAGCAGTGAAAAAACGAATTCATAATATGCGATTTGCTTATAAAAGGGAATTTAAAAAAATAATTGCAAGTAAAAAGAGCGGCGCCGATAGTGATGACCATAATGAACCAAATCTATGGTACTTCAATCATTTTGAATTTTTAATGGATTTGGAAATGCCAGAGGAAAGAATTAGTTTAGTAAGTTCAGACGAGGAGGATGTTGCAGTGGTAAGTTATTTATATGCATACATTCATATGTACATAGCTTTTTTATTTGGATATTTCCATAAATATAATTTATTTATTTTATAAATATCTAATAGGTATATTGCATACTTTTTATTTTTATATATGTAGACACCTATAAAAGTCACGAAGAGAAAAAAAGTTTCGGAAAATTATGATACGAATGAGTCATTGCAGAAAGCTAGTTTGCACTTAGAAAATTCAAACCATAAGACAGAGAGAGATGAAGCCGATATTTATGCAGAGGCTTGGGCGCATACATACCGCAAACTGTCGGACAAACAAAAATTAATTGCAAAAAAGGCTTGCGATGATATTTTTATATTGGGTCAGCTCGAACAGTTGACGCTAAATTCAGTGAGAACTGGAACGTCATTATTTTCAGATCCCCTTAATTATAAGTAGATCTTCTTCGTGTAGTATATTACCTACCACTGATTAGCCAACGCCTTTTATATTAGTAACGCACCTTCGCGCCAAGTTTATCAAGAAGAAGAAGAAGAAGAAGAAGAAGTTGCAATACAAAGTGGAAGCTAATCGCCCTTATTGCGAATGTCAACGTCGCCACAAGTGACGTCGACGGTGCAATAATGGCATTGCCGTTGTCAATATTGACGGATTTTGATAACAATTGACAGCTGCTTCGCATTTTAATAGGCGACTTAAAGACAACATTGTGTGAAATTGGCTCTGTTTTTGTCGACACAATTTTTGGCAACGACTCGATAGGAAGTTTTAGCTGTCACGGTTATTTATTTGAAAAACTATTTAAAAGAGAAAAAAATTAAAATATCAACCAACAAACAATCTAAGGAATTAATGCAGCGGCTTGAAAGTAAACCAAGCCTAGAAAAAGGATTATATAGGAGCAGAACTCCTAATAATTTTAGAAAGGAAATGGCAACGAAATTAAGCCTATTGGACCACTAATTAGACATAGCGATGGTTGGCAAACGGTAAGCACCAGAAAGTATATCGTCATATAAAATGCTAAAGCGGCGGCCTATCATATTTCTTAAAAATGTTTCAGGAAACATAGGTAACTTAATAAAAAGGAAACTATTTTGAATATAAAAATGATTTTTTTTTCTGGGTAGTATCATTAATGAAGTCTGAATTAATGATACTATGTTGAAAAAAACATAATCACAATAGTTTTTATTAAGGGTTTTATCTTCTGAAAATTTTTAAAAATTGATGATAGGCACTATTACATTTTATATGACGATATGCATCTAGCGAACGCTCCACAATCTTTGAGGATGACGGGGATGCCCGTTAACTTCCACTTATGCTATTCGAGTGGAAGAAACCACTTCTAAAAATGCATTACATATTTGCGAAACACAATCCCAACCAAAAGGATGTTTTTAATGCAGAAAAGAAAATGATGGAAAGTGAAGAAAAGAAAATGATGGAAAGATAACACCAAGGAGAAGAACTTTTCAAAAGAGAAGAAGTCTTTATTTGTTTGCTTCATCATTAAAACTTTCACTTGAATAACACATTAAAAAAATTTAATAAACCAAGGCAATAAACAAATTGAATAAACGTCAAAATGATAGCGATGATAATTATTTCCTTCACTTTATCGATAACAAGTCAACGTCAACACAATACTTTTAGTAAATGCCGATTTAGCATCGAATTGACAGCGACGAATGTATTGTGTTGACGTTGACGTTGACGTCGACATTCATAATAAGGGTGAATATTCTTCATTTACTCAGCTATTTACGGATAATTCCATTTTACAGAAAGTTTATCTTTTGTAATCTTATAATTTTTGTTTACTTTTAATTATATTGGTAGTAATAAAATGGAATACATACAATGTACAAAATTTAATTTTATATACTGTAACGATTCCATGTATCATGCAAATTGTCTTGGGAACGGGGCTACCCAATATTCCGGCCGTGCTCGTCGTTGGGTGGGATACGTTGTTCCCAAGTAATAAAAAAAAACTTATAGTTTGTTACAAAAGATTCTAAAATTTAGGTAGCAATATCAATAGAATTCATTCATACAAAGGAATAAGGGTTGGAAGACGATATTGATTGATGATTGGAGTGTAGCTTATGATGTAATTAGCTACACTAGCTCTAAGCCCTCCCTCCATGCTGATAAAATTAATAGTCAGTTATCAGCCCATAGCAAAACAAAAGAAAAAGAAAAGTTAAAACAAATTTAACCCATACCGGACTTCACCTTTCGCAACAATCGATATATATTCAAAACCACATATTTGAAAACATTATAAGAAATTAAGATTATTTAACAAAGTAAATATGGTGTTATTAAAATAGGTGTAAGTGTTATATAAAAAAAAACTACTGTACATTAAAATTTATAATTGGTCAGTATTTTTTTTAAACAAAATTTCAAATATTATATGTTAAAATATATTATTGCAAAAATTCAAAAAAAAATTAAATATGATGTGACAGTTAATATTGTATAGCACTCATGTTAAAATAAATCAATGTTAAAGAAAAAATGTTACATGAGTGTAAGAATGTTAAGGGAAATGTTTATATGTATGGTTAAAACTAATATTAATAACAAAAATTACACAACTTACATATTTATTGTCCAACGATATCAGCAGGCGCCTTTTGACCGTAGACTGGTTGCAAATTTTTTTTTTAGTATAGTTTAGTTGTATGGGTGAAAATTATAAATGTTAATTCTGTTCAGAATTTAAGTGTATGTACACATTAGATTTTAAATTTAATCTTAGATATCTATGACTTCAGTGATCATAGATATCTATTCATGTATGAATGTAAAAGGACTGTATAAATATGTATGTTAGTGCGAAATTATGTATGAATTTATCAATGAAGTTTTAGAACGAATTAGAATTATATAACGAAGTTTAAGTAACAAAGAAGAACTATTGTATGATTAGATAGTTAAGATTAAAATGATTAAAGAGGAAAATTTAAATAGGGAATTAAGCTGAATTAAAGAAATGATTTCAATAGATTTAATTCAAGATCATGTAATTTGGCAAGTTGTGGAATATAAGGATGTAAAAAAAAATTTATTTATTTTTTTAACGAGAACTATCTCTAATTCATCTAAAATCTGCCCACTTTTTACTGTCGGCCTGAGCCAAACGCGACAGAGTACCAATGACCACACTATACCAGTAAATAAATAAATTATGTGGAATACGTTTGACAATGCTTGTAGAGCATGCAGGATACCAATAGATTACAGTTGAGTCCGTCACAGGATCTATTGACCAATCCCATACAAAATGGTAGTTCAATTCCTAGTAGGACAATCTCTATGCTGAAGCGGGCTATCACTGATATTCTCTTGCCCAATAACACAAATGTTTATTAAAGTCCAATCTCCAAATTCCTACAACAAAGGGATATGTATTTATATAATTTCGCACTCTAAGCCTCACAGATAAAAAAAATCTTACCAATTGCAATTTCCGTTTAAAAAATAATATCCAGAGAAATAAGAAATCGAAACAGAAAGCACAATTATATTTCTTCTTTATATCACCAACTTAATAAAATTATATTGTTTCACCCAACTATATTGAACGACTTGAACTTCTAGTTTAAAGAAAATTCTTCATTATTTTATTTCCTCAATAAAAAAATTTCTTGACAAAAATAGAAAATTCTAACTCAAAAAAAAAAATTTAACAAGTTCAAAAGCTCAAAGTAAAATACCTTACAGCCATAAAAAAAATAGTACAACATAACAAATATGTTCATATTGTCGTCACCACAATACATACATACTATGTACAAGGCAAATTCACCAGGTAGCCTCGTTAGTGCAGCAGATCATCAGCTGACTTTACCAGAACGTCAAACTCTCTATAAAAAACTAAATTAAACTTTTTTTATGTATGCATCGAGCATGATAGTTTCATAAAGTGGTTGTTGTTGTTGTTGTTGTTGTTGCTCTAATAAGGCCACCTGGTACTCAATCCCACCACTGTATTACAGACACCTCCGTCTGAAATTTTACCATTTAATTCTAAATTAGCGTTTGCAAGAGCTATTAATACAATGTTGAACGTTTTTTTCCGATTGACGAACCTTAATATAGTAAATAGTAGACGTGTGCGCAATTCCTAAAAAAATTTACATTATTGCATTCTTTTCAAGCGCAAATATTTAGTAGTTGTTTGTGTTTATTTGTTTCTTCTTTCTCGGATGCATATGTTGTCACAATTGAAATTAGCTTTGACACAACAATAAACAATCCCGTTGGTCGGTATAGTAGTTGTGCGATTTTCATAAAAGGGAATAAAAATTTTAGTTTTCTCATAAAATCAAAAGCAATAAAAGTAGAGAACAATTCAATAATCTACATATATTATGAACACTTCACATACTGGGGCCTAATCGTCGCTTTCGATATCGGTCGAGTTTTCTTCGTTAGAGATCATGGCATTCGATATCGAACAATGGTTTTATATTGTTCGATAGCGAGTGCCATAATCCCAAACTAAGAAAACTCTATCGAATCAGGTCGATATCGAAACCGACGATCAGGCCCCTGATATTTTGTGCTCACATTTAGTAAATCGTACCTCAACTCTTTATTAAATGGAATCACATGTCTATTGCGCATATTCCAAATTGCTTTGCATTAGGGAAGTCAAACTGGACTGGTTTTAGTAAATCCTGGTATTCAAGATTTCAGAATTTCAGATCCCGGGATTTTTCGGGATTCGGGAGTTTACTTTTTAAGCCCCAACCAAAAAAATGCTGTTATAAGCTTCTAGTGTGTATCTGTGTGTCTGTCTGCTCCCTCGTTGACTTAGTTTTTTGTGTTTGAAAGGTGTTTTAATCGAAAGTGTTCTTAGCTATGTTTAACAAAAATCGGTCCAACTGTTTAGAAGTTATAACCTATTTTCTAGAGGCATCCTCTTGAATCTGACTTGATCTAATATCTTCTAACCTATATTTGAAAAAAATCGTTCCACCCATTACCCATTTTCTTCCGGGGTTTCTAAAATTTTTAATTTGATGTTATTTAATAAAATGCTCAATTCGTAAAGGAAAATATTATTATTATGTGTTTCCATAATAATAACTATAACAAATTAACAAAGAAAAGTTAATTTCAATGGTGGAGTTCAGGCAAGATTCGTTAACTGTTTACCCTCTTCTCTCTACTCTATCCCTTTCCCAAAAGGAAGCGACACATTAATTAATTACCTAGTAGGCATTAACTGCCTGATTCTGTTACGTCTCTTTATAAAAATAAAATATAAAAAAAAATCATTCAAAACTTAAAATTTTTTTGAGGCTTAATTTCGTACTTGTTAGTATATATAATCTATATTATTCTACACCGATTAGGACTCCATAAGATAGTTCAGAGACAAGTTATACAAGGTGCATACAAAGTATCAATTAACCCCATCCTAGGCCATCGCCATGTAAAAGTGGCTGGGCCGCTTCTTAGGAAGTGTTAGAACTCGGACTGATCCGTATCACCTGGGTATCGGAATGTGACTTGTTTTGTGTCAGTTCCATTTACCGTAGGGATATGGCGCAGTAAGAAAATAAAAAAAACATCATTGATTACTTTGTCCATGTTTAAGCTTTGATATTGTTTAAGCTTTTTATTGATTTATATAAAAGTTTGCTACAACATCTTTAGCTTTTTTATGAGATTTTTGGGTAAAGGTTCCCTGATGATTTGCATGTAGCCCCAGTGAAATGCGCATAGGAACTAGCTAATACCCACCCCTTAGTAATCAATGTCAATGTGTTTTCATAAACAATTAATTTTTTACTGAATAAGTAAAATATTAATTATGAGAAATAGTGCGATTATAAATTTTAAATACAAAAATTATTCCCACCATGGACTTTTTTATGGATATCTGTTCTGTTTACCAGTATCTAACGAAGCTTTAAACAAAATAGCGAAACTACGCAGTCCCTTTTTCTTATAGTGGGTTTAAAGCGCAACATTTTAGCAAACCAGAACTGATACATGTGCGTCAGAGATCAGTAGCGATGATGTATCTTTTTCATTTCTAGGATATACGTGAGGTATATAGAAACTTATCCTAACCACTCATTTGGGTTGTTAATCATTTTATCCCTCGTTATCAACAAGCCTGCTTCGGAAAAATCTGTATTTTTTTTGCTGGATTCATAGAAAAACTTCAAAAAAATTTTAATGGATTCCTTTATATTGAGCATTTGTTTCTACTACTATATCCAGCGGATGACACAATCATCCGTATTATAAATGTAAATAATTTTATTAAAGTTCATAGAAAAATTATCCAAAGGACATAAGAAATCTCTTTAAAAGGTGCTGTTGGCTGAGCTGGTTAGTGCGTTGACTACAAAATCTGATGTCTTAAGTTCAAGACCAGTTTCAGGCAAGTCAACAACATCATGAATTTTTCTGGTGTGCATTGGTGTGTCATTGTGATGATTGCTGTTAAACGGTTAAAGTGATAAAGGCATAGCACTGATCACTTTAGGAGTACCGACAGCGATTAATACTGACATATCCTAATGCACTTCACAGCACCCTCCTTCAACGGCATTGTAGCAGAATCGTCTAATAAATGGCTACACAGCTTAAACAAATTAATGTTTCTAGTTGACACCAGAGGGGGTACAACATTGCTAATGAATTAAACTTTCTATCTCTCTACCACTTCACCACCTGTTCTCTCTACACTATCCGTTTCCCAAAAAAGGTAACATATTAATTAACTAACTAATTGTCTGATTGTGTTACTTCTTTAAAAACATTTTTAATTATAAAAATGCACATCATAGTAACTTTCCTATACAAAAAATTAAAAAATAACGTTATAATACAAAAAAACTTCCCTCAAATAGGATAATTCAATTTATTGAACTCTCTTCCCTTTTAGACTTATGCCTTTCCTACAAAAACACCAATTCAAAGAAAACATTTCGTATTGTTATTATATTTGCCAAATCAAAATCTACAAGCACCAAATTTACATTGTTGGACATTAAACCACCAACACGTTTACGTAGAGTGCGAACTGAAGAAAATATCGCAGCCGTATCGGCCAGTGTTGGTGATGACCGTGAATTAGCGAATCACAACGTTACTGTGAATGGTGAGCGCTACCGTGCGATGATAACAAACTTTTTTCTGCCCAAAATGGAAGAGCTTGACTTTCATGACATGTGGTTTCAACAAGACGGTGCCACATGCCACACAGCACGCGAAACAATGGACCAATTGAGAGGCGAGTTCGGTGAACAGTTTATTTCACGCTTGGGACCAGTCAATTGGCCGCCCAGATCGTGCGATTTAACGCCTCTAGACTATTTTTTGTGGGGCTATGTTAAGGCTAATGTCTATAGCGACAAGCCCGCTTCGATTGACGCACTGGAAGCCAACATTGCCAACATTATTCGTGAGATACCGGCCGAAATGTTGGAAAGAGTATGCCAAAATTCGACTAAGCGGATGGACCATTTGAGGCGCAGCCGCGGCCAACATTTGCATGAAATAATCTTCAAACATTAAATTATATCGACCCAACTATCGATCCAAATAAATATTTCATGCATTTTTCTGAATTTTATGTGTTTTTTTTTTTACTTTCCGATAGTTCTTATAAAATCACCCATTATTAGTATCAATGTTAAACGCTCATACTAACCTATATTTGAAAAAAATCGTTCCACCCATTACCCCATTTTCTTCCGGGGTTTCTAAAATTTTTAATTTGATGTTATTTAATAAAATGCTCAATTCGTAAAGGAAAATATTATTATTATGTGTTTCCATAATAATAACTATAACAAATTAACAAAGAAAAGTTAATTTCAATGGTGGAGTTCAGGCAACATTCGTTAACTGTTTACCCCCTTCTCTCTACTCTATCCCTTTCCCAAAAGAAGGCGACACATTAATTAATTACCTAGTAGGCATTAACTGCCTGATTCTGTTACGTCTCTTTATAAAAATAAAATATAAAAAAAAATCATTCAAAACTTAAAATTTTTTTGAGGCTTAATTTCGTACTTGTTAGTACTAGCCTTAGTTTAAGGTATAAGACGGGCTTATTACCTTTATGCAAAACACCGCGAGGAGGCGGCGAAGAGGAGTTATTCCTCCTCTTTTAAGAAAAGAGCAAAAAGAACTTATCAACGAAGAGTTAGAGGGTTCAAACGCCATAGAAAAATTTTCCACGTGGTGTTTCACATAAAGTGCTGAACGCATCTTATACCTCAAACGTAAGGCCTACAAGATTCCCTATGCCGAGCCACTGTAATTATGAGTAAAAGTGGGGGGAGAGGATTTAACTTCTCCTAAACTGAATACGAGATGTATACTTTCAAGACTCCTACACATTTTTTGTGTTGAACAGTGTTATAAATAGCACAATAGAATTGTGTTGCTTAAATACAAGTTGATTTATTTATATTTAACCCAATATTTTTTGCTAGGGTATTGGAATTTTACAAATATTATCCATGCTAATAATTTGATGGTTAACTTTGAACAAGAAATTAAAACAAATCAACAATAATTTGTTTGATACAACATTATAAGCTCGCAAAAGCCATAACATAGTCGTCGTAAACACTCAAATTTGTTCAAAGAAAGTATAAATATATTACTCATATGCAGCACTGTCAATTCAGCACTTTGTAACGTAGAAATAACAAAGCTATTTTCACGTTCATAATTTGTAGTTATAAGTGTACTACTAACAAAATAATAATAACAAAATAGCAGGAATAATATAATGGTATAATAATAAAATAATATAATCCAATAAAATAATAATTTAATATAAATCTAAGAACTGCAGGGTAGTGTGAATTATAAGAACTGCAGGGTATCTAGTTGTAACCTTTTCCGTAAATAACTCTCGTTTAGTTCATAAAATGTTTAGCATAAGTAGATTAGGTTGGCACACAATCGAGAGCGATTCATACAGGACAAGAATTTGCTCTCTGATTCTGAACAAGAATCGACTGGGATTTCCGTAGTGGAAAAGGCAGTCACCAATTTTTTGCACTGCTCTTTGGCCTCGGCTAAAGAGGAGCTATAAATTTTACACAGCGGCTTCGGCTGACTGTTCTCACAGCGGCTTCGGCTGACTGTTCTCACAGCGGACTTCGGTCTGACTGTTCTCACAGCGGCTTCGGCTGACTGTTCTCACAGCGGACTTCGGCCTGACTGTTCTCACAGCGACTTCGGTTGACTGTTCTCACAGCGGCTTCGGCTGACTGTTCTCACAGCGGCTTCGGCTGACTGTTCTCACAGCGGACTTCGGTCTGACTGTTCTCACAGCGACTTCGGTTGACTGTTCTCACAGCGGCTTCGGCTGACTGTTCTCACAGCGGACTTCGGTCTGACTGTTCTCACAGCGACTTCGGTTGACTGTTCTCACAGCGGCTTCGGCTGACTGTTCTCACAGCGGCTTCGGCTGACTGTTCTCACAGCGGACTTCGGTCTGACTGTTCTCACAGCGACTTCGGTTGTCTGTTCTCACAGCGGCTTCGGCTGACTGTTCTCTAGGCTAAGTACCGATTGTAATATTGTAGGCATTAGTTTAAGAATGATTGTACGTATGTAACTTGAACCTGTTATTCGTCGCACTTGAAATCATCGAACCAGCGATCATCGAACCGGGTGTCTCCGAACCTGTTATCCGCGAACCTGACATCTCCGAACCTGTTATCCCCGAACCTGATATCTCCGAAGCTGTTATCACCGAACCCGTACACCTGCGATCCTGTAAAGCTGCCAACCTGTAAACTCCGATATTAAGGTGCATGCGAACCCGAATACTATTAGCCGATTTACTATTCTACGAACGAGCCGCTTGAAAATATACGACTCGAACCCGCCATATACGAGCGTAAAGTCCCGAAGCTGAACCTATTGTTTACTAGCCTATCGCCTCAAGCTGTAGGAACCGTGCATGCCATAAACCGAATCTATCTGACGCCCGATTATGTTTAAGTTATCATAGCTATCTTCGTATTAAATTAAACAACTAGATATAGAAGAGAATATTCAATAAAAAGATTATTTTATTTTGCCCCCAGAAAGGGAAAATCAAAGGTCTTATTACTTAAGGTTTGTGGATCCGTAAGTAGACCCTGGACGCGACTAAGTTACCTCAGCCGACGACAAAATCCACGTTACAACTTTTCGCACCCTTTTAGTGCTTTTTCGACTTTTCTATCGGTACTTTTTTAGTATGATTTTTGTTGCTTTTTTTTATCGAAATGTTGATTTTTGTGTTATTCCAATCGAAAGAAGCAATCAATACAATCAACATACTATATGTATTTTTTTCGAAAAACTAACATTTAGCGAAGATGACATATGTGTTTTTTTACTATATAACGAAAACTAATTTGCTCTGGTGCTCCAAGTCCGTCACTGATCTAATCTTCTCGTTTCAAAAGTTCTGTTCTATGACTGTTTAGCAATCATGTATTGAAAAAATCGCATGGATGTAGCTGCAGGCTTGCCTGTTATGAGAACTTGAAAGCAGGCACTTTTGCATATTTTCAAGTATTGCTGATCATAAGGGAAACCGTAAATATGCAATTGCATGTTTAACCTGTGCGTATTATGTAGACACAAATAATATTTACACGTTTCAAAAGTTTTTAAGAATTTTGGCATCGATTTTTGGTGCATATTTTTGCATATTTTATCCTTACCGCATGTTTTTGCATATCTCAGACTTCACGGCATATTTAGTGCATTTTTTCTAGTTTTTGTGGACCATTTGACTCTCTTTCCTGCATATTTTGGCTTTTTTTAAATTTTAAGATGCATATTTACAAAAAATAACAAACAAAAATTTGTGACAAAAAAATGTTGAAATTTTTTAGTAATTTTTCCAAATTTAGAAATATTTAAGTCCACAATTCTTTTTTAAGTTTTAGTGCCAAATTTTTATTTTTGGACAGATGAAAGGACAGGCTGGAATAGTTAAATCGGCGCTCATGTCTATAAGGAATCAGAATATATACATATACTTCGTGGTGTAAGATATGAGATATTCAAACATTTTTAACGAAATTATAAAGTTCGGAGCATATTTTTTTAATTTTTGGTGCATATTTAATGTGCATAAAACACTTATTTTATTGCATGTTTCCGGTTTCCCTGCTGATTATTATGATTGGTACTGAGTTGTATGATTAATAAATAGTTAACCAGAATATTTGTAGTAGTAGCATTTAGAGCAGCTTGCTTAAGGTTTGCCTGAAACATACTAATAGAGTCATCTATGTCAGCAGGCGTTTTTAATGGAATATTTTCTGTGCAATGAGCACTCAAATATTTTTTGTATTTCAAGCAATTTATACGTATGGCTGTCATCGTTAAATCACAAGTGGGTGAAGAAGTTGTATGTGAAAATATAGTGACAATAGTTAGTGAGTGATCTCAAGACAAATCTAAAGATGCTTCAACTCGGATCACTTCACTGGGCATACCCTTTATCACTCCAAAATCAATAACATCAGGTATTTTTCGGCGATCTGTTGGCCAGTAAGTTGTCTGCCCTCTTCATATAACATGCAAACGCATTTTTGAAATTGTGTCAAACAAAACGCGACCCTTTGGTGTGATGAGGCGAGATCCCCAGAACGTGTGCTTAGCGTTGTAATCACAGGCGGCTAAAAAGCGCGGGCCTAGTGAATTAAAAAATCTACTATATTGATTTTCTGTAATAGAGTACCTGGAAGGAGAGTAAATTGATTCAAAATGTTGCCCCATAAAATTACCAATAAAAAAATTAAATGAGAAATCATAAACGAAATGGCCAAAGGTCTGACTTTTTGTTTAATGTTTTTAAGAATTAACAAACGATTTGCAGGTTTTACTGTCAGTTTAAATTAAAAATTTTCTACTTTATTGTCCATTTTTGTTCAACCTTTAATAAATTGCAATTTATAGCAAAAGTTTATACACAAATAACTCTCTTTATGGTTTTAAATACATGTTTATTATATTAAAATAACACAATAAAATTATGAAAACATGATACAACAATTAATGCACTCATTTAATGGTAAAATTATTATTTAAAATTTATAGCAATCATACGCCTCCATTAACCACAAGCTGGCTTATTCTTTCATAATAAATATTTAATTTTTAATTATAATTAAACTGTATTAAAAAATACTAGGGAAACTCACACAATTAAAGATAACTAGAGCAAAAAAAACAAAGCCTTAAATTTTAAATCATTAAAGTTTTGTTTACAAGCAATATTCACTTTAATTTTTAGCTTTTTTTTGGTTTAATTTTTTTTTGTAACGTGGCATTGCATCTAAATACAGGAGAAAAAGGATATATAGAGTGTTTTCAAAATTGTTGTGATAAAAACTTGAAACATTGTATCTAGCTTTGAAAGTGTGTACATACATATTAAAAAGCTCGACCAATAACAAAACAAAAGTTTTACAACTTTTAGTTTCAAATGAATAGCACAGTACAAAATTTTATAATATAAAAACAAAAATTATTCCAGCACCCGGCCAAAAACACTTGTTTGGCATCACACTATATTAAATGTATAGGTGTTGTTGTTATTACATTTATTTTTCTACATGCCGTCTTACATCTGCAATTAGAGTAGGAAAAAAGCCTGCTTGTGTAGTATCCCTGCTGAAAATTTGGTGACAATTGATCCAAAAGTACTCGTCCTATGACTTGAGAAAATGAGACTGGTACCAAAAATAAGGAGTAGTAAATGGTGATAAAACACATATTGTGTAAATGGTCACATATTAACCATTTTCAGTAAATTTAGTTGGTACTCCGGCTAGTATTGTAGTAAACGGCACTGACCAAATTCGATGCACTTGGATCTAAGGCCTATCACATAGTATCTATATAATATTAATTGTCTGCCTTCGATGAGACTGCCATACCAATCAGGAACCTGTTCCGTAATTATATTCAGATATTAACTCCAGCTTAACTGGTATTTATAACATAAAAATATTATTTCCCCTGTGGTGAAGTGGGTAGTGTACTAGCCTGTCATGCCAGAGGTTGTCGGTTCGAATCCTATCAAAGACACCGCTTAAAAATAAAATACGATTTCTACTTGGATTTGTAACAATAAAAAAATATATTAATCGATAATTACAGTTGAATTTTGGAATAATATTTATATATAATCTATATTATTCTACACCGATTAGGACTCCATAAGATAGTTCAGAGACAAGTTACAAGGTGCATACAAAGTATCAATTAACCCCATCCTAGGCCATCCCCATGTAAAAGTGGCTGGACCGCTTCATAGGAAGTGTTAGAACTCGGACTGATCCGTATCACCTGGGTGTCAGTTCCATTTACCGTAGGGATATGGCGCAGTAAGAAAATAAAAAAAACATCATTGATTACTTTGTCCATGTTTAAGCTTTGATATTGTTTAAGCTTTTTATTGATTTATATAAAAGTTTGCTACAACATATTTAGCTTTTTTATGAGATTTTTGGGTAAAGGTTCCCTGATGATCTGCATGTAGCCCCAGTGAAATGCGCATAGGAACTAGCTAATACCCACCCCTTAGTAATCAATGTCAATGTGTTTTCATAAACAATTAATTTTTTACTGAATAAGTAAAATATTAATTATGAGAAATAGTGCGATTATAAATTTTAAATACAAAAATTATTCCCACCATGGACTTTTTTATGGATATCTGTTCTGTTTACCAGTATCTAACGAAGCTTTAAACAAAATAGCGAAACTACGCAGTCCCTTTTTCTTATAGTGGGTTTAAAGCGCAACATTTTAGCAAACCAGAACTGATACATGTGCGTCAGAGATCAGTAGCGATGATGCATCTTTTTCATTTCTAGGATATGCATGATGTATATAGAAACTTATCCTAACCACTCATTTGGGTTGTTAATCATTTTATCCCTCGTTATCAACAAGCCTGCTGCGGAAAAAGCTGTATTTTTTTTGCTGGATTCATAGAAAAAATTCAAAAAAATTTCAATGGATTCCTTTATATTGAGCATTTGTTTCTACTACTATATCCAGCGGATGACACAATCATCCGTATTATAAATGTAAATAATTTTATTAAAGTTCATAGAAAAATTATCCAAAGGACATAAGAAATCTCTTTAAAAGGTGCTGTTGGCTGAGCTGGTTAGTGCGTTGACTACAAAATCTGATGTCTTAAGTTCAAGACCAGTTTCAGGCAAGCCAACAACATCATGAATTTTTCTGGTGTGCATTGGTGTATCATTGTGGGGATTGCTGTTAAACGGTTAAAGTGATAAAGGCATAGCACTGATCACTTTAGGAGTACCGACAGCGATTAATACTGACATATCCTAATGCACTTCACAGCACCCTCCTTCATCGGCATTGTAGCAGAATCGTCTAATAAATGGCTACACAGCTTAAAGAAATTAATGTTTCTAGTTGACACCAGAGGGGCTACAACATTGCTAATGAATTAAGCTTTCTATCTCTCTACCACTTCACCACCTGTTCTCTCTACACTATCCCTTTCCCAAAAAAGGTAACATATTAATTAACTAACTAATTGTCTGATTGTGTTACTTCTTTTTAAAAAAAAATTCACTTTTAATTATAAAAATGCACATCATAGTAACTTTCCTATGCAAAAAATTAAAAAATAACGTTATAATACAAAAAAAAAAACTTCCCTCAAATAGGATAATTCAATTTATTGAACTCTCTTCCCTTTTAGACTTATGCCTTTCCTACAAAAGCACCAATTCAAAGAAGAGAAAACATTTCGTATTGTTATTATATTTGCCAAATCAAAATCTACAAGCCCACATGCATGTTTATTTTTTATTTCAAGGTAATCCATGCATGTGTAGTCTATGCGCATGTATTAGTGTCAATGTTAAACGCTCATACTGAACCGATTGTGCACGTCTGTCAATTAATAATTATATATAAAATGGTATATGTTTACTCAAAAGCGGCCGTAAATTGTGAGCATAAACTGCAGCACAAGAAAAGGTCTAGGCTGTTAATTATATAGATCCTTACGAATTTTCTGAAAAATGGGAGAAACAAGGGGCAGCATGTTTCATCAGTTATACTTCCTCTTATCCCCTACGGTTTTCAGCTGTTTGGTATTTATGGTTTTTGCAATAATCTTTAGATTCTTTGAAATGCTAAAGTTTTCCTACCTTCCTTCCTTAAAGCAACTAAGTAAAATAAATGATTTTGTAGAAATAAGAACTGCATGCCATCGAAGAAAAATATATATTTCTAAACTGTAATTTCTCATCATACAAATTAGTTTTAAACCAAAAACCAATTTTTCTTGGCAAAACTTATATTACAAAGTTTCTCATCTCCTCTTCTTTTTTCTGAAAAATCCCAAATGAAATTAATTTAAAAACAAAAAATTAAGTTCCTTCTTTGCAACCTTTTATGACTTTTTCCCATATTTTTTTCGCTTTCAGTCTTATGAACGAAAAAACATCAGTATAATATTTTTTGCAGAGAAAAACATTTGAAATAATTATCCTGTTTATTTATATATGTTTTCCTCAGTTTGTTTCTCATTTCATTTCTTCCTTAAGCTCTACTGCTCATTTTTCATTCACATAATTTTTTCTACTCTTCAGGATGTTTAACATGTTTTATGTGGGTTTTCCCCTGAACGTTGTGAGTTTCATATTTTATTTATACTTACATTCACACACATATAGTTATATTTATTAAATTTTTTATACTTTTATATAAATATTTTTTTAATTGTAACACTTTATTTTGGTTTTAGTGGTAGTTTTATAACACCGAAAATTACTACGACCTTCATAATATTTTGTGTGGCTGTTACGTTTAAAAAGGTTGTACTACTGTCCCATTGTTTAAGTTATACAAGTGTTGAAGACTTCTTTGGGGATTTATCTTTATTATATTTTGTGAACAACGTGTATACCCAAAAGAAAACTTTGATTTAATCTTGCATCTATTTACATGACAAAGTAGGCAAATTTGAGTTAAATTTCAATGAAAGGGAGGGAAAATTAGATGAATTGGTAGATTAGGGAATTTTGAAATCATGCTAATTAAATTTAAATAAAAGCTGTGCACAGTCAAGTTGATTTGAAGATTAATAACGGGAGACAAATATTTATTTAATAAGAGTTTACAACATAAAACAAAATAAAAAAATTCTAAGGACTGATTTTGGTAGAGGGTACCAAAAATATTTACGAGTATCAGCGTTTTGAAAATTTAAAGTCTGGGATTCATTTTAAGTGAAGTTAAACTTTTCTGTGTACGTTCTAATTTTAATTGATCATATCTTTCATATGATGGAGCATATACGAACAAAACTGATATCATTTTGAAGTGCCTTAAATACCTTTCGGTTTGTATATAAAAATATATTTAAAAAAATTTTATAAATCTTTTATTACAATGGAATATATTTGCGAAAAGCAAAACAAAATCAGGGTAAATGACATTAAATTAACAATTTTAAAAACCCCCGAAGAAAATATATGACAACTTCAAAACGGCTGGACCATATTTCTTTAAACATGGTTTAGAAGATTTTGGATCAAGTCACCTTTCAAACAAAGCTGCATTTCTTTTCAACCCAACAAAATCAGACAATAAAAAAATCGTTTTGTAGCTGTCAAAAACTTCTCTTCAAATTAAAGGCAAAATAAAAAATGTAGGCGATTCGTTGACAATGTCACCAAAAACCCACAAAAAGTGATCGAAAAAAGCGGTGACCTGGCACTTGGCGTCTGGCTTCCTTCAGGGTGTTTAAATAAATTTACACTTGTGTTATGTATGTTTGCCTAAATATATGTTAGCAACAAAACACTTGCATGCATAACACTTAATAGACAAAATACACCTACACATCTTTAACATTTAAGTAGCATGTTAACAGAAAGACGAAAGGCTACCTCAGGTTTTCTCTTAACACAAGTAACTTGAGATTAATAGCTTTTATAAATTATATTTAAAGCACCAATTTATCACGTGTATGTGTATAAAGGATACTTTGTTGTGTAAGAAGGAAAGACTGATAAGTTTTTTAACCGTATAAATTCTACTCAACAAGCAAAACAAAGAAGAACTTGGAATATTTGAATAAATAATCAGGTGGGGAATTTCATACTCACCAAAGTTGAATTAACAAAAATGACTATAAAAAGTTACAATGCCTCTCGTATTCTGTTTCGTTAAAAAAAGATTGGTTAAATAGTTAATGTTCCCAGTCCTAGTATCCATCGTCTAAAGTGGTAAAAATAATGAATGATGAAGACTAATAAGATAGTGTAGCGACCGTCGAAATCAATAATACTGATACGTTCTGCTAGTCTGATTGGACATTCTAAATATTTCGCTCTTAATAATAATTTAAACGAAATTCAAATATTTGCTAGTAAAATAATATTTATATCCCGCAAAAATTGCTTTAAGTTTTTAAATTACAAATTGTAAAGTAAAAAATCTCGATTTATGAAAGAAAATTATATATGTATGACCATTTGATTTTGAACAAACTTTTTCGACCAATCTCGTCTTGCATATCTGTGTATGTATATGTAGTTCATAGACTGGTTCGGCGTAAGCTCTAGAGGTGGGCATTGCTCAAATGATTGCGTGTGAACTATGCTTGATCACTTGAGTACGTGAATATTTTTTTCTGCAATCACATGATTTCAAGTGCATGAGGAGAAGTTTGGCATGACTCTTTTGGTTAGCTATCTATAAGATGTACCCACGAGTGTCGTGCATGAATAACATTTTTATAGCTCATGAGATTTCGTGATAGTGTGTGAAATGCCAATCACATGCCCATCACTTATGAGATTCTGTTTGAACTTTCCTTGACTGTCTGTTGTTCATTAACCCAAAGTCTTAAGATGTCCTTTAAACATATTCGTAGCTTCTAAATTAATCATATGAGCTAAAATGTGGGGCCAACAACATTTAATGAGGTTAAAGTGTGATTGGTTGATGTTTGTTGTATTTGTGCTATTGTTGGTATTACTGCGGCTTTCATTGCTTTGGCTGGTAACTAATCCTCATGCAAATGGTAGTTTACAAAATGAGATTAATAACGTCGCTTTCAGTCTGTTCGTTTCATTTCGTAGTAAAAATAAATAAATAAAATATTAAAGTACAGAAACATGCTAGCGCAAACCCCCAACACAGATCAAGCACTGTGCGACTGCGAGTCACATGCGGTAAACCATAATATCACCACGGAATGTACCTCTATTCCCGAAATATGTGAAGATATAAAAGCGTTGGAAAACAACAAATCTCCAGGCCTGGACAATATCCCTTCCCGAATTGCTACTGGTCGATCCGATGGCAAGCTCAAAACTACTCCTACCCCGCATGGATAGATTTTTGTCTTCGAACTATTTACCAGATTCACTCTTGGAAGGTGTAATCATAAAGAAAAACCGAAGAAAGGAGACTTATCAGAACGTAATAACTGGACGGTATCACTCTTTTGAATATGCTGCTAAAACTTATTGCCCACATCATCAAGAAAAGGCTTTGTAATGCAATCTCTTCCGGTATTAGGTCAGCAGTCCCAGAATAATAGTCGAGCAGTCCGTTGAATGCAGATCCCCATTATATCTCTTTTTTTATAGATTTTAAAAAGGCGTTTGGCACGCTCAACCATTCAGCAATTTGAAACGCGTTAGCCTGTAAGGGAGTTCCACAACAGATGATCTCTCCCATAAAATCTATTTATGCTAATGCAACATGCAGAATATTGCATGACAAGATAAGCATCGGTAAAGTAGTCCGCCAGGAATGTGTGCTCTCCCCACTTTTCTTTAATATTGTGCTAGATGTCATTATGCAACAAGCTACAACATCAAGAAATGGAATTGTTTGGGGCTTTAAGATAGACTTAAAGACCTTGACTATGCTGACGATATTTGTGTCCTCCCACATTCATATGCTGGTATGGAACACAAGTTGCGCAACATAGTCGACCATGGCCTCACTGCTGGCCTAAAAATAAACATCAGTAGAATGGAAATAATGCGCGTTTTTCCAATTGGTGGTACTCAACTTGAGGAGATAGAATCCTTGAAGCATAATTGACAGGCAGGCCGTCTCCAGCGCAGATAATGCGGCACGTGTAAAGAAAGCAAGGCAAGCATTTGGAATATTGACTAACGTGTGAAAATCGTCCAATGTTTCACAAAGAACGAAGCTCAAAATCTTTAACTCCAACTTAAAGTCAGTTCCACTACATGGGTGTGAAACATGGAATGAAACAATCTATGCAAGTTTTCACCAACAACTGTCTTCGCAGACTTCTTAAAATATATTGGCCAAATGTAAACTCCAACTCTCGTCTTTGGGAAAAATCTCAACAAGTTCATATACAACACAGAAATATGTAAACGCAAATGGAAGTGGATATGGCACACACTACGTAAAGATGATAATGATATTGCCAAGCAGGCAATCGAATGGAATTCCCAGGGAGGCAGGCGTAGAAGACAACCTGCTCATACCTGGAAGCAGCAGATTGATGTGGAATTGACGAGAGTTCGTAAAAGCTCGAGGGAAACTAAAACCATTGCATCCAACAGATCCGAGTGGAACGAACTAGTTACGGCCCTATGATCCTTATAGGAATTAATATATAATATACATTACAATACATACAAAAGGAAATACTTACCCAGTAAAAAAATATCATGCTTGCTGAAGCACTAAGGCAAAATTTTAAAATGAAGCGCATAATAAATAACACGCTTTAAAAGAAAGGATTATTTCGGAGCAGTAAGCGTATATACGTTTAAGGTATATAAAACAAGCTATACAAAAAGTTATACAAAACCAGCTATACAAAAAAGCTGATATCACATTACTGATCCAATGCATCCTTTTAAATGAGAGAGAAGAGTAAGTTTATTTGAGCTTTCTTGATGCCATTTTGCAACAGCGTTTTTCGCCAAGTGGTTGGTGCGTTCGAATTCAAACCTGAAGGAGCTTAGTTCGATACTAGTTGAAGGTAAAATAACAAACAGTGAGTAAAAATATAAAATTCTTAAAAAGAAATAAAGTTACGAAATAAGAATAAGAACTCAAAATGACGTTAGCTGCGCCAATCCACATTGAACCATTTTTTTCATATATTTTCAGTTTTAGTGCTGAAAATGGTGATGATTTTCAGCGCTTCAAAAAGCTCTTTTTGTATGAAAAATGTAAGCACTAATTTAAATCTTTAATAGTAAAAACCTGCTTTTTTAAAGCACTTTTGTTTACTGTGTATTTAAGTATTCGTTAAAGCGGGTTTGATAAGTTGTGATGTTAAAATTATAGAAATAATTTCGTTAATTCCATTCATTTTTTCGAGAGTATTTCGTGAGCGTGAGTTTTCGTGATCGTGATTAATTTTTCTTTATCAGTGGACCAAATCTGAAAAAAAGGAACTAACGATTTTTTACCGAAATGTTGATTTTTTTGTTATGCCAATCGAAAGAAGCAATTAATACAATCAACACTTACTACATGTAATTTTTTCGAAAAACTAATATTAACGAATTATGATGACAAATGTGATTTCTTATTATGGGAGGAAAACTAAGTTGTTCTGGTGCTCCAAGTCCGCCACTGATTCTATGACTATTTAGCTATCATGTAGTGAAAAAATCGCATCGATGTATGATAGCTTGAAGACACCTCTTTTTAGCAATTTTAACTGGCACTACTTTGGAATCACAGCTGATTATGTTTTGTTGGTGATGGGTCGTATGATTAATAAATAATCAACTGATTTATTCATCATACAACCCAGAACCAATCATAATGATCAACAGTACTTGAAAATAGTTTGAAAAAGCCAAAAGTGCACGCCTCATAATCTCAATTAGACCGTGAAATTAAATAGGCTTCTATTCCTAATTATACTGAAGCGTAAAAAGCAAAAAAGGACTCGATTAGTGAAGTCTATCGGTCGTTATTGTGACCACATACAGGATCCGTACATACAAACAAACGGACGTCCAAGACAGAACTTTTTTAAACAATTTTTTAATTAGTTTAAATAATAAAAATGTCATTAAAAATGTCATGAGTGTTAAAAATAGTATTTTTTTCTTAATATGTGTGTGTATATATGTTTTACAAGTGCAATATATGATAATAATAGAGCCATTTTAAGTTTGAAAAATCAGTAGTTTCGTGTGAAGTGAGAGTGGTAGCCACCGCAACGCTTCGCTTATGAGGCGTGCAATACGCAAAAAAGTGCCCACCTTCTAGCTCTCACAACAGGCAAGCTTGCAGTTACATAGATACAATTTTTACACTGTATGATAGATAAACAGTCATATAATAGAGCTTTACGGCTCGATTATCGATGGCAACCGAACTTCAGTTGCGTTGCCAGCCGGCAACTGAAAATTTGTGGTTGCCAGAAAATCACTAAAAAGCAACTGAAATTGACAGCTTTCAGTTGCCAGTTGCCATCAGTAATATGAATTTTAGCAACTGGCAACGCAACTGAAGTTCGGTTGCCATCGATAATCGAGCCATTAGAAACGAGAAGAGTATATCAATGACGGACATGAAGCAACAGAGCAACTTAGTTTTCGTTAGATAGCATTATGGTCTACCAGCCCACTTTTATTGGCCAACATTAAAATAATGAAAAAAATCCTTTTTTTGTTGAAAAACTGTTTTTTATTGAAATTTAAGTATATTTTATAACTTTTGGATGAAAACATTAACATTAAAAAAACTTGGACTTTTTCCTTGAAAGTAATTTAGCCTTCTATGGCACTTTTACCAATTAGCAATTAATTTTTGCAAAAACTACGAACTATTTTGTAATATATTCATCTGAAATTGGAACATTTCGGATTCTTTCGCTCACATAGCTAAAAACTAATTCTAGTTTTTTGGTTCTTTCGTATTCCCGTTAAGCCATCATTCGTAAAAGATCGGCATTTAAAAAAACTATTTTCTTAAAATATGCAAAAAAATCTAAACATAATACAGTGAACTCGCGGTAATGTGAACTCCCACAATAGTGAACTATCCACTAATGTGAACACTCACTATCTTATATGAACTCTCTAAATTGTGAACAAAGTTTAATGGCTCTAAATAGTGAACAACAGTTTTTTGCAGAAAACCAACTCGCAACAATTAAATAATCTGATGTAATACATGACGTGCATTTAAAACCGAACATTTGTGTTACTATTTGTTACTCTCAAATGTTTTATAACTTTTTCATTCTATTTTCTTCAATTTTTTTTTTACTTTCGTTCTTTTTTATTTTAACACTTGCATTGGCATTGGTATTAAACTAAAAGTTAATGAATGCAAATATATTAGGTTAGGTTTGGTTGGGAAGGGTAGTGATATACCGCTCATCCACTCGGAGACCCAATATGATCCATTGTGATTCCCTTCTATTCGTACCCGTTGTGAAAAATCCCTCCCGTTCCCAAAAAACAACCCTGTTATCTGCCACTAAGCCACCTTATTCCCATGATGAAGGCCCTGATATCTTCAAGTTTGCACTTCGCGATATCACTAATGCTCTCATGAAAACGTCTGCCGAGCCATCTAAGTCTGTGTCGTTGCAGCTTCGGGCAATGGCAGACAACATGCTCAATGGTTTCTGGTTCCACCTCATCCTGGCACATCCTACAAAAATCTGGAATACCAATCTCCCAAATTCTGGTCCTCGCCCTAACCGAGCAATGACCAGTCAATGCGCCTATTAAGACCCCTATCACCTTCCTATTCATACCCAGTAGTAGTTCGAATCTATCTAAGTCAAGTTTGGTCACATGGCCCTCGATACTCTACAATCCTCCCTACTTCGCCATGAACGGTTGGCCCTGCTCGACACCCAGTCACTGAGCTCCCTATAGTAATGACCGAACGGTATTTTAATTGATCTGTCACACAACTCCTCATCTACCGCTGACCCTAATCTTGCCAGCTCATCACCAAAATATTAGTTTGAAATAAATTTTATGTTATTTTACCAACGCCTAGTCTTTCTGTCCTTTGTGGGCTTTTCTATTATAATAAATAAGTAAGTAAGCGGTAAAAACTTTTGCAATCGAAAATTTGAACAAATTCAATAAAGTGAACAACCTTGGTTTTTATGAGTTCACATTACCGCGAGTTCACTGTATACTGAAAAGAGTGGTCCACATTCCCACGTTCTAAGATATATTAGTTTTATACTTGCCATATCCTGCAAAAATTTTTAAAGTTTACATAAACTTACAAATATTTGAAAAAGCGAAAAATGTCCAGGCTGCATGAAACAACTGATTGTTTTTAAAGCACCAGCTATTTTTTTCAAGTTTATTGTTCTCGTAATTAAAGAGTTATTCTCCATATTCAACTTATTTTAAAACTTTTGATTTGTATTTAATAAAAATAATTTAAAATTTCTGAAAAAAGCTTGTGGTAATTATTACAACTATACGCAAAATCATTAACTTTGAGAGCGTGCTGTATGAAAGCAAATTATTATTTATAAAATCAAAATAAATTTGATGATAGTTTGAAGTGTTCACTATGAGAATATAAAAATAAAAAACTGAAAACAGAATGTCACCAAATTGGAATTTTTACCAAGAAAACTGATCTGTCAGACAACAGTGCATAGTAAAAAAAACAAACTTGTTATCATATTTCCTTAAATATTAGTTTTTCGAAAAAATTAATTGATAACAATAATATTTTCCAAATATTATTATCAATTTCAACATTATTTCCTGATGATGCTACACAAAGGAGAAGCGAAATATTGAAATAAAAATAAAATTGTTTTTGTTTTTTATATAAAAAAGAGACCTTTTGCTTAAAAACTAGATAAAAACTAGATACTAAAACACAAAAAAAAAAACAAATAATTTATTTCTTGTTATATTTACCATGAATAAAATTCAAATCGTTGTTTTTTAAATCTTATTAATATCAATTTCAAATATTAATAATATTTTACGCTATTATTTTGTAAAGAAATATATTTATTTTTATTTAATTTTACCATAAATTCAAGCTCATTTCGTTGTTTTTTAAATCTTATTCTTTAATTATTCAGTCTTTAAGCTCGTCCAATTTAATTTTTCGATTAATATTATTATTGAGTAAGGACTTTTTAAAGCATTGAAAAGACAAAGACAAATTCTTGAATTTTTTTCTGCGTACATTATACATAAATGAATTTTAAAAACTGATGAAAAATAAAATTTGATAAATATATGTTTTAAGTTCACTTACCTCTTATTTTTTGTATAAAAATTTATGTGATTAAAAAATTTTATTTATTAAACGCCCGAATAGAAAACCGCTTTATTCAAAAAATTTCATATACTGGCAACTCTAACACGTACTTCTTTAATTTGAATTAAAAAAAAACACTTGATGCTTTGTTTTGCAAATAAAACATAAACAAATTTGCTCTGCTTTTCCTATTGAGAATTTTGCTTTTTTTTCTCTTTCATTTCTTTAAACAAAACAACAAAAGTAAATGCAAATAAAGTACCACTATTAACAACAAAAACAACAACAACATGAAACTTTTGCATTTGCGGTATGTATACATATTTCGTATTCTATGATTAACTTTATTAAAAACTAAACTTTAACACCTTTTTGTTGCAATTTTAATTGATTTATTAAATAAATGATATTAATTTCATTAATATTTTATTACTTTGGTATGTATTAAACACTTTAACTTAATTTAACGAATAATTTTACCGGAACTAAAACTTTTACCGACTGTTTTTAGATGTGACCACGTGAGAACTAATCTTTTTGGCAATAGGGCTGCCAAGACATAGAGCAGTCGCTTGTTTGAATGGATTTTACTAAATTGTGTAATATTTTTACAATTTAAAAAGGATAATATTTTGATTTAAATAGGTACCTATTTAACATGCAGTTTGACCATATTAGCTTTTTCGATCTAGCTTTAGCTTTCATTTTTAAGGATCTGTACACCAAAAGTGTAAAGAAACCCTATTGTTTTCACTACACTGTCCGTCCATCCGTCCATCTGTCTGTCTGTCCACCACAGGCTGCTTTTGTCGAGAACCATAAATAAAGCTTTGGCCGCTAAAACAACAAATATGTACCTATATGTGACAGTTAAAATTGCCGATACTTCAGATTTTCCGATACAAACAAAATTAATAATTAAAGGGGATATCCCTTCAACTAATGAAGCGAACAAGACGAAAAATAAATGGCCAAAAAATCGCTGGAACGAAAAAAATCGCCAAGCCAAAAAAATTAACGCGTAAACTAAAAAAATCGCCAAACAAAAAAACGCAAAAACTAAAAATATCGCCACAAATTAAAGGGCCCGCCAAAACAAAAAAAGCACTTAGACGATAGAAAAATAACACCAAAACTAAATAGTAGACAACATAAAAAAATCGCTAAAATTATAAAACAAAAAAAGCACCAAAAAGGAAAAAACCGCTAAAACTAAAATATCGCCAAAATTAGAAAAATTCTCCAAAACGGAATTAGATCGCCAAAAAAACAAATAATTGGCAAAAACTAAATATATCGCCAAGAACTAAAAAGATCGCCGAAACAAAATACTACATAAACGAGGAAAACACCAAATCTAAGAAAGTAGACAACATTAAAATATTCGCCGTAATGAGAAAAACGCTAAAACAAAAAAGCACCAAAATGAAAAAGCGCAAAAACAAAAAAAATCGCCAAAAATTAAGAAGATCGCCAAAACAAAAAAACACCTCAGCGAAAACAAAACAACAAAATTAAAAAAGTAGACAACAGAAATAAAATCGGCAGAATGAAAAAAAGCACCAAAACAAAGAAAAACCGCCATAACTAAAAGCACCAAAACTTAAAAAATTTCGAATGAAAAAAAGAAATATGGGATAAACGAAGAAGCCGATAAGCAACAGAAAGCACAAAAAATCGCCAAATAAAAAAAAGACTAAAACTAAAAATCGCCCAAATGAAAAAAGTGCTTAAACGAAAAAAGCACCAAAAATAAAAACAACTGCTAAGACTAAAAAATCTCTAAAATTAAAAAAAAAACCAAAAATAGATGTAGGAAAGTTACTATGTATCATTAACTAATTATACATGGCATATTGTGTGGCTCTTTTTAAAGAGATTTTCATGACGTTGAATAATTTTTCTGCAAATCTTAATGAAATTATTTATATCTAGAATACGGACGATTGTGTCGTCCGTGGGCCATACTAGTGTAATATATATGACGCTACTCTAGCTCTCACCTCATATTTAAGCATCTTCTTTTTTAAAGTCGATTGAAAATATCCATCCTAGCTCCACTTGAAAGAACTGAATATTTAAATAACACTGGTTTTTATTTAAAAAATAATGTAAAAAATATAATAAAAAAGTTACTTACTTCTTAGTTGATTTTGTTATAAGTTTATAACGGCACCTCCCAGCGTTATGAAATTTTTCGATATGATGTAAATGTTTGTATATCAAAGATTGCCATTAAAAATCGAAAACAGCAAAACATGTCGGTCATGTCTTTTTTGTCGTTAGGGCTCGCACTGTTCTGTTGCTTATGCCACCTCATCAGAAAACATTTACCCATATTTTATAAGCTTAAAAACTCAAATATTGGTGCACATTCTCTCAAGAAATAAATGAGAAATATTACGAAACCTATAATCAGACAATGTCTGAACAGTGACTGATAGAAGTCGTAAGACGTAGGTCAGAAAATCTGCGAACTATTCTACAATCCACATCGGATAATTTTTTAATTATTATGGTTAAAAATTTAATAGAAAATTTATAAATATTTCAATTAAACTTTCAATTGTTATTATTAATTAAAACTATTTTCATTAGTCTTCACAGAAAAAATTATTCCTAAAAAAATTTTCAATTAATACACTTGATCAGAAATAAAAACTAGTTTCAATTAATTTCGTAATTGAATGTGATCAAAAACAAAATTTTCTAAACAATATTACAAACTTTGTGTAATTGAAATTTTTAATTTCAGTGATTGAATATACAATTTTAGTTGTTGGTTGCACTTCAACAACACAATTAATTCAATCTGTAGTTTTCGTAATTGAAATCGTATTTTAGTTTTTTCTGTGTTGGTACAAAGATTTAATTGACACTATCAATTTGCTTAAAGATGCAAATGTAATTAAGTTTTTAATTGATATAACGAATTTTTTAATTGAAATTAATGTTTATATTTTCTGTGTGTCGTTAAGACATATAACATGGAGATATAAAATTCCGAAAATAACGTTACTTAATATGTGAATTAGCCCCAAAGTAAACAAAATTCTTCGATCACTCAGGAGCTTAAATTTTACTCATATGTGTCATGAATTCTTTCGATCTTACTCCTTATTAATTTGTATCAACTGAAGTAAATGTTCTTCTAGTAAAATGAAGTGTTTTACTATTTGTAGGTTTTCCTTTTTTGTATGCTGTCTGCATAAATTTTTTAAATAACTAAAAGATAAGACTATTATTACATCAAGCTTCTTGCTGTAGGAACTACAGAACTTCTAACAGGAAATGTAACAAAATGGAAGGATAAAAAATCTTTATTGTAAGCACTTTTTACTTAGATGGATAATTCAAGTATATAAAATTTCTCATTCGTATGTTTGTATATTTTCAATATCATATGAGTGTGTTAGTATTTAAGGAACCCAGCGGTAAATGGAAGGCCTTATTTAGCAGGCTCTAGTATTTCCATATTCATATACTTTTTAACACGCGATGTCATTGTGGACCCATTCTAGACCCATTACTCAGCAGGCCTGATTGAAGGCATTCTTTAGCAGGCCTATTTGGAGGTTATACGTGGCATGTCTGATAGAAGGTTTGGTCTGGGAAGGTCTGTTAAAGATCAAATGGATGTAATTTTTTTTATCTGGGTATTTTTATAGCGGCTTCTATATTTGTGATTATCGCGATTTTTTATTTTGAGCTCCTTTTTTCATCCAAAGTAATTTTCTCGTGTATTTATTAAGAAGGAATTGGACATGATGTAGTAGCTTCAACATAAACGAAATAATAGCAGCACGTATGATGTACGTAAATTTGAGTCTTATATAAAAACTATTTGCGAAAAAAGTATACGAGAATGTTTGTTATTTTTAAAGTAAATTTTTTATTAAACAAAACGAAAAATCTAAAAATGGAATACTCTAAAGGAAGGGAGAACGAATGTGTATCGGATCTTTTAGAAACGAGTGTAGAGGCCTTCTAGAAGGCTATCCTGAGAAGGCAGAAAAGAATTAGTTTTGGATCTTATTTCAGGTATTTAAAGGCCTTAAAAAGGCCTGTTTTTAGTGAATGCCTCGTACTTGTATTGCCAAGAATGAGTTGATATCGGTGTTTTTGTTTGTTACTCATGTACCAAAGTACTTCTATGTTATCAAATCAATTCTTTTTTTATACTTTATTGTAATGTTTCTCACAAGCGCACGAACAACATCTTATTTCCTTTTTATACTTTATTTCGGTGTGTCGTTTTCTATTATGTCAAGTTGTACATGTTAGAAAAAATTATGATTACTTGAAGAATATGTAGGTCGGATTAGTTGACAATATTTTTGTACTCGATTTATATATACTTTATGCTTTTTATTATTTATTGATTATGATTTAAAAACAACATTCGAGCTAAGCTTATGGCTTGCAAAAGTGTATATTAAGCACTTTTATGATCCGAAACATTGGTTTGACAATTGCTTATATAATTTTCCATTTTAGGCGGAAAATTAAATAATCAATTTGTTTCTTGTCAAATACAAACGGATTTCATGAACGCAATCCACAAGTTTGTTGAGAAACGGCTGCCAAATCCAACCTTATAGGATGTTACAAAATATTTCATGGTCATGTAGAAAGTTTATCTTGCACTCAGCTCTACGAAGCTAAGCTTAACACTTCCGTCTTGGAAGTAAGGTTAGCAGAACGGAGAATTTTAGAGCCTTTCTGTCCACTTCAAAGGTCAGTTTAATAAAAGTGGAAAATACTATCCAAGGCTACACTCAAAATAAACTGATAGGATGATGTTTCAGGCTAGGGGATTTGGGTTCAACTCAAGTTTTTTGATGTACCTTGTCACGTGCTTAGAAAACACTGTCTTAACCAGAGGTACATCTAAATCTTTATGAATTCGCTTGTTTCTGACATACCATGGGGCTGCTGTAATCGTACGGAGTATTTTGTTTTGTCGCCTTTGAAGTTTTTCTACATTTGATGCCGAGGCAGTGTCCCATAACTGGCTACCGTAGGACCATATTGGTTCTAGGATCGAGTTGTATAGAAGAAGTTTACAATCTAAACTTAGAGTAGAGTTCCTTCCAATGAGCCAATTCATTTGAGCTGCTTTTAATTTCATTTGGGTCACCTTTGCATTTATGTATGTGGGACTTCCATGTTAGACGACGATCAAGATGAACACCGAGATATTTTACTTCAGTGTGTTGAGGTATACTTTGGTTATTTATTTGTATAGGTGGACAGGTTTCTCTACACAACGTAAAAGTAATGTGTAGACATTTTTGCTTCTTAATTTTTATACGCCATTGTTTTAGCCAATTTTCCAACTGGGTTATATACTCTTGCAGTTTTCGGGAAGCTTCTTGATGGCTTTTGTGACCACTTAGAAAAGTTGTATTATCAGCGAATGTTGATATATGTATGTTACTGCTTACCGGCAAGTCAGCGGCATATATCAGATATAATACAGGACCGAGGATGATGCCTTGAGGAACTCCGGCTTCAATCGGTTGTGGAGGGCTTAGAAAATTACATTCTTTAACAACAAATTTTCGCTCAGTTAAGTAGCTTTCTAAAAGTTCAAGGACAATTTCGGTTAGGTTTTGCTTTAGTTTATGTATTAAACCTTCGTGCCATACTTTAGCAAATGCCTGAGAAACATCGATGAAGAGCGCAGAACAATATTTCTTTTCTTCGAAGGTTTTTCTAACCACGTTCACGAGTCTATGTGTTTGTTCAATCGTGCTATGTTGTCTCCTAAAAACGAATTGGTGGTCCGGAATTCATCCAGAACGATCCAGTATGGGTGTTAGCTTACTCATAAGTAGCTTTTCATGACATGTTAGACAAAAGGCTTATAGGCTTATAGGATTCCACCTTCGTATGATCTTCTCGCCTGGCTTAGGTATCATGGTAATTAGCAAAACTTTCCATTCTACGGGATAGCATTTGAGGCGCAAAATACCGTTGAAAATAAATAGAGTTATCTTTTTTGCAGTATAGGGTAGCTCTAAGAGCATTTTATTGCTTATTTCGTTGGCAAGGGGCCGTTTTTGAGCTGTGGGCTGGTTAGACTTCAAAGCATTAGCGTATGAGAACTGACTGTTTAGTATGTTTTGCGCTATGGCCTGGTTAGCCTTAAAAATGTTGGCGTATGAAGGCCGGCTGGTAGCTAATTGGCGCAACTGGGGATAATTGGTATTGTCGAAATTAATAGCTTGAGCATAGGTGTGATTACGTCTTTTAGGCAAAGACTGCTTAACATTAACAAAGACAGCTTAAGATAGCTTGAAGCTATTTTTATCATGCATTTGTTGGTGTTTTGTTGGTCGAAATCGGACTTACTGCTTTCGAGTTAAGGCGAAATATATTCGTGTACCTAGTGAAAATATTAGATATGCCCATAGAAAAGCTGTAAGTGATAGGAAAAAATTGAGGACGCAGTATTTTTTAGTGCATCAAACTGATTAGAAAATTTTTCTTTTGGTCAAAACGGCATTTCACTGCAACAAGTTCTACAGTATTTCGTTAGTGAAATACGTAAGGTGAATAAGGGTATCGTAATACCGTCACAGCCGACTGCAACATTTTAAGTTCTTTAATCTTGCTTTCTCTTTTAAAATCATCAACATTTCTAAAGTTCAAACTTACTTATTCTTAAGAATGTGAGTGTGTTGTAGCAAAAGTATTTGTTTCACAGCATCAGCAACGTCATCAGGCATGTCTGCAGAAATCAATTCCCATCAATTGTTGTGCATACGCACACAAATACAGTTCAAATGCTTTTAGTGGATTTTTCAAGAACATATTTATAAATCAAAATTGGCATGTGAGTAATCAAGAAATAAGTTCTGCTATTTTTCTGAAAAATAGTTAAGGATAAATTAAAGCAAATAAATCAATTGCACAAAAAAAGTTTTTAAGTATCAATTCTATTAATATTATATATCTATTATTTGTATGTATAATTCTTAAGTTTTTATAAAAAATATTTTTTTATGTATCATAAATATTACAAAATATATATATATATTTATATTAAAATATTTATACTGTTTTCCTTTGAATTTATTAAATTTGGCTAATGGCAATAATTTGTAACTTTGGAGCATACGTTTTTTTTTTGTTCTTGCTTAATTGTTAAGAATTTAATATAAAAAAAAAGTTTATGTTAATAATAGTATTCAATACTTATTAAGAAGCAAATTGCTTTAAAAAAGATAAAATACAAAATAAATTGGAATAAAAGTTTTCATACTTATATTTGGCTAATGACAATAATATGCAGTTTTGAGCAAACGTTTTTTTAAATTATTTCTTAAAAGTATATGTTAAAAAATTATAAGCTGAAGAAACAATAAATAAATCAATAGGGGAGTCTCCACATCATCAGTAGAGTAAGTTCGGGTAATGTGGTATACCTAGTTTTTTATTTTACTTTAATTTTTAGAAACTTGATTCCATTAGAACAGATGTTTGCTGGTGTTCTACTACAATACTTAGGTTTAGATTCGGGAGAGTAAAAAGTCTTTGAAGCCAAAGTTTAAGAGAATTTAGAGAAAAGTTAAAAACCCCCATAAACAAGCCATTTCAAAAATTGTCGTGTTATGTGATATACTATGTTCTGATAATGTAGTATAACATACCTTCATATATTCCGCTGCCCATTTTCTTACGTCATCTCTATTTAAATATTTATATTCTTGAAATGGTAATGTGATATAGTATATCACTTTAGCCGCCTGTACCTATAGCACATTAGCCGACCACTCTGTTTATTCAAATAATTATTGAATTAAATATATACACTAAATATGCAATATAGTTGCATTTATTCTGCACTAATAAAGTATTCACCTTTGACTTTAAATTGAAATAATGAAGCTTAAAACAATTGCTTTTAGAAAAAGAAAAATTTACAGATTACAAAATTCACCCACGCATCTATGGAAAAATTTATTAAGATTGCAAAAATCTATTACACTAACTATTAAGAGTGATACAATTATTCATATGCTCTTAGTTTTGGAGAAAAACAGCTATACCGCATTACCCGCCTGTATCACATTACCCGATCTTACTCTAATATGCGTATATATGTAAGTCCTAATGTAGTGACTTTCTCCGATCTTTATCGGTTTAAGTCTGAAAAATTTTTAAATTATGGTCAAATTCGTTAATGTTTTTGTAGTAAACTTTGATAGGTCAAAAAATGAGTTGAAGCTCAATGTGTTGTTGTAATGCGAGTAAAATACTGTTTCTCATTGTAAACTTTTACTGCCATGACTTGGCTAGCTTATTGGCGTCACTGTAAAGCAAAATCAAAATAACAGGAGTCTAATGACTAATTCTGGTAGAGGGCGGCAAACATATATATATATATATATATATATATATATATATATATATATATATATATATATATATATATATATATATATATATATATATATATATATATATATATATATATATATATATATATATATATATATATATATATATATATATATATATATATATATATATATATATATATATATATATATATATATATATATATATACGTATATTGGCATTTTGAAAGTTTATACCTGGGATTCATTTTAGGTGAGTTAAATTTCCCGCCCCTTTTGCGCATAGTTATAGTGACTCGGCACAGGAAGTCTCGTAAGTCTTACGTTTATGTTTAACATCACGACGAACATTTTTGTGGAACATTTAAAACTCCTCTTCAGTGGTGGTATATCGGGCTAATGTGTTCTACAAAAATATTTGCCATTAAATTCTAATAAAGGTCTTCAAAGACACCCAGGGCCATATGTATAACGAAAAATTAGCATGAAGTCAGCATAACTGATGAAATTGAACTGAATCTTAGCATACGGCCGCCAAGCTCCAGACCCAACTTGAACGTCAGAAATAGTTCAAAACTTAATAGGTGTTTAATAGTTAATGTCGTACTTATTTACAATTAGTATTCGGCATAGGAAATCTTGTAAGCCATACGTTTAAGACATCATATATGTTGAATACTTTTATGTAAAATACCACTAGAAAAATTTTTATGAAACATTTTAACTCTCTAACTCTTCGTTTGCCCCTTTCTTTAATTAGGGATAAAAACTCCTCTTCAGCGGCGATATATCGTCCTTAAGTTAAAGATGCCAAATAGGGAATCCCGTTCCCGAAAATCTCGGAACTTTGGGAGTCTACAAATCCCGAATCCCGATATTTTTAAGTTTTGAATCACAAGGTTTTCGGGATTTCCGAATCCCGTTTTTTCACAACTAATACATTTTTCAATGTCATGTTAAAGAATGTGAAGTCGAAAAAAGTTCAAAACAGAACATTAAAATATAAATTAAACAAAAATTAAATTTGAAGAGCACAAAACAAGGACAAAATTTCGCACCGGAATAAAAAATGCTCCGTTTGTCAATTGAGAACTGTGCCATAAAAATTTAAACGTCAACGAGTTATACGATTTGTAAAATCCAACATTGAAGAAGTTCTGCTGGTATTATTAAAAAATATATTGAGATGAAAGCCTTATCAGGCGTATTGGGGCGTAAAACGATGAGTTTGAATATTCTATATTCCAAAGTCAAAAGCATGATACAATAATATAAAGGTACAAATTAAATTCTGACTTTAGTGCAGATTATTTTATTATTGATTTTTTGTAAACAGAGAGGAAAGTGGCAACGCTTTACAACACAAATAAGGGAAACTGTTTTTTAGGATCTTTTTTTTTTTTTGATATGTGGAATTTCAACTTTTGAACTTACTATGGGCCATATGCATAACGAAAACTTGGCATGAATATAGCATAGCCGATGAAATTGAACTGTCTCTTAACGAATTATACTGGACTATTTTTTCATTAAAAAACAGTATACAATATAGGGATGTGTTAGGACTACAAGGTACAGTTGTTTTTAATGTCCAATTGTATGGAAAAACTCTTTAAGACACAGTTAAATTTCGTCACTTATGCTAAGTTCTAGCCAAGTTTTGGTTACGCATACAGTCGTATATCTATATGTTTTATAAACGATGTCTCCTTTTTAGTTCTGAAGCCATTTTCTAAATAGACTATTAAAATTTTCTACGGCCTTTACTAACAATTTTAGCTCAGAAATTGGACTCTTTCTTAAATTTCGATCAATCTGCTTAACGTTAGACACAAAATAGGAAAGATTTGGAAAACTTCATGTCCATGGATATTATTTCCACATAAAAAAGGAAATAATGACCATAGATATTATTTCCGCCAGACATTACTCGTAATGTTTTACATGAAAATACCGAACACAACTTATGCTGAGTACACATTATGGCATGTCGTGATATCACAAGCAAACACAACAGTCTCTACTAGTGGCAATGTTTGTCATTTCCGATACTTTTCTGTGTGTGGCCTTATGACACCACAAAATGACAACAAAAGAAATGCCAAATGTGTACCCAGCAGAAAATTTTAAGATTTTTTCTCCTCAATGTATGTCAAATAATGACTGAGTAAAGATTTTCTGATTAGCAAAATGTCTTTACTCTGCAAAGCCACTATTCGACATACCCAGAGAAAAAAAACCTTAAGCCCTACTACGCAAACAATCTTTTCTCTGCAATAATATTTTCATAGGCTTTATTTCCATCCTTTTGATGGATATTATTTCCTTTTTGAAGTGGAAATAATGTCTATGGGCATTATTTCCTTTTCAACGTGAAAATAACATCCATGGACATTATATTTCAATAAAGAGGATGATTGTGTGCAATTAAAATGCTACATTTATATTCGTATTTTTTTTGCAAGCTGACTGTTTCAGGAAGGACAGCAAGAAAACATTTTTTATTGATGAATATTTAATTAGGAAATTGATGTCGTTCATCTGTTTTTGTTGTATGTCGCCAAAGTTACGCTGCTGTCTTGGTTGTCTGTCACCTTTAGGGTGAGGTCCCTGGTTATCGCCACCAGGACGGGGACCGGGGCCACGGCCTCTGCTAAAGCCGCATCAACCACCACTGCGATCATCGTTAAAATTCAATTGGATGTCAACAATACGCTACAAACGCTCAACAAGTTGTTGATACATATATAGATTAATCATACTCGTATTCAGCTTCGATCTTTTTGTTTAGTACAACCATTTATTCCATTACGAAGCATACTCACCCTCATTTGGCTTGCGAAAATTTTTGTACGCATTGGGTTGATTTTACAACTCCTCTTCATCTGTTAAAGTATCGTCGCCGATTTGTTAATTTCGTCGATTTCTTTTTGAACGGACCCCCAGTTATTAGCACTGAATAGATGTATCATTGTTACAGCTTCTGCTGTTGCTGTTGTTGCAGCTTGTGATGCAACTGATTGTTGTTCTTTTATATATTTTTATTTTAAGTATTGCTCAAAAGAAATTCGTGCGATATTTCGAATAAATGCATTCATTTTTTTCAAATAATTTTAATGTTAACAAATTGATATTTTTAATAAACAACAGTCGAAAAGAAAACAAAAAGAATTGGATTTTATGGCCCCTATTATGATTCACAACTATATTCATAGTTGAGTTGTAGTTGTCAAATTCTTATTATGGATTACAACTTTCATCAAGATGAGACAATTGTTTTTGTCAGTTTGTGTTTGTGTTTTGGTTTTTATTTCGAATATTGTGTTACTTTTGATTACTTTTAAAATGGTCATTTTAGGCGCCAATCTATCCCATTAGCCAACCATTAATCTTGCCGTATCCATAAAACATAAAATCTTAAGAAAAAATAGCAAGGCCAAAACTAAAAATATTTAAAATATTTGTGATGGCTATACAGAGAGTATAGATAAGAACGTTTTTTTCGAAGACAACTAAAATTACTTTTGTCATAATAAAAAAAAATTTTTTTGAGTTGGGTCGTAACATTGACAACTCAACTTAGTTGAGTTGTGAATCATAATAGAGGCAGGCCTATATATAAATATGGAAGCATTATTTTTGAGAGTAAAAAATAATCGGCAAAAACGTCAGAAGGTCAGTCAATATGGCGATGAAAAGAGTGCTTCTACCTTTATATTATTGTATCATGGTCAAAAGTAAGTTTTACGAAAATACGACAATATAATTTTCTAACAAAGCAAGTGCTGTCAATTTTATCAATAAGTATAAAATGTGATACATTTTTAAGCAACAGTATGTGCCAGATGAAAAACTAGTTTCAGAAACATCAAAATCAAACGAATTGTTAAATTAAAAAGTCAAAACCGAGTTTTTAATTTAAAAAACATGAATTTCTTAATAATATTTTTCGGGATTAAAAAATCCCGAAAATTCCAGGACTCGGTTCGGGATTTCGGGATTATATTGCAAAATCCCGCAGCCCAGGATTTAAAAAAACCAGTCCCGATTAGCATCTCTAGCTAAAGTGTTCTACAAAAATATTTGCCATAAAATTCTGCTCAATGTTTTCGAAGACACCAAGCCCCAATACCAACTTGAACGTCAGAAATAATTCCAGAGGAAATATTTTAAGCCTTGCGTTTAAGATATAAGATGTGTTTAGCACATTTATGTGAAACACATTAGGGGGAATTTTTTCTCCCTTTTTAAGATAGGACCCAAACAATGAGGAGTTAAAGGGTTAATGTTCCACTATTCTTAAAAGCCGATGTGAATCAATTTTCAAAAAAAAAAATTTTTTTTTGAAGATATTTGTTTGCAATTTGGTCCCATAAATCTTTCTTCGAAAATCGGACGGGCAATGTGCCCGCATGTATTGATTATCACATAATTCCTCCACTTATGGACCGATTTAAAAATTTTTTTTTTTGTTTGAAAAGGTTTGGTTCCCTATTTTTTTGAAATCGGACGGGCAATTGGCCCACCCGAAATATTATCGCATGACTACCATTTATGAAGCGATTTTAAAAAACCTTTTTATGCTTGAAGTTTGGTCACATAGAAATTTAAGTGGAAATCGGACGGGGAAGTGGCCGTCAGAAACATTGATTATCGCATAACTCCGACATTTATGAACCGATTTTTTAATTTTTTTTATTTGAATGGCCATGAAAGGTTTAGATGTCGTATGAAAAATTTCGTTTTAAATTTACCAGAATTATAATGAATGGAATAGGGTCAGCCTTATGTTTTATATATTCTTGGAACAGTACTACAATTTATGTCCTGCATGTGGTGATTTTTTTCTAGCTGATTTTTTTCAGTCGATAAAAGTTTTTATGTTTACTTCGACAGCTCTTAAGTTAGGGTCCTCACTATCGTCGCAATGTGCCGATTTTCGTTGGCTTACTGCATTAAAGTTATGGGTAATACAGCAAATTGGACTGATTTCTCAATTAACTGCGAAATAAAGGCGTTTCATTGCACTCTCATTTCTCAATTAGTTAAGAAATAAGGCAATTTGGCTTTATTATCTATTGCTTTACTGCAGTGAGCTGATGAAACTCGGTACATTGCCCCGATAGTGGGATCTTGCTTTTAGTGGCCATTTTCTTAAGTAACTATTTCCTTATAACAAATAAATGATTTTGAAAATTTCATTAAAAAATATAATTATCCTAAATTTTGAAATTGCATATAAAATACTTTCTGGAAAAATAATAATAACTAAATTCTTTTGCACTATACTGTAATGCCATCTTATTAAACCTGCAATTTTTATCTGCGCTTCGCTCATCCTTCCAATATACTCCTACACTTATATTGCTAATTTAATAAATCACCGCCGTAAACTTGTATCAAAGCAATATTGCTATCAGCAGGAAAATCATGTTGATTTACATCAAATTCATTGATATAAACAGCACCCAAGTAGGCAGTATTTTTAGCATCGATTGCTTTGCGATACAGCACACCAATATCTTTTACTTGTATAGCACCATCAAATTCTACGACATAATAACGAACGTGCCAGCCATTTGCTTGGAAATCTCGAAATGCCACATCTTTTGGTATTTGCGGACATTCTAGGGGACCAGTCAACAATTCATTATATTTTGGCTTAAATGGTGAGACATAGCAGCGACCACGCTGCAGGCTTACCGTGTCATAGTAGTCCCCTAGGAATAGATAACAATCTCTAGCATTATTGCCGGTGCAAAAGCGTAAAATACAATCCAATTCACCATCCGTTTGATCTAATTTATAGGCGTAGGCAAATACTAAACCACCACGTAACATTCTAAAGTCAGTAGAGAAAAGACGAAAACTTGTGTCATGTTGTTGGATGCGTAGACAAGAGCCACCATTGAAGGCATCATCATAATAACGTGCTGCTAAATCGTGTAATGGCACGGATGGCTGCAGTGACTGATGTGATAAATTGAAAAATTTTCCATTAGTTTTTTCTATTGCTGGCATTTGGTCTGTTTCCATGTCAACGGAAGAATCTGTTGCAGACGGTAATGATGATGTTGATGACGATGTTGTGACAGTTGCATTAGTTGTATTACTTGTTGTTGTTGTTGTTGTTATTGGTGTCGTTGTATTTGGTAAACCACACACGTATGTTTGTTTGCCAGAACCCAAACAAAAATCTGAATAAAATGGCATTGTTACGTATGGATGTGTGGCCAAATGTTCCCATAATAACCACCAAAATTTTTCATTTCTCATTAGAAATGCTTCATTCACCCGCTCATCACCGAGCGGCTGTTTAATATTGTAACCATACTGTTGCAACGTTTCATATGTCCAGCCAGGAGCAAAAATGCCCGTGGAAAAACGATGTTTTACAATGCGTGCCAATGTTTGTTTACTATGAAATTTGGCAGTTTGCCCGCGACCAAAAACATCAATGCCAAAGAAAACATTTTCAAAAGGTTCTCGTTCTTGTTCACAAACCGTACGCGTTACTTGAAGGCTTCTATCATTCCACGAATAGTTGACAAGTGTGCCATTGGCCGATTTAAAGAAACGTACATTTTTGTCATTAATCTCATTCTGCCACGACAATTGACCTCCTTCGATAATACTGTCATACCAAAATACTGACCCAGAATCCAATTCTAGTTCGACAACTTCACGTAGTCTATTTATAAAATGACTGCAAAGATAAAAAAACAGAAAAGAATAAAACAAATAATTCACGAAACACATAAAACAATACTTAAATAAGAGATAAGTAATAAAGACATTTGAAGTAAACATTTGTTTTCTTTTTTTTATTATACAAATCTTAAGAATTTTATAAACACTTAAAACAAATCTGTTAGCTACACCATTTCCAAAGGGTTGATAAGTGAGTTTTTTTCATTATCGAATTTTGTCTTTTAGTACACAAATGCTAAAAATTTTTAGAAATTAAAATATTTTCGCCTTCTGAAGTTTATGCTGCTCATGGTCTTGATTGTCGTCATCTTTCTCAATAAACAAAATAAGGCGACGGTACACAATGTTCTGGCCGATACACAGGGTGGCCATAAATGGTTGAACTAAGTGTTTTTTTCCAAAGTCTTCATTTGTCGCATAGGTAGCTGTGGCCTCATAGTTGCCCTCCCCTCTCGAGGGCTTGATCCTCGCCAGTAAGACAGAATGTATTTTCCATTCTTACACCGAAGGTGGATGATTACACGACCGGTTATTGATTGAAGTCTCCTTCGACAGTTCACTTGGCGGCTGTGGCTAAAATCAAAATCGATGGGAAAGAATGTTGGTTAAATCGCCAATGTCCGACCAGAGCTAGTGACTGGTTGGACTTAAACCAAATACAGAGATATATGATGTTGCTAATGCAACATTTCTTATTGCTGGACTTGTAGCTTTCTGTTTGTTCCTTTGGTAATGCTCAGCTACATCACGTAAGCTGATGATGTAATATGAGTTTAGATGGGTCAAGCACCTCCGAAAAATATTTGTACAAGAAGTTGCAACCTGTGTGCCATACAAATGCTTTAAAAGTGAACATGGGGAAATTGCTAAACGCTAAGTTCATTTGGTATTATGATCACCCTCAGGTTAAGCCGTAAGACATACAGAAAAAACTAAATTTCATTTTCTGTAAAGGAATTCAATGAAATAGTTAATATTTTGTCTAGAAACAGACCTACAAACAAATTTGTTAATATAGACAAAAATATCTCAACAATTTCATTGAAAAAAGCTTGTTTTTTCAGTGAACAAATTGTTTAAATCTATAAAACAAGTTGTCTAGAAATATTTACAAATTGTAAAAAAAACCATTTACTAATTCAAACAAAAGTATTTACTGGATTTTCTGAAAATTTTCAAACAATATCTTTGTCTGATGTTATAAAACAATTAGTCTAAAAATACTAACAAATCGTAAACAAAATAGTTTACTTAATCAAACAAAAATTTCTTTTAATATATCAAACAAAGTTTTTGTCTGGGTCATCATCACCATCCGTTAAGCATCTATGAAATTTCTCTTTGTTAAATGTGTCCAAGTCTGAATGTTTATCTAAAGACGCTAAGAAAATTAATGAGAATTAACGCAACGACATTAACGAATTGATACACGCAAAAGTGTTCAGTAATCAAACTATCATTGTTGTTGCTATTTGTGTGTATGTCGTCATGGGGGTTGGTTTTTACGACACAGTTTTTCTATTTGTCTTTGGAGTTTGCATCCTAAATAAAAGTCAAACAAAAAATTCATTGATTCAGTAAAGAACATTTACTGAAAATGAAATTTATTTTTAGACAAACATTTGTTTGAAAATGTTTTGGTGATAATTTTTTCTGTGCAGATACTGTATTAACTAGGAAAATTATTTAAGGGAAGGAGGATAGAGTGACTGTTAGTGGTAATTCGATTTAAACATTCCGACATCGAAAACGATAGGAAAGGCATCTGCAGAGAGTTTATTCTATTTTCGAACTATTCGGCTAAATAATGATTTTTTTCTCTGTAATTCATTGCATAATTTAACGGCATATTAAACACAAATGTATATACTTTTAATAAAGATGGGTTGTCCGCAGAAAAGAGCGGCTTTCGAGAATAGGTTCCTGATTTCATTACAGCACATTCCATTGTGGTAATGATACAAAAGTGAAACATGTCCACCTCACATTGCGTCGATGATCCAGTGACTCAATAGAGTTGGCTATACTTGTATTACCGATGAGCTTCTTCACGATCTTTTGTACGCGGCCGGCTGACTTCAAAATAGACTTTGAAGCACGGGTCCATAAATGAGGGTTGTATTCGATTCTCGTTTGGATATTGGTAGTATAAATAGGAAGGAGATCAGATGGGGTGCAGAAACCAGAAGCACTTGAATGCTTCTTTTGAGACTTGGGAAATGTGATCAGTCCATCAGACACTATACTGAACATAATTGTTTGGTTATACGTCAGTACGTAAGGATTCAGCACTGGATCTCACGAACATTAAAATCGAAACTATTCCCATGTCCCCATTTAGAGATTGATGGAAAATCTCAGATAAGCGTATATATACCCGATGATAATTTTTTCCGTGTAGTTCATGCTCTGTCTCATGACCCGCATCTCTGGCAGGCTATTATTGAATGAATTCGAATAGCAAATGACGTTTTGTCATCTGTAAAAATAGTACTTAATGTTGGAAGTTTGGCGAAGAAAATCGTTTAGAAAAATAAGATATGCGAGTATATTAGGAGGAAACAAGAGAGCCTTAGAGAATTGGAAAAGAGATCACACTCTCTTCTTCCCTTAATTTTTTCGCTACTTGAACAAAACTGGTTTGGAATGAGAATATAAATTATCTAGCTACTGTTTAATAAGAAGAAAAATAAGAAAATATGCTTTTGCAGTGAAAGTACCATCTCAGCAAAAACTTTGCTTACTGGTAGGCAAAAAAGTATATGAGGATTTAAGTCGCAACTACTTACAATTTGACTCGATAACTACTTACTTTTGTTTAAGAAGTCCAAAAAATAAGGGTTACCCCTTACAAATGTATTTACATTGTCACAGCAATTAACTAGTTATTATTTGGCTTACTTGAAGCTACAAAATAAGTAGTGAAATAAACAAATTAAAGTTAAAAAAAATTATACTCATTGTTTTATTTATATTTTTTAATTTTATTTTAGATTTTTTATTTATTTTTTCATTCAGCTGGGATACGAAGACAAGTACTTTACCCTCTCATCTATTATTGACTTATAAGTTTAAGCAATAAAAAAACACATGTTGACTTAAAAACTGCTTGTCTACTTATTTTATTAATACATATCAACAAATTGTAGCTACTTTCAGATAATGATAAAAATGCGTATTAGTTTTATTAAAAACTAAGTAGTTTTTCTAATTTGAAGCATTTTAATAAGATAAATAAGTATCACTCATTACTTTGTAACCCATTAATAAAGTACTACTGATTACAAAAATGACAAAAGTTTTTTTCTGGGATCCTATTAGTCGTAAAACAAGGATCAAGTCTGCGTTTTCGTAATTATTTTTTTAGTAAGATCAGACTTTTGTTTGTTGTTCGATCTTCGATAGTTTTGCGTCTCGCTTTCGCGCGTATTAATGGTTTACCTCGACTAGCTGTATCACACTACGGGGCTTTTTTTAATTTTTCACTATCGCTTGCAACTGTTTATAATAATAAGAGTGATACTGGTGGAAACTCTAAGAAAGGATGTTAGGAGTTTCTACTTCCTATATGAAGGTCACTTGGCTGTCCATGAGAGAAGCTCCTATCCGCGGAATATTAAGTTTGCTCTTGCCATCTGTTTTTAAAACCTACACATACAATCATGTTCCCAGTAAAAAGAATTATGGAGTTTTCAAAATATCGCATGTAAACTCTGAGAGCCTCGCTTGAGTAAGTCACTGACATAGTTCTATGGTCACAACACTTAATCGCCCAAGTCAAGTTAGGACAAATTTTAATTTTTGGTGTGATGGACTCCATTCGTGTCTAAATCAAATCGCTACCAATTTTTTAAGTATGTAATTTTTTTAAGGTGACAATTATCTATAAATAAGTTAAAGAAAAGCAAACTGACGACTGATTGGAAGCGAGTTTTTGATACTTTAAACAACTCTCCCGAAAATTTTTTAAAACGACTTAGGCGGTTAAGGCTTGTGCCCACAGAGTTTACTTTGAACATGTCGATATTTTACTGTAAGTTTTCACATTTTTGGCAACAGTGTACATAGGCAGACAATTGAAACTTAAAACCCATTGTTCAAGTATTTATAATGGCTTTAATTTTTATTTTGGCATTTGTTCTTTATTTTGTGAAAATACATTTGCGAGATATTTTAGTCTAGCAGCCAGCCAGCCTTGTTATTTTCTTGTTTTAGTTTGTCTTTTATATGGGTTTTTTTCTCTAATTTATCCTTGCTGGTAGGTTTATTTGTAGTAGAGATTGAAATGACTTTATTTTCTTTTTGTTTCGTTTTATTGAAATAAATGTTGAAAAAAGTTTTTTGCCAAAATGACAATGGACTTAAAAGAAAAGAGTTAGAATGAGGATAAACCTCGAAATGGTATTAAAAAATTTAAAAAGTTTAATGCAGCTAAATAAATGGTAATTTTTTTAATCAAAAAAAAGGAGAAAATATTATAAAATTTCTTTGGGATTAAGTGTAAAAATGCGGAAAATTTAGCTAAAAATAAATGATTAAATGATGAGTAATGTTGGCATTCAATTCAATTCAAAAGTTCAAGCCCGTCAATTCATTTATTGGCTTTGCACTTTAAAAATATAGTAAGGTCCATTACAAAATGGTTCTAGCAATAAAAACCATTTTTTAACGGGCCGATAGCTGATGTTCGGCCTAATTTAAATTGTTTGTGTAATTAAAACAGATTTTATTTAATTGTAGAAACTTAAATTTAATTTAATATACAATTTGCTCATATTTTATTAGTAATTTTATTTATTTTTTTTATTTTCAGGTACATTTTTTTTTGGTAAAATATGCTTTTGAGAATTTGTAAGTATAAATTCAGATAAATCCATGAATTTATTTACATTTATTTCATCATTTATAATTCAGTCACATGTAAGAAAATGTGCACACAATTATGCAATTACAAATTAATTTCATTTTAAGTTCATTCGCAAGACAACAATAGCTTTTGACATTTAAAATATAAATATTGCTTCACATTAAAGATGATTCAAAGAATTCAAAATGAAATTTTTTCTTGCATGAAAAATTTGGTACGAGCGTAAAGTACTTTAAATTAGGGTGGTAACGATACGCCGTTTTGCCGATCCGATACCGATACTCAAAAAGAAAAATCGCAGATACCGATTCCGATACCGATACGCATATTAAAATTGAGTTCAAGTCTAGATTAACAAAACTCAAGCAGGACAATTTTTTATTATACAAAATTACAGTGTAAGAGATTATTAATATTTAAAATTTAAAAATTGGAAGTAATTTTTAAGGAACTACATTGTCATTGCTTCAAAAGAATCTATATTAAAAATATGCAGATAATTAGTAGAAAAGCAAGCAGTAGTTTATTTAAGTTATATAAAAATGTTTAATTCCTTTATAATTTTAAAAAATACTCGAAATGCTTTTTAAAAAGCGATTTTTTAAAGGACATTTATCAACTAATATTCTGATAAATAACTCAATAGCTTAATTGTTAAAATTCTTCTAAAAGTTTATATTTATCCACTTAAATTTACATGAAAACACAGTTTTGCGTTTAAATTCGCATAAAAAGAAACAAGTTGCGAAAATGGATAATTTTTCATCCTTTTTCCTTGAGAAAAAGTCATTATAGAACACCGAAAATTAAATTTCGCCTAGCATCGCTTCCAATTCGGTGATTGTTAATCGAAAAAAGAGAACTTCTTGCAATGACAAGGATATGTAAAATTAATTGGAAATGATCCAAATTTGCAATATTTTCGATTCGCGAATTCTACATTTTCATGACTTCTTTGGAGTGTCTTTTTTTCTGGGAATAAGATTTAAAAAACAATGAATTGAATTCGAATTCATGGTAAAATTAACAAGAAATAAGTTATGTTTTTTTTTACAAATTAACAGCGTAAAATATTATTAATATTTAAAATTGATATTAGAGTACTTCCATATAGACGGCTGTGACCATTCTAAACACATTTTTTGTTATAAATCAAGAATATAAAATTTTTACGTAAAAACGTTTCGGTTTGCAAGGACATTAAGCTTAAAGTCGTTGAATAACGGGTAGACACTGATAGAACACGATTTCTGCTCAGCATGGTCGTCAGAAATCGGCGACGGGTGTGACCTTATAAATCTTAAGTTTTAAAGAATTATGGCTTCCAGTATAAATTCTGTAAAATTTTTACTATACACAATAATTTTATATACAATAATTTTGGTATAGATATCTGTCAAAGGGTTTTTAATTGTATTATGTATTTACTGTTTGACAAAAAATTATGTTTCTTATAAAAAAAACTATTTTTAAAATGAGACGGGTGTGACCGACGGGTGTGACCGACGTGTGTGACCGGCGGGTGTGACCTAGCACGAAAATTTAAAAAGTTCGAAGAAATAAAATTTTTTATTGATTTAATTAATATAAATAATATAAATTTAAACTCATAAGAAAATAATAAGACATTAAATTATTTGCTATTATAGACAGCAGAATACTCTAGCTGAATATTTCTTTAAACTCAATAAAAAGCAAAAAAGGATATTCTTTTCAGAGATAGCGGTTTTTATTAATAATGAGAAAGAGAATAAAGGAAAATCTGAAATAAATATTAAACATACAAAGAGGAAGAGCAAAATTTTTCTTGCATTCTCATTTAAAAGTGCCTCTAATTGATTAAAAAATATTAAATAGTGTATTTTTTTATTTTTTCTATAATTGTCATTCTCTAGAAAACATCAATTGAGAGATTTTTATTAAAAATGAGAAAATTATTTTTCCTTGCTTAGGGCCCTTTTACGTGGAATCACTCATTAAGCAGATTTAAAAAACGACGAATTGAATTTAGTTCATGGTAAAATTAACAAAAATAAATTATTTGTTAAAAAATAAACTCTGAAAAAACTGTAAAAAGTATCGTCGTATCGACAGTAAAATATCGCCGATATCCGATGTATCGGAAAATCTGAAGTATCGCCGATATAACGGTATCAGTATCGGTATCGGTTACATCCGTACTTTAAATATACAGTGTGTTAGTAATAAGGTTTTAAACATAAGAAAATACGCAATTATTTTAGAAATTGTTATACAAACATTTGTTTGAAAATAACGTTTAATTTTGCGGAAAATACTTCTTTCTTGCAAATTCCGTAAGACTGATCGATTGATATATTAAAGCTGGTTTACGTCAGCTCAATTTAAATGTTTTAATATTATTTCCATTTACATATTTCGAAATTACAGCCAGCCACTATCCCATTTATCAACTTCTTTTTATAACTTTATATTTTTTTATATTCCTACCCGATTACACATGTGTATTTCTTTACCACATTAAATACATAAAGAAACTAATTGGCTACAATTAATTTTAACTGTTGAATTTTAAATGAAAACCTTATTGCCATTTCTCAACACCCACACAACCAAACGACAAATAATAAAATTGTTTTCATTAAAGTAAAAAAATTTCATTTTTGCAATTTCTGGCCTGTGGCAATTACATTTATGGAAAAAATATTGACAGGTTTTTATATTTTTTATGTCTTAATACCAAAGACATGGGAAAATGTTCGTAAACTATAGATTCGATTAATTAAAACAAAGTGCACTGTAGACTATAGTAAACCAGCAGCATACTATAAATAGAGCAACCAAATAAAAATGCATTTTTTTAACGCCGCCAACAAGACACAAAGAAAGTGAGATAAAAATGCATTTAAACGAAAAAGTTTAATTAAAATAATGTCTTTTACGTGGTAATTAAGAAATAAAAAACAAGCTATAAAGAAGATGAATAAAACCAAAACACATTATTTCGAGGAAGTAGAAAAAAAACTTAGTTCAGAAAACTTTGTAGATTTCGTAAATAATCTCAGGTATACTAAGGCCATAAATTATCCAACGAAAAAAAAGTCGAAGGACAAAAGTCATTAACAAAAGTCTAAACTATTTGGACATGAAGAAAATATATTGTAATACACAGTTTGTAATAAAAACTAGATTTATACCATAAGTGCTTTCATGAAATTGGTAGCATAAAAATTTGTAGGTTGATAAAACAAGATTTAAGTGAATCCTCTAAAATTTCATATCATACCATTTTTTCTGCTGAATGAATTAGCGCCCAACAAAATATTTCCCAATGAAGAAGCAACAAAATAAATAATTCCAGAGAAATAACTGCTCAAACATAATAGTAATAAGCAGGGAAAGCGGAAATATGTGTTTTATGCGCTAAAAGCTGATTTCATTTCTAAACTCTGCGCAGTCACTATTCGACACACCTACAAAAGAAATGAAGCCCGGCCAAAGCCCGGCCAAAGCCCGGCTATACAATCCATCTTTACTCTGTAGTAGCGTTCGCATGGACTTTATGTGCATTTTTAACAGACTTCAAAAAATGGAGAAAGGTTATCAATTCGTCATGTATATATATTTTTTTATGTCTGTTCCCTCAAAACTCTATTCAAAAGGATGTACTTCCAGATTGGTCCCGTTGAAAAGTGGGCGGGGTCACGCCTATACAAAGTAAATACACATTCGTTTTCAACTATTTCTACTCAACCGATTCTTATGAAACTTTGCACACACATTAAACTTCTGTTTAAATACTACATCAGGATCAAAAAAGTGGGCTACGCCACGCCCATGCAAAGTAAATATTATTTTTCAATAACTTCTACTAAACCGATTCACATAAAACTTTGCATAACTAAAGTTTAGTTATCGTTACAATACAACAATATGTTTGGACAAGTGGGCAGCGCCACGCCCATGAAAATTAAACAAGCATTTTAACTACTACTACTTAGCCGATTAGAAAAGTGGGCAGCGCCACGCCCATGAAAAGCAAATATTCATTTTAACTACTTCTACTTATCCGATTCTTCTGAGACTTCGCACACACAATTAGTTCTCGTAAAAGTACATACTGATAAAATATGGGGCTGCGGTGCCACGCCTATTTCGTAGTCGGTTTTTTTTTCTGCAAAAAAAGGAGAAAGGTTATTTTATGTACTTTATTTCCTTTTCAACATGGAAATAACGTCCATCGCCACTATTTCATTGTAATTGCATTCCACTTATACATATATTCTGGTTCCTTATGGGTATGGGAATCGATTAAAAAATACCAGCTTAGTGTTTCATATGTCCGAATAAAAAACGATGAGCACCAAGATCCCAAATAATTGGTGGCATGTCATACTGTCCGTGACATAATGTCCATGGACATTATGTCACCCCAAAAAGTGTCATAACGTTCATGGACATTATGACACTTTTGAAAATGTCATAATGTCCATGGACTTTATGACATTATTATTCTTATTATTATAGACAGTATGAGCACTTCTAAATGTGTCATAATATCCACACTTTTAAGAATGAAAACACATTAAAACATATGTACATCTTTATATGCTTATATGTTTTTATATCCTTGAGCCCAATTACCATAGTGGGAAATAAAGTCAATTGACGTCAACAAACATTTTGAAATAGCGTCACCAATGCTTAAAGAATGTCGACTTAAAGAAAAATTTTGAAATAAATTGAAAATTTTAGTAAATTTTACTCTTAGTACTAAAGATTCACTGCGTAGCCGGCCTTTGGTCCGGCTTAAAGTTTTACTCCTCTTACTATATCGAAAAGCGGCTTTGCTGAGTAAAGATGTTTGCATAGCCGGCCTTCGGCCTGACTTAAACATTTTCTCCTCTCAACATATCGAAAAGCGGCTTCGCTGAGTAAAGATTTTTGCATAGCCGGCCTTTGTCAGGGCTAAGGATTTTCTCCCGGCTAAATAGAAAAGCTCACGTTAGCGAAGCTGATATTCAATATTGCAAGAGGGGAAACCCTTAAGCCCGGCCAAAGGCCGTCTGTACAAGAATCTTTACACTCTAAAAAGTGTCATAATGTTCATGGATTTTACGACACTGCACTCATGGACATTATGACACTTTTGAAAGTAATGTCCATGGACGTTATGACACTTTTTTGAGTGACATGGACATTATGTCACTTGACATTATGACATGCCACCATATAATTTATGGACTTAAATGTTCACTAATACATTGCACATATTTTTTTATATTTTGTGGTTCCTATTAGAAACAAATCAGCAAAATCGGAAAAATACGAGTAGCTTAAATATTCGCAAAACGAAACTATTCTCGTCCTGCTATTTTTCTATGAAGTCCAAATACGCCAACAATCTCGACAAAATTGAAATTGCTCAAAACATCGTCAAAAGTACATAAAGCTGTGAATAAACTGGGAATAAATCAATGGGATGCGGAAAATATTTAAAAAATTTGGTAAAAAATACTTTGGAGTAAATTTAAAATCGCCAAGGAAAGGTTTTCTAAGTGTGGAAAAATTTCAAAAATTTTCGATGGGGTAACGGATTTTTTTAGTTTTTGGTAAATATGCATATTCAAATTCAAAAAAGATAAAATATGCAGGAAAACAGCCAAATATGCCACAAAAAAATAGAAAAATACCCTAAATATGCGACTAGTTGAGAAATATGCAAAAATATGCACTAACAAATCGATGCCACAATTCTTAAAAAGTTCTGAAACGTATAAATATCTTATTTGTGCCCACGTACATCGCATAGGAAAAAACATGCAATTGCATCTTTGCGGTTTCCCTGGTAATAAATCTGTATGTTCTGAACTACTGGCCCGATTCGCAATAGGATGTACGAAAAAGTCATAGAGGAGCACGTAAAATCTCAAATCAAATTACTGATCACTCTGTGGAAATAAACGCTGATCTACAGGATGTCAAAGACGACCACATCAGGTATTAAAAAATGTTTAGGTGTCAGAACTTGAAAACATATAGAAAGAACGATTATAATTTAGACTCCATTTTCTTTATTAATTTAGCCTGCAAATATAGATATATTATATGTCGTGCGATGGGTTATAAAGTATACTTTTATATTCTATTATGTTTTAGACCTAAAGTGTAAAATAAAATAATTCAAGGGTCTGAATACAGAAAAGCTTAAAAAAATTTGCTACCTGTTTTTGATACGTACATATTTTATGGATTTGAAAACTTATAAAAAAAGGACCATTTACGATATCGTAATAGTGTTCGAAATATCGACCGTTTGTTATGCAAAATACATAATCTGCTCTTCAGTTGTAAAAAGAATCCAACCAAATTCATAAGATTGAACTTGTAGTGTATTATTTTGGTATTTTAGCTATTAAAATATTTTATCATTCACAAACATATACAAACAATATCCAATGCATTTCCTTGTTCAAATGTCCTTTCTAAAATGCCATTATAAACACTTACATACATATACATACTTATGTATGTACTTAAAATTTAAGTCTTAAATGCTCATGTATGTACATTACACACATTCATATGTTCCATAGTTTGTATTTTAAATAAATAAGCACTAACATGAGCTGGTAATTCATGGACCAAAATGTCAAATGATTTTTGCCAAAAATTAGAGGTTAATACTGGTAACTAATTTTGTGAAATTCTAGCTTTATTTATAAAACTTTAAATTGCTTAAATTGGGTGATTGCATAAATAAAACAAAATTTACATGAAGAAATATTTCATTTAATTTGTAGCATGAAACTTTTTTATATGCTAAAAGAATGGAGAGGGAAACAAGTTGGGCTGAAGATGGTTTTTTGTCAATTTTCTTTACCCTATTGGGTCTTCAGCGCTTGCAATAAGCAACTAAAAAAAAGTTTCATGAAGAGAATTTCATAAAATTTTTCATTGTGTAAATTTAGTATAATTCTTGTAAAAACATATGAAAAATATCTGTAAAAATGTATCGATAAAATAATTTTTTATAAATAGTTATCAAGGTAGATTTATTTACCAGGTAGTCGCAGTTCCTTGAAAATGTCAAATTATTAAAACACATACACAACATAACTTGTGTATTTTGATACAAAATTGACATCCACAAATAAAAAAAAGAGTAAACAGCTGTGGAATCAAGAGTACCTGGTAAATAAATCTACCTTGAATAGTTATTAAGAAATTTATTATTTGACATATTGTCATAATTTCATTTTAAATGAAGTCTATTTGCTGATAGTTAAGCATTGTCCATATGCATTTCATTGGCGCTTTACCAAATCGTCAGTAGGGTTTCTGACTTTTCAAAGTTGTGGTTGAAGTCTACTGACGATTTGGTAAAGTGCCAATGAAATGCATATAGACAATGCTTAACTATCAGCAAATAGACTTCATATAAATAGTTATTGATAAATAAAATAATAGAAAAGCTTTCTGTAGCGGACACATTACCCCTTATCTTGGCTCGCGATTTTATGGCGAAAATCAGGCGTTTTGTATTAGATTGAAGAAAAATGTTGCTTGTTTTCTTTAATCTATTACAAATTGTCGAAAAATGCGAACCACGATAAATGATAAAACCGAACTGGGGCTAGACGAGTTTTTCCATACAAATTGATATTAATCATACGCCGTAAAAAGCAGTCATGTGAAAACGTTTTTTCTTATGCTCTCAGTTTTAGCCACTCATTCTCTCAACAATGTTGCCGTGTTTTAATAAAATTTCATATATTTTTCATATGAAAAATAAGAACAAAAGAAAATCTATACATATAACAAAACTGTAAAAAGGGCGTGTCAGTACATGAAATATTTTTTGAATATGTTTATTGTGGCGTAAAGAGTAATCGATGTAGAGAACAGAGAACCAAATTTTTGTCTGTCTGTCTGTCTGTCCGAAAACGCTTCACGCAAAAACCGCTGAAGCGATTTTCATGAAATTTGGTATAGAGGTACTTTAGAGTACTGATACAAACATAGAGTACTTTTCACCACGATAAAATGTCTTATTTCTAAGGTACAATAGAACAAACGAAAATATACCCAATTTTACTAATATAAATGTTATTGGATATTAGAAAGATGTTTTTGTTTTTTTAACGGTGGTAGCACTGTTTATTTTGTATAACGGGAACTTTAAAAAATATGTAAAACACGATATATTATTATATTTTACAGACACGTTATAGTCATAAAGCGATCATTAAGCAAGCGAAGCGGGCGGGCACATCTAGTAAACAATAATATGAGAGCATTTTGAAGCTACTGCCGTAAATTTAGTTTCGGGCCTGTTTATTTGGCAGCGTTTTTGCCTGAAGTTGAAGACTTAGTTCTGTTTCATCATTAATTAATGATCTTTATAGTAGTACTAATCCGTTCTGCTAGTCTGATTAGATATTCTAATATTCCACTCTTAAAAATAATTTGAGTTTACATTAATGCAATTATTGAACTTAAGCCGAATAATAATAACTTCCGACTTATATAAATTTTATCAAAAAATGTTTTCTGTTCAAATTTATCGATATCAAAACTTACTCTTGATGAGAATATTATATGTATACGTAGTACGTACATATTTATTTGTGTAAAGTTTGTGCTATATGTGCTACTTGGAGTCTTGGAGAATTTCGGGATATATGCTATACCTAACGCTTGTAGGAGATCTGTTCTAATCGAATCAAGTTTCTTAAAAAGTAAAGCTAGATAAGATAAGGGATTTTTAACTTTGCGAAATTGTGTTTGAAGTCTACTGATGATTTTGTAAAGCACCAATGAAATGCTACATATAGACAATGCTTAAACACCAGCAAATAAATTTCATTTAAGATAAAAAATAGATATACCACATTACCCGAACTTACTCTATTACAAAAGTAGCTTTAAAAAATAAATTAGGTCTACAATCGTACAAATTGACTGCTGCAGTTGTGGCTTTAACCGAAAAATAAATACATATTCTTCAAAAATTTTCAATAAAGACAATTTATCAAAAATATAAGTTGGCTTCAGTTAATTTTGTAATTGCAACAATTACTTATTTAATCAAAAACAAAATCTTAGTACAATTTAAAATAAATTTTTAGTAATTAAACGTTTTAATTTTAATAATTTTCGTCGTAGGCTAAATTTTAACAACAAAATTCATTGGATATGCAGATTTCGTAATTGAAACCAGATATATTTGTCTTTTTACCCTCGTATCATTTTTATTTAGTTAACAAATTTCCTATGGACTTTATAGTTTTATTTTTGTTTCATGCTAGTTTAAGTGTAAACACAATACAAACAAGCAAATTGTGTTAGTTATTGGCACTCGAAGCTGTGAGTGTATCCCATTTATACGCAAATGCATGCAAAAAGTATAACTCACACACAAAATACTAAAATTAAACTTTGGTCTAGAAACTTTTTTTCCATCATCGTTTCACTATTTTATTTTTATTTATTTTTGGTACAAATGGTAACCAAATCGTAACAAAACAACTAACCGGCGAACCTATCAACTAACATTTAGGCAAAAGTACACATCAAATCACACGAATATATGGTGTTAAAAACAAAAGATATACATATCCTTAATAGCTTTAATTTAGATAAGTGATAAAAGAATTATTCAGGCTTATGCACACTGTGAGTATATTACGTGAAACCAATCACGCTGTTTTTACCCCCTCACGTCATCATAAAATAATGAAAGTTGAAACTAACGTTATAACGGAAGTTTGAAAGTTTTATCACATAAGCTTCTTGAGATATAAAGGTGTGAAAAAATTATATTTTAGGCACTTTCCTATAGCTAGAGAGTTGAAATTTGGTACACAAGTAGGTCTCGGTGAGAAAATTATCTGAAAACTATCTGTTTTCATCTGGTGGACTAGGGTGGCCTTACTTGTATGGGGCACTTCCACTAAACCTAGAACGCTGAAATTCGGTATACGGGTAGATCTTTGTGAGAAAGTAATAACAAAAATCTAAAAACGGGCGCTTTTTGTCTGAGCGGGACTAGGCTGTCCCTTATTTGAATGGGACAGTTCCACTATACCGATAGAAAGCTGAAATTCCTTATACAGGCAGGTCTTGGTCAGGCTCTAAGGTTCCCCTTATATGTACGGCACAACCTTTTTTGGGTTTTCATCGTAAATCGTCCTGGAAATGTTATTCTTAGTAACAAAAAATATATTGCGACAATAACATGCTAATCACGTAACGGGAAGGCATATCGCATATAAGGTGCACTCTAATGGGCAATTAGAAAATTACGAGAAATTGTAGCGATACTTATTTCTATGTACCCTGCGAAGTTGGCAATATTTTTTACCTTTCTAAGACTAAATTTACATGATGAAATATTTCATCGTTTCGGCCAACTTTCATCCAACTTTTGCACCAAGTTTTCATCCAACTTTTCGAGCAAAAGTTAGTGAAAAGTTAGAACAAATGTTAGAGCGAAAGTTGGATGAAACCTTGGATGAAAAGTTCGAGCAAAAGTTTGATAAAAAATTGGACGAAAAGTTGGATGAAAAGCTGGATGACTTTTTGTACAACTTCTCCTCCAACTTTTCATCCGAATTTTCATCCCACTTTTTATCCCACGTTTTAGCCCATTTTCATTTGGGTTTTTATCCAATTTTTCATCCAACTTTTGATCCAATTTTTCACCCAACTTTTTGTTCAACTTTCCATCCAACTTTTGCTCAAACTTTTCGTTCAACTTTGCATCCAATTTTTCGTCCGTTTCACACAACTTTTGCTCGAAGTATTTATCCAACCATTTATCGAACTTTTTATCCAGCTTTACATCCAAGTTTTGCTCTATCTTTCCATCGAACTTTTACCCCATATTGGGCTCCAACTTTTACTCCAAGTTTTTATCCAGCTCTTCACCTAACTTTTGCACTAGTTTTTCATCCAACTTTTGCCCCAAATTTGGTTCAATTTTTACTACAACTTTTGCTCAAGCTTTTTATCCAACTTTAACTCCAGCTTTAGCTCCAGCTTTAACTCCAAGTTTTCATCGAAATTTTCAGTCATAAAAAAAACCTTTCCAAAAAACACATTTTAAAATAAACTGATATTGATTTTTTTTTATTATTTTTGCTTGAAAGGTGCCTTGATCGAGAGTGTTCTCAGCTATGTTTGAAGAAAATCGGACCAGCCATTTAAAAGTTATCTCCTCTTTGTCGGTTGTCTTTGTCGGTTGTCATATGCTTTAAAAGCTGTGTAAGTTCCTCCCTCCTTTGTATTTTTTTTTAATATTTCTCATTATTTTTTATCTAACTCATTACCACCTTATTACTTCTTATGGGGTTTCTACCGATTTCGCGATAAGAATATTCTTCAGAGTGGTAAACATCAGTTTTTACCATTTCCGACGTACTTGAAGCACTTTTTATACCCATTTTGATTTCGTCAACTACTCTCACGAGGTCTAATTTTAGAATAATTTAGGTTTCTAAACCATTATCTCAACAGGCAACTTGATTTAATCTAATATTGAGTGTGGTTCTATTCTGTTGAACCAAAAAATAAATGAGGAATTACTCACTTGAATACAAACAAAGACAAAACGTAACGTTATAACGCATTTTTATTAACAATTTTTTGCTTAAATTGTCATTCGAATGTTATATTATCTTTTTGCAAAGCAAATTTTTTTATTGTTTTCGTGATCACCTTCTATAGATAATGTTTACTTAAAAGTTTTGCTGGTTCTATCCTGATGAACCACAGTGTATATCAATATTTATCAAAATATCGATATTTTTATATCGAAATTTTATTTCACTTTCCCTAGGAAAAAATCTAAAATCTAAAATCTTATAAGAAATTTTAACAAAAAAAAAACTTATCCATAGAATTTTTAATTTTAATTTTAATTGTTTTTTATAGTTATCGGGTGGACCACAACACATTAAACAAATTTAGTACTTATATTTGGTTATTTTTCTTGTTGCATAGTTTTATTTATAACTTGCAACACACACAAAAAAAACGAAACTCGTCATTAAAGTTCAGAAAATCATTTCTAAAATAAACAGACTAGATTGTATAACTACGAATGTTGCCTTTATTTTATCTACACAAATTTAAAGAGATTATTGCAACTTGCGGACTCCTAATGTAGTTACGAAAATTAAAATTTACTACACTTGAGTTCAGTCTTTATTCCCAAAAAGAGAAAGTATTCTAGAAACATGCAATATGCGTGTAATAACATTAATTTCACATCAAAAACTTGATTCTTACACAATAAAAATAACAATAACAATAGTATTACACAGGTACTTACACTAAATTCTCCATAGATTCTGGATTCACTTTACATTCAACATTTACTAGCCAACCATCGAAATGATAATGTTTGCATAATTTAACCATAGAATCGACAATATTGTTCACCATTTCAGTTGATTGTAAAACTTCATGTAAAAGTTTTGAACCGTTTGAGCCCTCAGTTATAAACGTACCTAAAGAGGGGAGAAAATAGAAAAACAAAATATTAAAAAAAAAAAACGTATAAGCATATGTAATAGCTTTAACGAATACAAGAGTACCAAGAGCAAAAGAATGATAATACACTCAAGCAATATTGAGTAAACAAAAACATGCATAAATTCACATTCATTAATACACCAAACAAGTAATCTTCACGTTACCCATCACACATAAAGTCAAACGTTTGATATATAAAGGGCACTATACATTTGTCAAATGGATGACATCAGGCTCATGTACGTGTGCATGACGTTAGGAGATACAATTACCAAGCATTCATTTTAAATTTAATTTTGTATTGTGATGTATGCTGGTTGCGAAGGAAAAATTAGTAGCATTTGTACGCAGAAAAAAAATTTTGTTATCATTTATTATTTGTTAATCATTATCATTTACATATTTTGAATTTTTACTTCATTCGTTTTTATAATTATTTATAATTTTTATTATTAATTATTATTTTTTTAACAATCACCAACAAAATATTTTTCTCATCCGACATCTTTAGCATATGTTCTGTTTTAAATCTTCTTAAAAAAGTTTGTACGTGCATGAAGAGGAAAACCTATACATTCATCAAAACCACTCGTCATGCATGCCAAAAATCAAATTTTTTTGATTTTCCATCAAGCATCGTCGGTGTCACACATACAAACAAATTTTCACAGATCCCTGCTGACAAAGTAACTGGTATGTAGTTGGAACTATACTAGTTGCTTTTTGCTTTAGATTAGTTGCCTATCTATCCCTTTTTCATATATCGAACTATCGATTTTAACATTAGGTTGTCCTAGGAGACCAACTAGTTCATTTGTATACAGTTGTATCCCAGTTGGAATCCTAGTTATTGTAAACTAGTGTGCTTACTATTTTTTTATTAAGAGTTTTGTAACTCTTAAAAAAAACTTTGGCTCTACCGGGTTACGAACACACATTTCTCGTACTTTAAGGCAAGTACTCTACCCAGTGGGCCACATTCTACTTATTTTTTTAATAGCTAAAAATAACTTTTATATAAAATCGTATACCTGAAAATGTTGTCCCTTTTTGACTAGTATCGTTACTAGTCTCGATACAACTAGTAATATGATTATGATTTTTTGACTAGTATCGTTACTAGTCTCGATACAACTAGCAATATGATTGTTTTTTTTTTACCAGTAACGTTACTAGTCTTGTTACAACTAGTAATATGACTGTCGTTTTTTGACTACTACCATTACAACTAGTAATATGACTGTCCAAAAGCGTTACTAGTTGTAACTTTAGCTGCTGGGATGCCACCATAATGCATGATGTGAATTTGACCAATGTATAGTGCCCTTAATGATTCCATTATTCAGGATTGACGCGATTTGAAGCTAATATTACATTTGAATTTAAAATTTGATTTTAAAATTCATATTGAATTCAGGGAAAGAAACAATTTACCAAACGACATTTTGCCAATTCGATAATAAATGTCACTCTCGAATTGTTTTCAAAATTTAAACAAGTTTCAATTTATCCTCAGATGCATAAAATCTTAATTCTGAAAATTATTTATAAATTATTGCGAAGATGTTAACATTTCGAGCAGTTTGCTGGGTAGTTTGTAGATTTTATCATGTTCGTACATACTTAGGTATATACACATTTACTTATAAGTCCTTCATATTTATGGGAATGTAAAATGTACACCCAAACATGCTTTCAAATGTGAAGCAGGAATTATTGTTGTTTATAGTGTGTCATGTAAGGAAGTGCGGTTTCATGTTTTAATGTAGTTTTATATTCATTTTTATTTGTATTTTTATATTCCCAGCAAACACATGCTCAAACGTTTAACATGTATCATATATCGTTCATTTAGAAACATATAGAAACGTAAATAAACATATTAGTTTGCTGTCCAACCAGTGACTAGTCCTGGCTGAGCATCTTCCGTTTAACAAACATTCTTTCCCGAAGAATAATCCCCGAGCTTGTGGGCAAAATGTATTCACATCATCGGCGGGGCTACAGGTTCCTGTGGTACCAGTGTGTGCACACACTGATACTATGGGACTTTCGTAAGGCCTGCAAAAAAAATCCCTAGAAGTTGACTTTAGTTCAGGGTGATAACTTTAGGTGCGCTTGACCAATAACACAACTTATTGGGCGATGTATAATTATAAATTAAAGTTTGCGAAGAAGAACGCCGGAAACAGTATTACTGGTATTGAGGGTGCTTGCTGCTGGCTAAAGTGGTTGAAACGGCACGTTGACTACAAAGCAAAATGATGCCGGAGGTCTTGGGTACGAGACTAGTTTCAGGCAAGTTATCAACATAATAAATTTTTCTAATGTGCATTAGTGTGACATTGGGTTAATTCTTGTTGGACTGTTAATAGCACTTGCCGCTAATGCCTGTTTTACACTATCTCACAAGCCATTCGACTTCTGTAGAAAATGCAAGCCTGATCTAATGAGTTTATGGAAAGTTTTAAGAAAGCAATAACAACACATTATATCTGGTTTGCATTTTGTGCAGAAGTCGAAAAGCTTACATAATAGTCTAAAAACAGCTTAAGCAATACCGGCAGCGATTGATACTGTTCTATGCAAACATTGATGCCAACTTTGGCTCTTTTCTACAATATGACAAAAAATGATATGACATACTGTATTGTCATATCGTAAGTTTTTTACGATATGACAACACTGCGATATGACAACACCGTGTATGGATATCTTAGTATTGTTATATCGTAAAAAACTTACGATATGACAATACCGTATGTCATATCGTTTTTTGCCATATCGTAAAAAAGAGCCAAAGTTGGCATTAATGTATGCAAATGTACATCATAGCGCCCTCCTTCGTCGGTAATGTTAGCACAATCATTGGCGATGTACAACAATTAATAAAATGGCTACACATAAACCATAAGAAAGCTAATGTGTCTACTTAACACCAGAGGTACTGCAACACTGCTCTAAATATTAAAAGCAGAGTTGTAAAAGAATTGAGATGTAGGAATTGAGTGTAATTAATTCGTTTGCTGGCAGATATGAAAAGGTTTTTTTTGCATTTTTAAGAAAACTCTTTCCTAATTATTTTAAAACTTTTTCGAACTCTTGGCATTCACAAACGAGTTTAGTTTCAAAACATTCTGTTTGCTGGGTATGTGTATTTTACATGTCGTCAGCTTATTATTGGTTTGGCGCACCGACTATTTTTAAAAACATTGAGTTAGATATGGGATGTATATTTTGAATATCCCCTTCCAAAGTCCAAAATCCGTTTCGTGAAATTTTTTATGTTTTCTGAGATATCCCGCATTTATTTTGCTCAAATCAACAATTTTAATACATTTTATGTAAAAAAAATTAAAAAACAAAAAATCTGAAACCAAGTAAAATATTGACTTTTTGTTCCATGTAAATATCATTTCTAATAACATATCGTCATATGAATTAATAAAAGCTATACGTTGCATTGAAATAATTTTACAGAAGCAAAAAAAAACACTTTAATATGAATAATTAATCCATGAACAGCTCATTAATACTTATAACAATTATCTTACATGGACAAATAGAGGAGTAAAGGCTACGAAGAGAGTTTTTTATTTTTTATAACTTAGGGCTTTTTTGAAATCATATGACGATATATAAGTTTATTTTCATCAGAGAGAAGAAACTTTCATCTCCACAACAACAACAAAAAAACTCATTACACGGCAGTAAGTATACACATGCAGCACAAAAGGCTACTTTTGAGCAACCAATTGTGTATGCGGCACAAAACAAGATTTTTCACTTTCAATAAAGGAATAACAACTTTTAACTACATTCACGAAAGTTCACAAAAATTAACATATTTTTTTTTCAAAACATATACAGGAAGCAGTGGTGAAAATACAAAAAAGTTCTATCGGGTATATTTTGAGAAACCCTTCTTTGTCGTTTTTCTCTATCCCAAGTTTGTGGCATATGCGGCAAACCAATAATAAGCTGACGATATAGTTGACATTATCTTGATAAAAAACCTTCTTTGTCGTTTTTCTCTATCCCAAGTTTGTGGCATAGGCGGCAAACCAATAATAAGCTGACGATGTAGTTGACATTAACTGATAGTATGAATATTTACCTAATACAGCAACGCCATGTTTGTGAGCAGCATTTATCCAACCACATGGTGGTATTGTGATATAGTTATGGCTAAAATAACAGAAATAATCAATGCCCGGCCAATGATAGAAACGATAATCGTCATATTTTTTTGAAGAATGATAGTGTCTGAAAATAAATTTAGTGTTTTAAAATAAATAGAATTATATAAATAAAACATTTATTTCGATTAATAATTGTATTTACTTATAATTAAGCCCCGTTCACATCATGACAGTAACTGCCGTGATACTATTGCTATGACACTTCAGTTCTAGGAGAAATTGTGATATTAACTATCACTGTCGCACTATCAAGCCCAATTTGATATGAAGACTTTGCTGTCGTAACAGCAAATGTCGTGATTGCTGTCATATTGTGAATGGGGCTTTAAAAGTAAATAAAGCAAATAGTTTCGAAAGAAACCAAAGATAACATTAAATTAAAAAATGTTAAAACCCCCAAAGAAAATTGGTGATAACTTCAACACGGTTGGTCCAATTTTCTTCAAACATAGGTTAGACGATTTTGAATCAAGTCACCTTTCAGAGTAGGACCTGAAAATTTAGTTCCATTCAACATTAAAAACACATGAACAATGACGATGGAGTGTTGCGGCTTCCGAAAACAAAGTTATTAGGTTTTGCCGTGAAGGTTGGAACTAGTTAACATTGGTTTTCGACATGATCCTTAGAATACTTTCTGACTAAAATGTTTTTTAGAACATTTTGAAAATAAGTCAATGCCAAAAACCGAATTTTGAAAACTCAAACCTCAGTATATTTTAAAGTATTTTAGAGAAGTTTAAAGCAAAGATATACGATTTTGACACCCTTTAGCTCGTAGTGTTTTCCATCAATATTTTCAAAAATTTTGTGAAAGCTTTGGTCTATAAATTTTGTTTACATTATTTGCAATTTAGATCAGTAGCTTAATATATATAAACATAGTTGTCATCATTATTTTTATGATCAGCCCCACTGTTTAACGTGTTAATTTTGTAACTACCTAAATTTTTATTACGAACTTGTTATGAATAATGTTAAACTTTTTCTAACCAGATAAGATTCCTTGATGAATAAATCAATATTTTTATATATTTGTGTTTTGTTTTTTTTAAACTTACCTGTCTTCTAAATAATTGCCCATCATATCATGACACACTAGAACTTTTCTTCGATTATGATCTCCGATGGGTTCTCGATAACTGCTTATTAAATTAAATTGTCTTTGTAAAAATACTGGACGTGAGCGTGATTTGATTGGCATGACATATTCATGCCACTGTATGTCTTTGCTGCGTATATTAAATTCCAATAGCTGTTGATTTGTATGTATAGCCTCGGCCTCTAATTGATCTTTAAGAGAAATGAGACGAGTCATTTTTTTATTAAATTTTTTTTTTAATATGCAGCTATTCTTAATCACTTAAGGTATATTTAAATTAATTTAAATTAGTTGTTAGTTGTTGCAAGCTTCAGTTAAAACTAAGCTCAATCGATTAGCATTTTTTTAATTGTGAATAATACTGTGTCGTTTTGTTCTTATCACTGAAAATGGAAAATTATTTGTTACATATTTTTGCAAACCAATTTCGTTTTGTATTATTAAACTTACATTCAGTGATTTTGAAACAAAAAATAAATAAAAATAATAATAGTTCTGATTAGAAAACCATTAGTTTCTCTCAGCGAAAGAATAATATTTACATGAATATAACTAACGAACTAATGACGTCACGACCTTCTTTATCATTTCCTAGCTGCAGGAGAGAACAAGTTTATTTCTATTTATGTCGTTCGGTATTTGAATGCGTTGAATGGGCCAGCTAACAAATTGTGCAATAATAACAAAATAATAAAAATAAATAAATAAACAAATAAATAAATAGAAATAACACTAAGCCACAAAGCGAAATTTTTGTTCTGTATAACAAAAATGTTTGTTATTCGGTCCTGTTCTGAAAATCAGCAATAATTAAGCCTTTTTCTATTTTTTTTAAATCACCGAGATTTGAATGATTTACGGAACCGGCCCGGTCCGACTATTTTAATTTTCTACATAATTTTACTTACCATTGGCGTAGATAGGCAATGTCCCCAGGACTTGATTTTTTATATTATGATATATTTTCGAATTATGATATATTTTTTAGCAAACATGTTTTTGAAGCTGGTTTAAAATTTTATTATTGTCTTTATTTGGTTTGATGAATAATTTTGCTTGACTTATTATTTATTTTCATTTATCTATCGTCAATGTCGGCAACCTGCTAAAAATATGAAAAAGCTTTTTATTTTAATTAACTTCCTAGTTGTAGTATACGACAATTTTCGTTCAGATATGATATTTGTGGTTCTAAATAATAGCCAATTAAAAAAATACTAAAAAAATAAAATTTTATAATAAAAATATACATATGCTTTAGAAATTGCTTTTCGCTTTTGGCTTTTTGGCGCCCCTTGACATGTTTTTCCTGTGCGATGCATGTATGTAGGCACAAAGAAGATATTTATATGTTTCAGAAGTTTTTAAAAATTTTGGCATCGATTTGTTAGTACATATTTTTGCATATTTTACCCTTTAGAGCATGTTTTTGCATATTTCACACTTATTTTTTCGGAACTTTCCTAATTTTTTGTGGCATGTTTTCCTGTTTTTCCTGCATATTTTGGCTTTTTCAAATGTTTATATATGCATATTTACTAAAAACCAATAAAAAAATCGGTTTTGTGATCGAAAGATTTTGAAATTTTTCCACATTTAGAAAATTTATCTTTTGCGATCTTAAATTTACTCTAATGTAAGTTACTCTAATGTGTTTCTTAAAAAATTTCCTTATTCCACTGATTTATTTCCAGTTTATTCACAGCTTTTAAGTGTTCAATTATGTACTTTTGAAATTAAAATAATGTCCATAAAAAATACAAATAAAGTCCATGCAAATGGTACTGCAGAGTAAAGATTGTTCCCTTGACCGGGCTTAAGAGTTTTCTTTTCTGGTTATGTCGAATAGTGGCTTAGCAGAGTTTAGATTTTTTAATAGGTAGAACACTCCGCGAGTCCACTATTCGACATACCATGGAAATAATGTCCATATACGTTATTTTCTGGGACATTATAGCATGCCACCAATATATTTATATAATTCGTGGTGTCAGAAATGAATGTTATATAAATTATAAACGAAATGCTAAAGTTTTAAGAGCATATTTTTCTAAATTTTGGAAGCATATTTTTTTAGGGTATATTTCCAGTTACCCTGCTAATAATACCCTCAGCACTCTTCAAATCCAAAAAGCAAAATTTTTTATGTAACATAGTGTAATTTAAATAGCGCAGTTGTTGGTTAGTTTTAATAAAATGCCACATTTAAAATTTATTGATAAAAGGAAAAAATAAAGAAATAAATGTTTCCTAAAAATGTTTATTTAAGAAAGCATTGAACTATTTTAATAGTTCTTTTTTTTGTAATATCAATGTCGCAGTCATGTCAATGTCAATATCATAAAAAATAGGCAGAATTGTCCAGAGCTGACTTAGAAAATTTTAATGTTTTACATTTTTTTTTAATTTGCTGCATGCAGTTCTATCTATAATCAAAATTTTTATGTTGCATAGTGTAATTTAAATAGCGCAGTTGTTGGTTAGTTTTAATAAAATGCCACATTTAAAATTTATTAATAAAAGGAAAAAATAAAGCGATATATGTTTCCTAAAAATGTTTGTTTAAGAAAGCATTGAACTATTTTAATAGTTCTTTTTTTGTAATATCAATGTCGCAGTCATATCAATGTCAATATCATAAAAAATAGGCAGAATTGTCCAGAGCTGACTTAGAAAATTTGAATGTTTTACATTTTTTTTTAATTTGCTGCATGCAGTTCTATCTCCGTAATTATTCATACGGGATCGATTTTAGTTTTGGTTTATTTGAATAAATTGTGTAGTCTTTCGCTTGGCACAGTGATGCCAATCGGAAAAATAATGGTAAGGAATCTATCTATAACCTCTTAAAAAAACAATGTATGCAAAAGTCATAGAGGAGGACGACCATAATTTTCACTTAACTTTGAATCACCGAGTACACAACATTAGATAAACTTACTTGCTATTGAAGATCAACTTTATATTTTTTATACCTTACAATTTATTATTTTTGAATATGAATATTAAAAGCACCCCACATCATCAAGTTGTAATAAACAACCTCTTTATTGATTGAAAAGAAATATTCCAGTTATTTGTTTTATTTATTTCCTTCAAACATCCAATTATAATTGCCTCCTCTGGAGTAATTATAAAAATAAAAATTGGAAATTCGCATTTTCTCCACATCGACGGACTATATTCAAAAGCCTCTATATTCGATTTTGAGGAACATCACTTTTTGATGCCAAAGTATTGCGTAAAATAAGCCGCATATATGGTATAAATTTAAAAGTTACAAAAATGTTTTTGTTTGCAATTTTATTGTAATTTTTTATTTCTCTATCTTACGCAGTATAACAAAACCCTCTATCTCATAAATGATTATTTAAAAAATTTTAGTTGAGTAGTTAGCGCGTTTGATTACAAACCCTGAGGTCTTGAGTTCAAGACTAGTTCCAGGCAAGCCAACAACATCATGCATTTTTCTCATGCGCATTGGTGTGTTATTGTGTTGGTTGTTGTTGTTAAAGTGACTGATCACTTTGGCAGTACCGGCAGCGATTAATGCTAACTATGGTTTTTTCCCGGGATTTCTCGTCCCTGGAATTCCCGGTAAAATCGCTTTAATTTTACCCGGGAATTCCCGGGATTAAAAATATATTTACATACATAAAAACGTACTATTTTGGCACCCAAAAATCCTTTTTTTCTCTTTAAATTGTTTTCGTTCATCATGCAAGAATATCTATGTAAGGGGAAAGAAACAAACGATGGATCAAAGTGTAAACTAGTTTCGATTTAACTGTCTTTTTTTAAGCGCGTTTTTGACTTAACTGCAGAAAATATTAATTTGTGTCACTATTCTTTAAAATTCCATACAATTACGTTTCTTAAGTGCACGTTCTATACCTGCACTTTTGGGATAAGTGCCTTTAATTTTTGGTACTTTAACACAATTTTCATACAAAAATTCAATCTTAGCTGCATTTTGACTTAACTGCACAAAATATTTGTTTTCTGTGGTTATTCTTCAAAATCGATTTTCGAGTGCACCTTGTATACCTCTACCTGTACCTTCAAAATATTTTTTTAGTTTTAAATTATTTTCATATAAAAAATCAAAGTTAGCTGCACACACTTATTAATTGTGCTTACTTGCATATTAAGGCAGATAAGTACATTTAACCTAACAGCATTTTGATTTGTGCATTTTTTTTGCACAAAAAATCCTGAAAAGTTGACTGTGCAGCTAATTCAAAATAGCTGTATATGAAATTATTTTGGATTGAAGAACGAAGAGAAAAAATGTTGTCTCTTTAATTAATTATCAAAATGCACGGTAATTAAATATTCAGAAAATCTATGCAAGTTTTTTGATGCATTTAATGGCGAAGAAAATGGGGAAACAGATATTACTTCAGATGACTATGATGCAAGATAGGACTTTCGAGCAAACTTTAAACGCTGCTATTAACGAAGCAGCTGAAATTATTTGGAGACAGCGAAGAAAGGACGAAAAATATTGATAATTTATACAACGTCCTCTTAACTATCCGGGCAACTTCTGTAGAGGGCGAAAGTATTTTCTTAACAACAGAAAATTGTGTTACTTCAATAAGAAACCGATTGTGAGATGAAATAATTAATACATTAGTGGAGTTCAGTATTTAATGCAACTGTTCTTGCGAAAGTGCAAATACAAAATATCGTAGCTTTTTTATGAAATACAACAACAAGACATTAAATTTCAAAAAAAGCTACAATATTTTGCATTTGCACTTTTGCAAGACCACTTGCATCAAACACTGAAATCCGTTATTGACTGTTTTAAAAAGCCATTTGCAACAAAGAATATAAAAGTAAAAATTATCTAAGGGCAGATAATTTTCATTGCATACCAAGAAGTAAAGGACATTTATCCTACGAAAAAGCACTAAAGCTAAAAATTAATTTTTTGGGAATCAAAAAGCACTAAAAAAGTGCCAAAAGAACTAAATTTGCATGGCTGACATCTTGAAGTGAAAGCGTGACCAAAGGGCGTCGAAACCTGATCAAAAGTGGGTCGAAAATCGTCACTCCTTTTCAAAGAGGAAAGTTTTGGAATCGACAAATTTCAATCGCATATTATATTTAAGAACCCCATAAATTGCACGAACGAAGTGATCTTACATGTTCATTTAGTGAAATTAATCCTTTATCAGATAATTATTTCAATAAATAAATTGTAAGCCACTAAGTGTGGCATATATCACAAAGGGACCATTATTATTGGACCGAAGTGGGCTGGAACCCTTTCTTTATACTTTTCACCAGCAACCTGATAACCTAAGTGTGGCATACAAAACCATACTGCTGAAATCACATTTCTGCAATATTATTATTCTGACCAACATCATTTTTGAACACATATGCGCCAATAAATGCACTCCTCATAAATCTCATCAAACGGAGACTTTTTAAAGCCTTAACAATGTCTTGGGGATGCAGCAATTCTCCTTACTGATATACATATGTAGTCATTTAAGGAAAAATCTGATTCATCACTAAACATAAGTTTCAAATAAAATATTGAAGGATATTCTCAAATAAAACGAAGTTAGTCATAATATATTTCAACAATTCACAAACATTGCTGCAGCATGAGTCTCAAACATACTTTAAAGCAGAAACAACTGAAAACTTTAAAATCATTTGTCACAATTTAAAGTTCGTCTGCATCTCTAAAAATAAACACTCAATATTGATTGTAGCTATTTTAACCCCCTCTAAGGTAAAATAAAAAAGTAAATAGACTGTGGTATTCCCAACTTCATTCTGTGACTCATTTGTTCTAAATAAAAATGTACGGATGTAAAGAAACATAAAAATTTTATGATAAAATTATAAATAAATCAGCATTTTTAGGTATGTCTGCTTGAGTACATTGGAACAAATTGAAATTTTTATTTTATTTGGAGGAGTGTAGCTAAGGTAAATTTAAGCCATTACATTTTACTCCATTTCAAATTCAAGGAAAAGCATTAAGAACTAAATGAAATTTCCATTCTTGCCTTATCTACAGCAGATATTCACTGTAGTCTTACTAATTTTGTTGAATTTTTTATTTTTGGCCACGTAAATTGCAAAAGTACAATGGTAAATAAGTTATATGCATAAATAAAGAAGTCATTAATGCAATTTCAACACAAACACCGAACAAAATGTTGTTTTTAAGAATGAAAATAATAAATAATCTGTTAAACCCCACTGAGCAAGCACATGTCACAATATGCTTTTGTTTCATACAAATTGTTTAATTATTGATGTTTTATTTCCATTTTAACAAAACTGCTGAACTTACTGCAACAAACATCTTTATTATCACACATTTTAGTATATTTTGCTTTCTTTTTTAGATATTTTCTTATTTTATTTTTTAAAATAGATTTGTTTATTTTTCTACAGCACTTTTTCTTTCACAATTCACTCTGTCTGTTTTTAAGGTTTTTGTTTTTGTTCTTCGAAAAAGAAGAAAAACGACCGGTGTGTGAACAGCTGACTATGACATTTCCTAAGAGAATAATGCCAAGTTCACAAACTGGTAGAAATCTTTAATAAGAAAATAGATTTTGACAATGCCAGACTGCTTGAGTGTGATTGCTTAACGGTATGTGGGGAAATAGGTTTGGTTGCACTTTATAACATATTTTTAAATTAGAATAACGTCCAGGCATTTTGTTTTTTGTTTAGCGTACGAGAATTTTGTGTCTCAATTTCTTTGTTGTAACTGTACTCAGGTGCAGTTTTTTGTGGAGTTCCATTCCTCAAATGCATTGTTAAATGTGCATCTATGTACATATGTATATATAAGTGTTTCGTGATTGTTTAATGCATACTTTTGGCATTTGTATGACGAAATTTTATGTTGATTTGTTATAACCACGTTTTTTAGATAATTATTTGGTGAATATTTTGAGCTGAGAAATAAAAAATGTCTGAGAAGAGTGAGTGATATAATTGCTGAATGATTTCACCACAATATTGCAATGTGGGAGCAATTTTTTATATACATAATTGAGGGATTTACAAGGTGTCCTAAAGTAATATGTCATAAGTTAAAAAGCTAAAAAATATGATAAGCCCTATATAGTAGTGTGCAAAATATGTATGTATCTAAAAACTGTTTGCAATTTTTTATAATTTTTGCGATAAAACCAATGTTTTTCGAGCATTTATCTTTTTAAAATTTTGCGGCTTAGAATTTTTTGCAATACAGTCAATTTTTAAAACTTATTGCTTTTGTGCTTAATTTTAACAATTTGTTCTGACTCCAACCTTTTCCGCCACTGTCCAGATAGAAGTGAATATTTTACCAACTTTTAATCAATATCAGACTTTGATATAGTTTTGATGTTGGTAATTTCAGGAGAATTTTCGACATTTTCGCGATTTTTTGCTAGTTTTTTTGCATTCTTTACAACATTAGCTACTCTTAAGCAATTTTAACATTTTTTTTGCAATTTTTTGTGTAGTTTTTACTATTTTCGCGATAAAAGTGATTTTTGCCGGTTTTGGTTTCCTTACAGTTCTGCCGACTTTTAATTGATACATACCACACTTTGCTATCCTTTCGATATTATCAGCAAACACACATAGTGCTTAAGTCCTTTGTGGCTTTTCTGCAGAAACATCCAGGGCATTGGCAGGAATTGAACCTGCGACCTCCCAGTTAATAGTCTAGTAATACATTCATGCGCACGTGTTATTTGCAAGTATGCTGAAAAGTATGTATTTTTATTGTAGCTTACTAACTCGCGAAAACAATTACTGATTAACGCGCTATTTGCAAATAAGAAGTTTGGGTTGCCCCCTTTACATATGTTTGTTAATAAAAAATAATAAATACATAAATATATTCACAAATAGATGAATAACACAGCACAATAAAATGGAGGGTTTTGTGTGTTGTTTCAATAAAAATAGCCAATTCTTATATAGTTTTATCTCCTGATTACGATAGCGTCATTAGTTTTTCCCTAGCAGCTCTAGTTTTAAAGATATAGTGACATTTAGCGTTTGCATAATTTAGAGCATTTTTTTTTTATTATTCGCTTAATATTTCATGACTCGTCCTCCAAACTTAAAAATACTTTCTGGATTATTAAAATCCACAAAATTTTCTGGGTAGAGTCACATTGATGAGTATAGCAGGATATCTTACTGTTATTGCAAGGATGTTAAAAATCGTGTGTTTTTGGCTTAGTCCTTAAAACTTTTTTGGTGTATTTTCATCCGCTGATCAGGGCTGTCAGATATGGCGATTTCTCGCCAAACGTGGCGATTTTTCAACTTGTTTGGCGTCTAAATTTCTGATTTGACGACATGGCGATTTTTCTGGCGATAAATAAATTTGCTGGCGATTTTTATGGCTAATTTTTTAACCAAATCGAACTTAAAATTTTTATAATTCGGAAAATTACTTTGTTGAAAGAGTATTTTAAAAAATAAATCCCACTAAAACTTGTCTGCAAGAAATTAAAACAATGTGATGTTGATGATTTTTCTTATATTAATTATAGTCATTAATGTGTTTTGCATTTTTAAGAGAAAAATTTACAAGAAATAATTGTTGGCGATTTTATTTATAATTTTTGCGATTTTCTACTAAATTTATATAGGATTATTTTATAAAAATTTATATTAAAAAAAGTATTATATTGTTACGTTTTTAGTCCTTTACATAAAAACGGTTTTATTATTTTCACAGGATTCGTTGAATTGCAATAAAATAAAACACGGATATTTATTTTACAAATAAATTCTCAGTAACACTTTATTTATTACTTTAAAAACACGTACAACTAAACGCGATGTACACACTAACTATTCTTGGCGATGTTTACTCGTCTAAATTTAAAAACACACTTCTCTATGTCGTCTGGCAGCCTCCCCTTATATAGTAAATTATAAAACCTTCTGGTAACTTCGCTAACGTTCTGGAATGTAGTTGTCTCTTTTCATCTTTAAGTATACGGCATAATCATTTGGTCAAGCTATAGTGTAGTGTATGTGCGTGTGTAGATGCATGAGATTCTTCTTCTGTTTGTTTATCTTCGCACACACACATACTCTAATTTAAGCAAATTATGCTGTTATCAAGTTTACATCTCTTGCAGCTGATGTTGTTTAAGTTTCATGTCACTGTTTGTAATTGCAATTAAGCAGTCTCGAATAATCTTGTAGGTTCTAGCTACCGTTTCCTGAAGATTCCGGAAACTTCCATTTTCCGTTATTTTGAATTCTATTGGCAGTTTTCGAGTGATGCCAAGTTTAATTGTGGTACTTGGTTGCCAGGTTTTGAAATTATTACAGTGATTTAGGGGTATAAAGCAGATAATGATCGGGTTGTCAGTTTGTGCCGTTACATTTGAATCTGCATTTTCATTTCGTAACACTGCCGCCCTCTTAAGCCTGTTCGTCCCGAATAGGCACACAATCGCCTTTTCCATAGTGCGCCAGTCGTTCCAGGTGTACGATTTTCATTTTGGACCTTGGGCTGTTGTACTTCTGTATCCTATAGACGACATCGTTCAACCTTTTAATAACCTTATACGGTCCATCCCAATGAGTCTGCAATTTTGGAGACAATCCCTTCTTTCGTTGTGGGTTGTAAAGTAGAACCAATTGACCCTCATTGAATCCCTCAGAATTTGCAGCTCGGTCATATCTAGCCTTCATCTTGTCACTGGCCATTCTAATTCGGTTGCGTACAAATTCATGTAGCTCATTTAAATTTTCTTGCTCTTGGGAAGAGCTGGTGCCTTCTTCACTTGTTGGTGTAGGCTTAACGCCAAATTCCAAATCACCAGGCAATTTTAATTCCGTCCCGAAGACAATTTTAGCAGGTGTTCGTGATGTTGAGTCATGTACAGCTGACCTATATGCCAACAAAAATTTGGGAATGTGCTCGTCCCAGTCCCTTTGATGCGCGCTTACCACTTTTCGCAGGTACTCCTCTAGAGTACGATTAAATCTTTCTACCATGCCATCGGACTGTGGGTGCAGCGGCGTCGTTCTTGTTTTCTTTATCCCATACAATTCGCACATTTCACGAAATATAGCAGACTCGAAGTTTCTACCTTGGTCAGAATGTAATTCTATTGGAACACCATAGCGACATACCCAGTTGTTGACAAATACATTCACAACTGTCCTTGCTTCTTGATTGGGTATGGCATATACTTCTGGCCATTTACTAAAATAGTCCATCACCACAAGAACATAGCGATTCCCGGCGTCGCTGACGGGAAAAGGACCTGCTACATCCATTGCTATCCGCTCAAATGGTGCACCGGAGTTGTATTGTTGCAGCTGTCCTCGACTTTTTCTTGCTGGTCCTTTTGCTGCGATGCACTGTGGGCAGTTTGCTATCCAGTCGGCTACGGCTTGTTGACACCCAACCCAATAAAAACGCTGTTTTAGCTTCTCCAGCGTTTTTGTCACTCCCAGATGACCGCCACTAGGACCATTGTGGAACTCGTGCAAAACTTTATTCACCTTGGAGGATGGCACAACTATTAGGTTGGAAGCCATTTTACCATCTGCACTTTCCCATACGCGGTACAAGCACCCGTTTATCAGCTTCAGGCTATTCCACTGAGCCCAATAACATTTCACAAGTGGGCTTTCAGCTGATATTACATTGCGAGCAGGTCTTCTATTTTCCTCTTTGGCTGCTATAATTGTCGCCAATATGGTGTCGTTTCTCTGTGCCGCTGACCAGTCCTCATCGGAATCGATGTGCGTTAGCCGAACATCAATAACACATTCCTTCTTTTCGGCCTTAACACAATGTCTGCACTCCAAGCTGCAGGGCCGTCGCGATAAAGCATCTGCATTGTTATGCTTTACGCCCCTTCTATGCTCTATGCTGAAGTCGTAGCTTTGAAGACGTTCTATCCAGCGCGCTAGCTGCCCTTCAGGATTTTTAAACTGCAACAGCCATCTCAATGCAGAATGGTCGGTCCTCAGCGTAAAGTGTTGGCCATACAGGTACTTATGGTAGTGTTTTATGCACTCCAACACTGCCAAAAGCTCACGTCGTGTCACACAGTAGTTTCTCTCAGGCTTTGAGAGTATACGGCTATAATAGCCTATCACTTTTTCTGTGCCATTGACAACTTGCGACAACACACCTCCTATGCCATAGCCGCTCGCATCGGTATCAAGCAAAAATTTTTCTCCAGCTATGGGGTAGGCTAGTACTGGTGACGTACTCAGTAAATCCTTTAGTGTCTGGAACGCATTCTCCTGCTGTTCGCCCCAGTGATACGGCCTCGACTTCTTGGTCAGCTCATGCAGGCTTGCAGCGACGTTGGCAAAATTTGGTACAAAGCGTCTGTAGTAGGTACAAAGGCCCAGAAAGCTGCGCAGTTCATGAAGATTTTTCGGACGAGGCCAGTCCTTTACTGCTCGTATTTTATCTTCATCCGTTGAGATTCCGTCTGCCGTAACTCGATGGCCCAAATACTTTACTTCTCTCTGGAACAATGCACATTTCTTCACGCTAAGTTTTAAACCAGCTGATGATATGCGTTGAAGAACTTCTGCCAAATTTTTGAGGTGCTCATCAAAAGTCTTTCCCATCACGACGATGTCATCAAGGTACACCAAGCAAGTCTTCCAGTGAAGTCCCTTCAGCACTCGTTCCATTAGGCGTTCAAAAGTAGCTGGAGCATTGCAGAGCCCGAATGGCATAACTTTAAACTGCCATAATCCATCGCTCGCGCTAAAAGCAGTTTTCTCCTTATCTTTCTCTGCAATCTCCACCTGCCAATATCCGCTTTGTAGGTCCAACGTGGAGAACCATTTCGTTCCAGCCAGCGTGTCTAAAGTGTCGTCAATTCTTGGTAGCGGATAACTGTCCTTCTTAGTAACGTCATTGAGCTTTCTGTAGTCAACGCAGAATCTCGTACTGCCATCCTTCTTTTTGACTAAGACCACAGGCGAACTCCAAGGACTTGAAGATGGCTCGATTACACCATTCCGCTCCATTTCATGGACGAGTTCTTTTACCTCATTCCGTTTTGCTAGGGGTACACTTCTGGGTGGCTGTTTGATCGGCCTCGCTTCGCCTGTATTTATTTCATGTTTCACTATTGCCGTTCTCCCTTGGCTTTGATCTTTCAAGGCGAAGACGCTGGTGTGCCTTTTTAGCAGCTGTTTAGCTTTATTTCTATCAGGAGCTGCTAATCCTGCTACCCACTTCCCCACATGTTCTTCAAATTGTTCACGCTCTTTTGCGGACATATTGGCTGGTTCAGGCTTTCGCTCGCAGTTTATTATTGCCTCTGGTGGAGTACATTGGCCTATAGCAGAATTTCCGCTGACGACTTTTTTGTTGCCTGATAAATTAAGTACTCTTATAGGGATCTTTCCTCCTTTGCAAGTTTTTACGAGGGCTTTTGCTGTTAATAGCTCGCTCTTAATTTCTGTTGGTTCTACTACCCACAACCGATTGTCCTCACAATCTCCCTCCATGCGTGCCCATATTACTGATTCAGACTGCGGTGGTATCGTCTGGTTTTCAATAGCAACTAGTTTCCTTACGTGCGTTTGATTGTCATATCCAACATCAAGCGGTATTTCAACATTACGCCAAATCATCACTTGTTGCCCCATATGCAGGTTGATGCCATGGTTTATCATAAAATCGGCTCCAATAATCACATCGTCAACAATATCGGCAACGATAAACACATGTTTCACGCTTATATTGGCTATAGTCACCTTTGCTTCAGTCTTACCGTAGACAGTGGCAGGCTCCCCAGTAGCTGTACGTAGTCTTATATTCCTTAAAGGTTCACACTTCCCCTTCACTATATCGGGCCTTATTATTGACTGCGACGCTCCTGTGTCTATGGTGAAGATGTGCTTTTCGCCGTTGATGTATCCACATGCAGTAAGGTTGCTATTTTTCTGCTGCATTACTGATATGGAGATTGTGGGGCCGTCGTTTGTGGGAGCTAGCTCTTGCCCCTTAGTGCTAGCTCGTTTTAGTTTAACGGGGACTCTTGTGTTGTTTGTTGGTTCACCCGTTTACTATTCCTTGGTGGCGAAACAGATCTGGCTCTTTTTCTTGGCGCCTTGCAGTTGCGCTGGAAGTGGCCAATTTTGCCGCAGTTATAACACTTAGCTTTTACTTTGCCGTCCTTCTCCGCCAATGCTTGTCTCACTGCCTCCTTGATGCTAGAGACTAGATCACTCTCATTTTCGGCAATGACCTCCACGTTCCGCACCTTGCACACCTGTGGCTTCCAAATCACCCTAGCAGTCTCCTGAGCTAGTGCAAATGAAACCATTTCTGCGAATGTAGCCTTTTGTGTAGCACACACTGCAAGCTTGATGTCAGGATCACGGATGCCATTAACAAACGCCTCTGTTTTGACATGATCCAGGAATGGGTGGTTTTCACCTGGATACGTAAGCTGCACTAACCGCTCAATTTCCATTGCGAAATCTTGTAGAGACTCATTGGGCTTTTGTCCTCTACATCGCAATTCCATGCGGTATATATCTCGCTTATGTTCGCCACCATATTTCCGCTGCAGTGCCGCCATTATGTCATCAAAATTATTTCTGCAGCTCCCTGGTACGGTTTCAAGTACTTCTGCTGCGGCTCCTTTTAAGGCCAAAATCAGCTCTATGACCTTTTCTTCACTGTTCCAACCATTTTTGCTGGCAACTGTTTCGAACTGGAACTTGAAGATGTTCAAAGGTGCGCTGCCATCGAAACAAGGCGTCTTTACTCTGTTGGAAGCCTCTGGAATAACTCTCACTGGCCCTCCTTGACACTGAAGATTAACAATTTTTGCTTCCAGTTCATGTAATTTCTCGTCCACATCTTTTACATGCACTTCGACGCCGCCAATTTCTAGGCTATGGAGTTTGTTCTCTAGTTCTGAGAGTTTCTCGTCAAATTTGCTGACTTGTACTTCAATGCCATCTACTCTTCTATTTATGGCCTCAGAAATTTCCACTAGCTTCTCATTTGTGGCCTTAGATATTTCCTGAACTTCAGCCTTAACTTCAGCTAGCAGTCGCTCGTTGTTAGCTCTAGATGTTTCTTGAACTTCAGCCAGCATTCTCTCATTGTTAGCTCTAGATGTTTCTTGAACTTCAGCCAGCATTCTCTCATTGTTAGCTCTAGATGTTTCTTGAACTTCAGCCAGCATTCTCTCATTGTTCACTCTAGATGTTTCTTCAAATTTCTCATTTGTGGTTTTAGATGTTTCTTCAAATTTTTGCATCATAGCGGCGAACATTGTACTTAAGTCCATGCTGCTTGTCGTGGCACGAGTACATACCTCTATTTCCTCTTTATCCTCAAATTCGTATGTCCCGATGTCGATGCCACGCTGCTTGAACTCATCTATCAGCCTCTTCTGAAGTTCCACTTTATTGCCCGTTGTTGGCAGTTCCAGCTTACTCAGCTCCTTCTTTAGCTGCTCCACTTTTAGCTCTTCAAACTTCATGGCTTCTATTTATCTTATATTTTTTTTTTTTTTAATGTCGTTTTGTAATTTTTATTAATAATGTTTTTTTTTTTTATTAATGTCCTTTTTATTAATTAATAATGTCCTTTTTTATTTTATTAATTAATAATGTCCTTTTTTATTTTATTTTGCAATTTTACTTCTGACACCAATTGTTACGTTTTTAGTCCTTTACATAAAAACGGTTTTATTATTTTCACAGGATTCGTTGAATTGCAATAAAATAAAACACGGATATTTATTTTACAAATAAATTCTCAGTAACACTTTATTTATTACTTTAAAAACACGTACAACTAAACGCGATGTACACACTAACTATTCTTGGCGATGTTTACTCGTCTAAATTTAAAAACACACTTCTCTATGTCGTCTGGCAGCCTCCCCTTATATAGTAAATTATAAAACCTTCTGGTAACTTCGCTAACGTTCTGGAATGTAGTTGTCTCTTTTCATCTTTAAGTATACGGCATAATCATTTGGTCAAGCTATAGTGTAGTGTATGTGCGTGTGTAGATGCATGAGATTCTTCTTCTGTTTGTTTATCTTCGCACACACACATACTCTAATTTAAGCAAATTATGCTGTTATCAAGTTTACATCTCTTGCAGCTGATGTTGTTTAAGTTTCATGTCACTGTTTGTAATTGCAATTAAGCAGTCTCGAATAATCTTGTAGGTTCTAGCTACCGTTTCCTGAAGATTCCGGAAACTTCCATTTTCCGTTATTTTGAATTCTATTGGCAGTTTTCGAGTGATGCCAAGTTTAATTGTGGTACTTGGTTGCCAGGTTTTGAAATTATTACAGTGATTTAGGGGTATAAAGCAGATAATGATCGGGTTGTCAGTTTGTGCCGTTACATTTGAATCTGCATTTTCATTTCGTAACAATATAAAAACAAATTTATTATCAAATATATATTAAGAGAAAAAGTACATAAAATTGATTTTGGCGATTTTCAAATCAATTTGACGAAATAGGTCGGAAAAAATCTCACAACCCTGCCGCTGATTACGAAAATGTGATAGGAGCTATTTTCATAATTCACAATATCTCTAGCTTCAGAGATATTGTGAATTATATAAAAAAAATACTTTGCATTTTTCTTTTCTCAGGCAATCCAAAAAATATTAGTTTTTATATCGCATTTGTCAATTTACAAGCCATTATCCGAATTCCCGGGTTGTGTTTGTTTTAAAAAAAATATAATGCAATTCCCTCAGAAAACGGACATATTGCTACGAACATATTGCTACGAAATGAAAAATGCAAATTCAAATTTAGCGACATAAAATGACAGCTCTGATGACAATCTGTATTTGGTAACACTAAGTACAGAAGCGTTAGAATTCCAAATAACGGAAACGGAACTTTATGGAAACAGTATCGAGAATATACATGATTATTCGAGACTGTTAAAAGTGCTGGATTAGGATTTGCCCCCTCTGTAGCACAAAAATCTGACGTGACCCGAAAAAAATAACTTCAAATTCGGATTCAACGACCTCGAAAACATAAAATAACGTTATGAAACCCCACAGGATTTTCAGACTGTTGTACAGTGTAATTAAAAAGTATATAAAATATTTATTTATTAACTTTATTCTTTTTTTCATAAAATCAAACAAATTAAAAAAAAAACTTAGCCGATGGCCCTGGTAGCTAGTGCTTTAATTTCCTTATATTGATCTTATATTTAGCTATAAGTTTAATATTAAATAAATAAATAAATAAAAAAACACATACATATTAAATTTGACAGCTTGCGTTCTAAAATATTTCCTCGGCCCTGTGCTTTAAAATTAATTTCCAACCATGTGTTAGAACATAAACACATTATGTCCACACGCTAATTTCTGGTGTTAGGACAGAATTTTGACCATTGCTAACACACACATTTCCAAACTTATTTGCGGTCTATACCTTACATAAAATTATTAATTTTAACATTAACTTCAAGTTACTGTTAAGTGTAGACTGGTCAAGTTAATGCTTTTTTAAGTTACGACATAATTGTTAGTGCAATTGTTTGAACAACGCATTACTAAAAGTCTAGTTAGTAGAAACGTACCGCGTTCGTGGGGATGAGCTGGAAAAATCTGTAACATAAACAAAGCTTGTTGCTGTTTACTATAGAAAAAAGAAAGAAAAATCAACAGAAAGTAGATTTTTACGTAGCAAATGTCAAACTAATGCCAAAGGCATTACAAACCCTTTGTGAATTGCTTTATTATTTCGTTGTAAATTTCTTTTAAAAGAAAATTTTAATGATGTCATATTTTTCTATTACAGGCATTCATTAATAACAAAAATAATGTCTTCATTTAAGTCTAGAAGTTTTAGTAGACTGATGTTTATTGCTTTTAACTTTAATAAATTTTAATGAAGTATGAAAATATTATATTCTTGTATTGTTTATTTTCAGGATTTTAGGAGACTGACAGATGTAACTCAAGGTTTGAACAGGAATTAAGAGGAGCTAAATGAATAGCTCTTAATCGAATAAATCTGAAAATACAGACGACATTATGGCGGATACGTTTAGCATGACCAGCAAAGATACAAGCATCGGCAACATATATACACAGCAATAGTACATACATAAATAACCTTTGTAGCAACAGATTCGACAACATCAGCAACAGTAAGAAAACAACGAACAAAGAATAAATTAAAAACAAAACAAAATTTATAGCTTTTGTTAAACCTTAAAGCAAGGAAATTTTAGAAGAAAATTTAAGAGCAACTTCCTCCTGCAAGAATATTTATTTCACTTTGATTAAAATTTTTCTACATCATATAGAAGTGAAAAGATTTTTCAGCTTGCCTTGTGACAAATACTGAACAACTTTTAAATTTTCATTCGTGCTTAACGGAAGGACCAATTTAAAAAAAAAAGTTATTCGAACTTTAGTTTTTTTTAGACAACGATTTCCATTTAGTTTTTTGCTACATTGTGATGCATATTTAAGCAAAATATAAAATTTCTATAACTTAATTTTATATTCTGCGAAAAGTTGGCATTATAAAAAAGTTTAATAAATTAAAAAAAAAACGCACTAACCACAAAAATGCCAGCTGGACGAGTAGCCGGAAAAGCTGGATATTCCACTAACTATTACAATGGTAAGTAATGTAGATTTTCTTTACACACTTATTTTGTAAAATTTTTTGTCTATGAAATAATCAACACAGTGGCTTAGATGGCTGTTTAATTTTTAACGTAACTAACATTTTGGCACTAATAAAAGCAATAAACGGTATAAAAATTTTTTAAATATATTGGTAGTACTCTTAATTATTTATGTAAGTATGGTGGGGTTTCGCCATGTTTTCGAAGTTCAGATGGTCAAAACTGCCGTTCCTGGTGGGAATAAATAAACATCACCGCCAGGTTAGGCAGTCATTATGACAAATTCTGCACAAGTAATAAAAAGATCGCTCCTTAGATATAAATAGTCAGGAGTTAGTAGTGGCAGGTTCTAAGGAAATATATGAGTTACATGCGTCTTATCATGAATTTTGAAAAACCATTCCTAAAATATGTAGCTACGAAAATTCAATAACACTATGTAACAAGAAAAATGTCAAGGGGTATCAAAGAGTCCTCTAACTACAAAACCAGTCTAAATTTTTTATTCTATGCATAATTTTTTTCTAAAATTTGGGATTTTTGAATATGGTGCTTCAACGATTTTATCATAACTTGGGGAGCGGTTGTTCAATTTTATTACAAAAAACACTAAGACTTTCAATATAATTAGCTTTAAGCCGTTCTAGTATTCGTTTTAGGGTTCCATACACTAAAAGTAAAACGGAACCCTATTGTTTTCGCTATGCTGTCCGTCTGTCTGTCACAGGCTGTTTTCTCGGGAACCGTAAGAGCTACAGACCTGAAATGTTCACACAATATATATATATATATATATATATATATTTTTTTTTTTTTGGCCGCTTTAACAACAAATATATGACAATTAAAAAATAAAGGGTGTTCTAAAGCGAGCAACGAAACATGTTGAAATACTAATGTAATATACAGACACTTTTATATAGACACTTTAAATTTGCAAAGTTAGTGTTAATTGGTGTAGCTGTAAAATAGACTACACCAATTAACACTGATATTTAAATCAATAAAAATTAAAGAGTGTTCTATCAGCTAATGCAATTTTGACTATGTAATTTAGACAATTTGCTGTATCTTGGAAACGGTAAGAGGCAAACTCTTGAAATTAAAAAAAAACGCTAAGACAGAAAAATTTCAAAATTAAAAAAACTTCAAAGCGCGAAATCGGGCTTAAAGGAAAAAAGCAGCAAAATTAAAAAATTCTAAAACGCAAAAAATCTCCAAAACTAAGAAGAGCACAAAAAACTAAAAATAACGCAAAAAACCGAAAAAGTCGTCGAAACGAAAAAAGCACTAAAAAATCGATAAAACTAAAAATATCGTCAAAAAACTAATAAAATCGCCAAAAATGGAAGAACCGCCTAAACGAAAAAACGCCAAAATAAAAAAGCGCCAAAAGCTAAAAAAATCGCAAAAAACCGAAAAAATCGCCAAAACGAAATAAGATGTCAAAAACCTAAAAAAAATCACTAAAAGTAAAAAAAAACACTAAAAACCGAAAAAAAATCCCCAAAAACTGAAAAAAGCGCCAAAACTAAAATAAATCGCTAAAACTAAAAATATCGGCAAAAAGTGAAAAAATCGTTTTAAAAAACCAAAAAACCGCCAAAACTAAAAAATTGCAAGAACCAAAAATTACAAAAAACGAAAAATCACCAAAATGAAAAAAACGCGAAAACCAAAAAAAAATTTTTTTAAACAAAATTGGACGAGTCTTTCTGAAGTTTTAATAAAATCTGTGAAGCAGCCTCTTCAAAACTCAATTTGTTTGCAAGAATCAAGTAATTTCACTTTATTGTGCATAAAATCAATATTTATCTATCGGTTTTCATGAAATAAATCGTATTTACTTGTAGTATATGTGGCTTTATGATCAGTTAATAAAATTGGCAAGTTTTTAACATATTCGACCTTTTATAAATTAAAAAAAAATGCAAATTTTCCAATTTCGCCTAAAATAAATGTTTTCATCATTGCGGTCTGACAAATAGTCATTCAATTCTCTACATTGAAAGAAAATTACGCGATGCATACCTCTAGTATACATCATAACTACAGATGTATACATACACATGCGTTTCTGTATCGTGTGCTTTCTCCATAAAGGAACCCCTTTTTTTAATTGTATATTCTGTATATAGTATTTTTCTTTGTATATTTTTTTTTTACTTTTAAAAGTTAAAGTTAAAATTAATAAGAAACAAATCGTTGGTCACAAGTATAAAGGCCCTAACTCAAATAAATGTAACATAATAGAAACTGTAATTTTCAAAATGTAACTTTTTAATGCATGTTTTAAAGAAAATCAAACTCAAATTTGATGTTCAGATTATTTCTTGAACCTCAAAAATATATTGACATATGTGATTCTATCCCTGTAGTATTAGCAATTTTACTTACTCGCAATATTTTATATAACTCCTTAATAATATAATATCTTATACCGTCATATATTTATTAAAATGTACTTAGTATTCTTTATTTCGGAGATTGTTTTAAACAGTACTACGTTAGGGCGGAGTGAAAATGGCAAAACATACTTTTTTTATATTTTTAAATCTCCTGTATTGTTAGTCAATAACGCTTAATACACGCCGAATATTAAAGATCTGCGGCTTTATTTAAAGGTGGCGCATGAGGGGTGAAGTTTGTAGAAAATGCACTATTTCAAAATTTTTTTTGGTTCCGAAAATTTTTTTTCTTCTTATTCATGATTCTTGATACATATACTCAAGAAATATATAGGCGCGCCAATGTGCTGTTAATATTTACGTGACGCCATTTTCGACGTACTTAAACCCCACTAGCTCTTCGTAGCAAAGTTTTAGTATAAGCTCTCAGGTCCGTAACAAGTTTCAAACCCCTAATTACCCCCCCCCCCCTAAATACGTTACATAATATGTGAAGAGCCCCAAAACTCGCAACTGAGGCTTTAATATCAGTATGGGGACCAGAATCAAAATATTCGTACTTAAAAATGGTTTGATTCAAAACTTCAAGTCCTCTGCGCCACCTCAAGGATTTAATCGAGAGAGATAAAAAAAAATGTTCAGTGTGTTTTTCTACCTACAGATCATCGATTCATAATACAGGAAAACTCAAATTAAAGAAAAAAAAATTTCGCTCCACCCTAGTACTACGTCGCTTAAAACATACTGGATGGAATGTGCTCATGGATAGAGGAAAAAATTCTGATTCCAACAGTATATAAAATGTATTTTGAGAAAAATATGACTAGGTATAGTTTACCTCTCACCTACAAAAATATTTTCCTGCGAAAAAGCTATAAAGGAATATTATTTTATACATTTCCGAATAACATCCATAAAGATTGTTGTTGTAGTTCAATACTTTTTAATGATAGTGTAATGAATGCAATACAAATTAATATTTTACAGAAATACTCTTTTGTAGATAAAAAAACATCTATCAAACCAAACATGAGCAATGGAATAAAAGAACAAATTGGTCAGGCAATTTCCCAATTTTTGGGACTTTTATATGAATTGTATGTATGTGCGTAATATATGGCTGATTCTCATTTCAAATGCTTTTTTCGTGTCCGTTGAAATTATAGTAAAATATTTCATAAAATAAACGGATATATTTTAAAATGAATACTAAGAATACTGCTTTAGCATAATTTAATTATACAGTCCTAGTCATATACATATATGTATTTACACATTTAAAAATTTAAGTAAGCATTAATATAATACAAAATTTCCCGCCTTAGGGAATAAACTGGAACAGAAAACCTTCTCTATTGCAAAACTTAATAAATTTGCTAGTTCTCAATTAAAACGACGAAAGAGTTTTATAGCTAAGTTTTCAAAATTATTTACACAAATTTATTTCCTTTCAAATTATTTACACATCATTAAAAATAATACAAAACGCAAAAAAAACATAACTGTTTAATTCACAATATCTTTGTATCGAGTGTAATATTGTATTGAATACAATAGTGTAAACGATATTCAGAGAGCATTTGCATGTACTCTCTGAGAGTATTTGTATGTAGCTTGTTCTTCTTTTGTCCATCAAAACAATATTACAAGACGATACAAATTACACACAGAAAAAACTGTAAAGGAATTCAATGAAATAGTAAATATTTTATCTATGAACGGACCTACAAACAAATTTGTCAATATAAACAAAAATGTCTCAACAATTTCATTGAAAAAAAGAGTTTTTTTAATGAACAAATTGTTTAAATCTATAAAACAATTTGTCTAAAAATATTCACAAATTGTAAACAAAACAATTTACTAAATCAAACAAAAAAATTTACTGGACTTTCTAAAAAATATCAAACAATATTTTTGTCTGAATTTATAAAATAATTAGTCTAAACTTACTAACAAATATTAAACAAAATAGTTTACCTAATAAAACAAAAATATTTACTGGATTTTTTGTAATATATCAAACAACGTTTTTTTCTGGGTCATCATCATTATCATCCATTAAGCATTTATGATATTTCACTTTGTTAAATGTGTTCAAGTCTGAATGTTTATCTAAAGACTCCAAAAAAATGAATGAGAATTAACGCAACGACATTAACGAATTGATTCACTCAAAAATCATTAGTAAACAAACTTGGTAATTGGCATTCCTTCTGCTATCACAGTTGTTGTTGCTATTTGTGCGTATGTCGTCATCGGAATTGTTTTTTTACGACACGGTTTTTCTTGTTGTTTTTGATATTTGCGTCCTAAAGAAGAGTCAAACAAACAATTCATTGATTATGTTAAGAAAATTTACTGAAAATGAAATTTATTTTTAGACAAACTTTTGTTTGAAAATTTTTTGGTGATAATCTTTTCTGTGTAGTATTAATCGCTACCGGTACTGTAAAAGTAATCAGTGCTATGCCTTCATCGCTTTAACAGTCAAACAACAACCAACACAATACCACACCAATGCACATAAAAAAATGCATGATGTTGTTGGCTGGCCTTCTTTTCGCTCCTGTATAAATGCTTGTAAATAATTATTTAAAAGATAAAAATTTTTTATTTTTCTATGTGAACCCAAGTCAAAATTGAAAAAGAGCCATAACTTTTAATTTTGTACTGCAGTTATTATAATGTTTTGTTTTTAGAAAGTAGATGTACAGTGATTTCAAACCTAATACTCATATTTTATGGTGGATTTTTTTCGCAAAAATCATTCCCACAACAACCGCGAGAGCAAATGTAACGCTCAATACACAAAACTGTTAAAAAATTCGAAAAATATAATTAATCTCCGTCAGTGCATAAGAAACTTCAGAAAAATTTTTGACAGGGAGCTGGCATCTACATAGTGGGGAACAACTGACTGACGGAGGTCGTACATAATTTCTTTTTGAAAAAAATATTCAATTAGAGAAACTTATTTAAAATTTAATTTGATAGATTTGTTAATGTAGTGTGAAACACCATTCCATTCAGAACACTTAGGGTTTAATGGAATTTATGGGACAGTAAAAATCATTAGCCGTAATACAACCTTATTTGTAATAATAATGCCATAAACTCATCTTTTAAGTGAATGCAATTTAATTTCATTTTTCCGTGTTTTATTTCAATTTAAAGTTCTCCGCTTCTAAAAAAAACAAGTCATAACGATTTTAAGCCATTCTTTAATGATTGGCTAAAAATGTTATTTTCCTCATTTCAAAAGCGTTTTATATTTATTTTTCTATCAGTATATACACACTACATACATATGTATGTATGTAGATAGTGAGACGTTACAATTTAACACAATATTGGCTTAACTTTTCCCAGCGCTGCAGTTTGTAACTAAACGGCGTGGGCGGCAAGATTGAGTCTCCTGATCAAACCAAGTACCTGGATTACATCTAATGCGTTTGGTTCGTTGATTTGTACATTGATAGTAGCGGCGACAGTGACTGTAATCTAGTAAAATTTGTCCTTCGGGCAATGAGAGACAATCTCTGCTGCTTTTATAATATGGTAGGGATTTGGAAATTGTATGTTTATTGTCGTTAGTAGCAGCTTGTTTGCAGGGTGCTTTTGTTGTACAGGGTGGTGTTGTTGTACAGGGTGGTTTTGTTGTACAGGGTGGTGTTGTTGTACAGGGTGGTTTTGTTGTACAGGGTGGTGTTGTTGTACAGGGTGGTGTTGTTGGACTACATGGTTCCGTAACGGGCTTAGGGGTTTCACAAGGTGTTTTTGTAGTGGGCTTAGGTGTTGCACAAGGTGTTGCTGTAGTGGGGTTAGGGGTTTCACAAGGTGTCGCTGTAGTGGGCTTAGGAGTTGCACAAGGTGTTTTTGTAGTGGGCTTAGGAGTTGCACAAGGTGTTGCTGTAGTGGGGTTAGGGGTTTCACAAGGTGTCGCTGTAGTGGGCTTAGGAGTTGCACAAGGTGTTGTTGGTGTGGGCTTAGGAGTTGCACAAGGTGTTGTTGGTGTGGGCTTAGGAGTTGGACAAGGTGTTGTTGGTGTGGGCTTAGGAGTTGTACAAGGTGTTGTTGGTGTGGGCTTAGGAGTTGCACAAGGTGTTGTTGGTGTGGGCTTAGGCGTTGCACAAGGTGTTGCTGGAGGTGGCGAAGGAGTTTCACAAGGTGTTGCTGCAGGTGGCGAAGGAGTTGCACAAGGTGTAGCAGCAGCTACAGCTTGGTTTATTGGTTCTTCTATCTTATCATTGTCAATTTCTAATTCCCAATTAATATTTGGCATGGCGTTTACAATATCCTCCACGTTCTTGCCCAAACGGTTGATAGTACAATCAACTAAAAAGGCCCTATTGCATAGACCCGACATTGCATCATAGTACAAACCGCGAGCACAACGCTGCGGTAAAGATTTACCGCCTATACACAAATAATATTGAGAACAGCTGTTGATATCCGGTAGGGTCTCGCCATCTTCATATGAGCTGCAGTCGGGTAAAGGTCCATCCCGTTTGGGAAAAGCATCGATTAAGTGTGTACCGAGAAGGGCCACAAATAAAACTAAAAAGTCTATGAATAAAAATAATTCATAGTTAAAAGATATGTATGTATGTGGTATTGTCAAAAGAAATATCTTAACTTACAAACTTTCATAGTCTTGAACTGTACTTCTTCTTTTAGTTGTCGAAATCTAGAAAGAATTCCTTATGCAACTTTCAGTATCACATTCATCGTATTTATACTTATGCCTGCAATTTTCGTGATTCTCTTATCAATTAAACAAACACTTGAAATGTTCTTGTAATTGATTATAAATACATGCAAACTTGTGTAATATTCGCATAATTTGAAGTCATATAAAAATAATAAGTGTTTTATTTACATTTTAATTGTTATCATATTTTCTTTGCGAACTTCACTTTTCCGGAGAATGGAGCTTTAGCGATAATTCCACCCCGCAAATAAAAAATAAAAAAGCATACATAACTACATACATACATAGAGTTTTATTTATATAATTAGCTTTTTCGACCGGGCGATGCATTCTTTTAGTCGGAATAAGGTTATGAAATCAAAATTTTAAAATAAACGAGAAAAGACATGTTTTTTTTTTCAAAAAAGTATCTTCATTATTTTCAGTTTTGTAAAAAACATTGCTAAACACATTTATTCTTTCATTGCATATTGAAAAAGACAATCAATTAAGAATGTGTCTACACAGAAAAGAAAAATAAATCCATCCGTACTCAATTAAGTTAATCCCAAGCGGTGTCAAAAGAACGGCAATACCGGATTTCCTGAAATCATGTACGGAAAGATTGATTTAAGTACGGAATATTTAAGTGCAAAATAGTTAATTTTAGCCTGATTCGGCTTTATTCATGTAAAAAATGTTATTTTAAGTACGACTATGTTTATAAACTTCATACACAGTCGTACTCGTACTGTGTTGGTGTTCATTTGCTTTGATGATAGCCACAATTCACTGTTGTGTCTTGTTGTTTTTCTGTATTTTCATTTCTCGGGCATAGCCGACAAGTAGCGACAAACGTCGTATTACATACTTGATTCAAGCTCATACTTGAGAATTTATATTTTTAATACTTAGCTAAATATAATATTTTTACTTACTTGTTTTAATTTAAAATATATTTTTGTTCATTCCTGCTATTGAAATTAACTCATCATGTTTGTAAACCAACGTCTTAGACAACTTCAGCTAAATCAATACATGAAAGAATGACAGCTAAAATCCAGTATACACCAGCAGTATACAATACGACGTTTGCCGATTATTTGTCCGTACTGCACGAGAAAAAAAATAACCGACAACAAAACAACAACAAGAGCACAACAGTGAATTGTGGTTATCAACAAGCAAAAAAATGCAGTATTTGGTACGACTTTATATAAAGTTTATAAAAATAGTCGTACTTAAAATAAGAATTTTTGTATTTAATTTAAGAAATTTATGCGTGATTCAAAATATTTTACATGATTTAAGAATTTTATTGCATTTTCGGCTTGATTTAAGTACATTTTAGTGTTATTCGTACTAAAATTTTTGATTCCGACTCGTACTCAAAGAAGTAGAAAATACTTGAATTTAGTACGCCGCGGCGTTTTGTTTTCTGTGTAGCGCCAATAATTTTGTATTTAGGAGATATATCCTACATCCAGCAGTGTCCGAAAATAGTAAATTGTAACCATTTTCCAAATTCCACCCAAAACGTTTGATAAGATAGATGGTTCTAAGATTCCTGGCAAAAATTAAGGACTGTCTGTCCATAAATGTGGACATACGCGCAAGTTTTCTATCGAGGGCTTATATTTAAATAGTGCTATCTACAAGCGAACAATTTTCTTTGATGGCAAAAAGTTGTTTAACTCTCTCGTTATTAAAGTTTCGGACAATCAATATTTTATAATATTGAGATCTTATATTATTTTATTTTGTATTATTAGAAGACTTTAGTAATGCGAGAACGACACGATGTTTCGCCCTCCTTAAAAAATTACAGTAATCCCTCGATTTACGTCGTGAGTGGTTCCGGAAAATGGCGACGTAATTTGAAACAACTTAAATCGTATTTTATATTGCACATAATAAAAATTGGATTTCCATGTATTTTTTCTTTTTATAATTGAGGCGAAGTAAATCGAAATGACGATGCAAATCGAAATGGGAGTGAACAAAAATTTTGCCGATCGCATAAAAACAAAGATTTTAACTAAACTCTGGAATTCGCCTGGTTTTACTAACAACTTGTAAGCAACTGAGGCGACGTAAATCGAATGGCGACGCAAATCGAATTTGGAAGGCAGCAAAAATTTAACGACGCAAATCGAAAGGAGACGTAAATCAAATTTGATAGGTACAAACAATTTGACGACGTTAACCAAAAGGGATTACTGTATGTGCTTGTGGATAGCACTATTTGAATATAAGCCCTCGATATAGTAAACTAATTTTATTTTCTCAAATTAACATTTTTGACTCCTATGTATATATATATGAATTTCTTTACTATGCATGAAAAATTATTCGAATATCTTTTACTGATCTCGAGATATTCCAATTGTAGGGTATGCAATTCAAAGAATATATAGAATATTCTTAGCTTCTTTCACACAACTGTTATAATTTCTAAAACTCTACCTCAACCACGTTAGAAAACCAAAACTATATTCTTAATATTACACGATACGTCTACGTACACTTTTCATAATTATAAAATCGGTTTTTTATGTAAGAGTACTTAGTACTATTTCGTCATAACTCGAGAACGGTTCATTCGATTTAAATAAATAAACCACCAAAAGGTGCGAAATAAAATTACCTTTTTGGTATATTTTTTTTATTCCAAAATTAAACTTTTATCGTTTTCAAAAAGGGCACAAATTTTAGATTTTTATCTTTCATCATTAAAATCGATGGACTAATTTCGATTTTATTTACAATTAAATGAAGGAACCCAATTAACACACATCACATTTTCCATACAATAGAAAAGTTTTAATTTTGTGTATTTTGTTAATAAAATTCCCTCACTTAATTATGAATAAAATCGCCATTTGTTGATCGATTTTAATGATTTTTGACTTATTTTGTTCCTAGTCAGTGATGCCAATTTAGCCATTTTCTGGCTAAGTTTAGCCATGTTTCATCCCGTTTATCCAGAAGAAAAGTTAATTTAGCCATTAGCCATTTTTTTAGCCACTTTTATTTTAAAAAATTTTAACTCGCAACAACGGAACTCTTATTTACCACCACGAAATACAGCAGACATGACAAGAAAACAAACTTTGATAAAATGGTAAACTATTTTTCAGAGATCAAAAAAGGTTTTTGGTTTTGTTTACATTCATATTCGTTTATCCATTCAGAAGTTTTACCCACCAAACTTTTTAAAAATTGGCAAAAATCTCCGAAAAGTCTTTCGTTTATAAAAATAAAAATCTTCGGTGAGCGCAATAATGGCAATTGTAAGGAAGCAAAAATAGAATTCAGAAATGTGGATTGACACTTTCTGAAATACTTGCATTCAGAAGTTATACCCAGCAAACTTTTGAAAATTGGCAAACATCAGCGAAAAGTGTTTCGTTTATAAATATAAAAATCACCGGTGAGCGCAATATTGGCTAATGGCAATCGATAGGCGGCAAAAATACAATTCAGAAACATAAGTTATACTCAACTCATAAGTTATACTCAACAAACCATTTAAAAATTTACAAAAATCGCTGAAAAAAGTTTTTGCTCATAAAAAGAAAACACTTCGGTGAGCGCAATAATGGCAATCGATAGGATTTTATTTTTAATTTAAAAAATCTTTCCAGTTTGTTGTAAAAAATAATAAAAGAATTTCTTTCTTATTTTGTTTTAATACTCATGATTTTCGCATTTGATGTCGCTTAGCCTTTTTTTAGCAACCTTTTAGCCATATTTTAGCCATTTTTTTCTACATTTAGCCATTATTGATTAAGAAATTCTGGCACCATCGCTCCTAATACACCTAGCTTTCTAATTAGGGAAGCTAAAATTGGTACAATTGTAGTTTTTTTTAGCACTATTTGCAAGTCATAAGTACAATAGCACCCCAATGTCTAATTTAGCACTATTTAAAAATGTTCCCTATTAACTTAAAATTCTGCGAAGTTTCAAAAGAAAAAGTTGGTTTTAATAATGAAATGTTATTATGGTTTAACAAGCTTATGCCAGAAAATTTTGCTTCAGCAAGAACTTCTAGCATCGTACCATTAATATTAAAAATTCTTCCTAATGAGAGTAAAAATATTGAACCTATAAACATTTTCGAGCGCTGATGGATGTATAAATTATTAAGTTGAGTGTTGTGTTTTTTTCCGACGGAGTTCGTTTGAATTTTGAACGATTTTCCATCATCCCACGTCAAATTTGGTTGTCTTGAATATTCAAAAGACCGGCTACCTTCCAACTAATCCAAGCAAAGGATTTGCTGCTATAATTTAGAAATTAGAAATAGCTGTTTGAGGTGCTGGTTGATATTACTACTCAGGTATGTTCCCCTCACTTTAAAAGTGGAATTATCCATATATTCCCCACCCAACATCTATATCTATATGAAATGCATGGGGAAGTTAGGGTCCTTTTTCCGAAGTGCTATTTTTTTACAAATATAAGTACTTAATGCAAATGAAAGCCAATGTGCCTTTTTGTTAATTGTTAAGTTCTTTACGCACATACAAATTTGTAGTACAAATGAATCTTTATGTACATATTTTAAGTAATTTTAAATGAAAACTATCTAAAATAAAAAAAATTTAGTACACTCGGACTGAAAAAAGTACACTTTTTCTTGAAAGTTAGTACAATTTGTAAAATCTTATTTCGCATCCCTGTTTCTTATAAATGCTAAAAATTTTAAATTGTTGCCGTCTTATCTTAACTTTTTTATGAGTTTTTGAAAATGAAATAACTTTAATTTTAAACAATGTTTTCCAGACCTCTTCACAGACCCCTACAGTATTACCATTTGCGAACTTTTAACGAAAAGTATTCAAACAATAATATTATAAACTCATTGTTTAGGCGAATACAATTTGATTTCATTCTTTTGTGTTTTATTTCAATTTAAATGTCTCTGCTTAAAAAAGAGACAAGTGATACCCATTTTTAACCATCCTTTAACGATTGTTTAAAAACCTTGTTTTCTTCATTTCAAAAGCTCTTTTTATATATTTTTCTATAAACATATACACACTCCATATGTAAGTACATAAATAGGCGTACGTTCGTAAATTCAGTAATTGTGCAATAATCAAAGTGCTGCTCTCGAAAACAAACACTGGGCAATACTTTTCGCCATCAAAAGTTTCTGTACACAAACACTTGACAATGCTGTCGCAGATTACTGCAACAAAGCAGAATTTTTATTACTGTTGCTATACTTTGCACACCAGTTGCACAAATTTACTGCATTTACGAACTCGCCCTAGTTAGTGAGATATTACAATTTAGCACAATATTGGATTAATTCCGCCCAGCTGGGCAGTTTCTAACTAAACTGCGTGGGCGACAACTGAGAGCGTCCTGATCAAACCAGTAACCTTGACGGCAGATATTACGTTTGGCTCGTTGACTGGTACAAACGTAGTAGCGGCGGCAGTGATGGATATCTAATAAAATTTGTCCATCTTCATGCAGGCTGCAATCGTGTGAAAGTTCATCACTTTCGGCAAAAGTATCAATTGCTTTTGTACCGAGCAGGACCACAAATAAAAGTAAAAAGTCTATGAATAAAAATAACTCATTTAATGTGATTATTTCAAATTTATTTGTTTTTAAGTTCAATGTGATTATATAGGCTAAGATTCGTATCGTTATACATATTCAGGAAGAATATGTATGTATCTTAACTTACAAACTTTCATAGTTTTGAATTATACTTCTTCTTTTAGTTTTCGAAATCTAGAAAGAACTCTTAATGCAACTTTTAGTATCACATTGATCGTATTTATACTTATGCCTGCAATTTTCATAACTCCGTTTTTTTTTCTGTTTTCTTATAAATTAAAGAAACACTTGTGTTTGTATTTATTATCTATTTGCATTTCTAAACTAACAATATGTAATATCTTACGAATAACAGCGCAGTAAACAGATAATTTATTAGATATAATATTGAAAAATATAACATTTGTTGAAGCTTAACTAATTAAATAGAATTTAATACGTCAATAAACATTTTAAACTTGAAATCATATATGGGACTTTTTCATTGGCATTGAATTTTTATAGACATTATTTAAAATAATTTTAATGAAGAAAGTTTAACGACTAAAGCCATACAGTTGAAATTTAGTTTATAAGTAAGTTATCCTTCCGATGTAAAGATCCTGTAAAAATTGAGTTTAGGAAATTCGAATGTTAAAGCGATAAAGAGGTGAAAAAAGTTAAGCAACAAAATTTATTTTGTCGGCTTGAGTAATATGTAGACATTGTGATTTTCTTGCAATATAATTGTTATTTTTAAACATTTTTTGTAATAGTGTACTAACTGCTTTTATTTTTAATTTTATACTATAATTTGTATATTCTTATTTACATCTGTAATTGTACTTTCTTGTGAAATTAGTTGTATTCTTTTTTCATATTTGCCTTTACTTACTTTTGCTCGTTTTGCACTTAAAAATGTTGTGACTATCTTCCTATTTTTATTATTTTTTTATTTTAAACAAAAAAAAAACAGCTTTTACTACTTCCTTTCCAAATTCTGTTTCTTTTTATCTATTTTCAGATGGTACGTTTATTGAAAGATTGATTGATTGATTGATTGATTGGTTACATTGCAGTGGCAGTTCAAAATTCCTTAATTTTTTGATTTAACCCAATTTGAAGGAAACGTTTAAGTATTTTATTATTTTACATTAAACTTTATTACTATACTCTTGTATATATGTTTGTTTGAGTTATCGATAAATTATTTTGTTTAAATTTTGAATGCAATATTGATTTACATTCATGACTTTATTTCAGTTCTTGTTTAATTATACATATTCCAAGCTCTGCAGAGCTCTGTATAAGAAATATTCAATTTAACAGAAACTCAATATAATAAATGAGAGAGAACATTTTATATTTGTCACGTTATAAAAGGCACATTTTTTAAGGTTTCCACAAAACCCAGGTAAAAAAACACCACATATGCTGACGAGGTATGTGTCATTTAAAGATGGCTAACGCTCATGTAATTTGCATGAATAAGGAAGGCATGATCATACGTGATAGTTCTTGATCGTGAATAACGTAAGCTTGAAGGAGCTTCAGCATAAAAAAAATCCAGCGTGAATAATCATTTTATGATCAAATACTCAAAGAAAAGGCATACAAAGCATGGGTCCACGGCATTAGTTAATATTGAATTTAATATTAAAAAAAATACTTGATCATATTATGGCCATATATGAAATTATTATGTTCATATATTATTTTGATATTATAAAAATCAAACCTTATTAATAAAAATTTTAACAAAAATATGGTTCATATAACGGCTTTCACTTTATAATAATATGATTTTTCTACAACCATATAATTCAATCATAATATGTTTATGTGTATGTATATATGTATGTAGATCTAAGATTATGGTCACATAAACCATGTTTTTTCCTGTACTGTACATTTACTCAACAAAAAACCATATTTGCACAAGGTGGGCCAAAAGAAATCACCCTATTGGAAGATGCTCATTTTTGCAAATGGCCACCAATGACAAATCTGTTTTGACATTTGTGAACTAGACAGATGCAGAATACAAGTGAATAAGCCATGGAGCGATACACTCCCCAAGAACGCGGAATAATCGTGTCTATCGAAGTTTTTCATTTACAAAAAAAAACTATAGCCAAACAACATCGGATGACTTCTTTTGGCCCACCTTGTATAAAATAAATTTATAATATTATACTCATATGTATGTGAGCCATTTATTTTGAAAGTGACCTAAGTCCATTTATCAAAATAATTACTATTTATCATAAACAATTCTACCTTTGTAAATGGCTTAAGTTCTATTGAACATAAATTCATATTATTAGGATCTTCATTTCTTCTCGACAATCGTGACTTTGACTTAAATAAGTTACATAATCACTAGGTTATGGGATCGCTCTGAAGTGATGTTGGAACTTAAAAATGAGCAAGCCCAGATCGAAATCGGACATACCTTTCTCTCGAGTTAGGGTGATATATAATGACGTACATAGTGGAAATATTAGTTATGCCTATTAAAAAAATATGTACGTGATAGAAAAAAACTGAAAATGGATTTTAATTTAGCGCACTGAACTCTTTATATCAGCCGTGTCACAGATTCCGTAGTTGTCATTCCGAAAAAGTTCATTTTTGGTGCTTTAGATTCCGTTTATTTTGCATTTCGATTTTACAATTATAATGTTGTTATACCTTGAGGCGTTTGTTTTTAGAAACAAGACTCACATAACAGCATATGACCAAATATGTATTTGAAGCTCCTAAAAGTATGCACGTTTTTAAGTATTTAGGGCAAATAAAGTTAGCAGAAAAGTATTTGTCAATTCCGCCTTGCAATTTAAAAGTAGTTTGATTACGAATAAAATTTTAGTTTTTCGTTTTCTGAAGAAGCAACTTACGGAATTGAAACCACTTCCGATCGGAATAGTATTCTGTGACATGGCTGTATATCACATATTTTTTTTTTTTTTACTTAGAAAACCGAAAAATTTTTTACAGACCAGTATGATTATATACTCAATTTGGCATAAAATGCTCCAGCCAATTTTCATAACAATCGTTTCAAAAGAAATAAAAATGAATAATAAATTATACTTATATAAATACATATAATTACAAAGTATTTAATACAATATTTTCTTCTCTTTTTACTTTTCTTCCTATTTCTGTATGTGTGTGTGTGTTTATTTAAAATTTAATTTAGGACGCTCTTATGTTGGCATCAATGAGGAAATTATGTGGGTCAGCATTGGGATGGGCATAACCATTATCTTATTAATAACCATAGCCTTGTGTTATATAGCACGTGAAAAATGTCAAAAACGACAAAGAGAATATTATGTGACAGCATAGCTGGCTTCAATATCCGTCAAACCAAGTTACGACTTGTCTGCGGTGGCCCCATCAACCGCAAAAACATTTACTACAACCAAATCAAGCCTAAGAGCTGAACAGATAAGAACCAAAGAAAAAAATAAAAACTATGATGTTAAAAGCTTTAGTGGCGTTTACAACATTACCAGCAACAATAATTTACATACCACCTATCAGCAGCCAACAAGGGCAACGACAGATACAACGACAAACACAAGAGCACCCACCATAAACATCTGCAATAGTAATAATGTTGGAGGAGCAGGCGGTGGTAGAATGGGCGCAAATAATAATAATAATTTCAACTTTAGATTTTTAAATGAACCACATCAGCAACAACAAATACAACATTTACTTAGATTACAACAACCAGCACTGGGACAATTGTATGAGACACATCAGCCGCATATTCCACATCCACCACAGCCACTTCATCATTTTAATCAAGAGCTTCAACAATACAACCACCTAGAGCATCCGTTTTATGTACAACAACAACAACAACAGCTGCAACCAGAACAACAATACTTGGATGCATTTGATCTCAGACAACCCATAATAGATGATGACAATGATGCCCTTCATCGGGAATATCACCAACATCCGCTGCAGCAACAGCAACAACAACAGCAACAATATGCCAACCATCGTTATGGTATTCCTTTGTCTATTGGTTTTAATATTGGTTCATGGTGCACCCGATCCTGGGGTTAAACATTTATTCTACTAAATTTATCTACTCGTACAACATCATTAAAATGATGAAAAAACAGTTTTTTATTTTGTATATTCTGTTGTTGTGTTTGTTGTTGGTTTTTGGCAAGAGAAAAAGAAAATCTAAAAATGTAATGTTTTTCATACAAATTTGATTAAAATGATACATACTCGTACATTTTCATTATGCAAAAATTACACTTAATTTTGGAAACTGTGCACAGTGTGGAACAAAATTTTTGGTACATTTTCTTCACATGTATATTAATTCAGATTTGTTACATATTAAGAAAGTTCTGTATTCAAAGATTTCATAAAGCACAAAGAACTCACTAGGAACTCGTCTTAGAAATAAATATCACTCGTCTGATTGGCACAATAGTGAGCAACTTATTCCTTGATCCACGTGAACAGGCATGCACGTGAATATAAAAGAATTGGGCTCAGGCAGGCAGCCCGTACGCAATAAAGCAGATATAATAATCTCCACATATTTTTATAAATTATGTACATATTTTTGAAAGCTAACAATGTACTTAATATCACACTGAAAAAAGTTTCTAATTTATCATTTACTACCGAATCTTATATATCATTCACAAATATCTGAGACAACTCCTGATCTATTTGTTCAAATCAGAAGTCTGTGACCTTTCTGGGGGACTCGGAAAATCGATTTCACGTACAAAAAGACGGACGGATATACGGACATCGATAATTCGATTTTTCTAACTGTACGGACCAAGAATATAAGAAATTATACACGGAATGACAAACCCAAACATAATGAAAATTTACATTTTCAAAAAGTTCGACCTCTTCGATTTTTTTTCCAAATTTTCCAAAAATACTACTCTATATTACGCAACTTTTAGGAAAATTTCAAGATGTGATCTCAATTTTTTCTATTTTTTTCGATTTTTCAAATTTTTTTTTATCAAAGTCCAAAAAATATATTTTGTTAAAGTAACTTAAAGTCGTTGAATACGAATTTTAAATTAATGTTTTTTAAGAAAATAGTTTTCCAGATATTTGCATAAAAAACTGTAATTTTGTGGTTTTTAGGTTATTATACAGAAATCTCGAAATCATGTATAAATCAACATGTTTTGACGAAATCATTGCCGGTGGAGACATACTTACTATAAGTTATTTTTCGTGAAAATTGAATACGAGAATTAAATCACTTTTAAGTTGATATTAAACTGCACTTTGCCAGTGTTGACAGTGAATTGAATCACTTTTAAGTTGATATTAAACTGCACTTTTTCAGTGTTGCCAGTGCAGTTTAATATCAACATAAAAGTGTATTAATTCTCGTACACAATATTTTTTTTATTTTTGTTTTGCAAAAAACCATGGAACATAAACCTTATTATAGTTGGCCAATCGAATTTGTTGTTGTACTAGCTGCTAGAAACACAAAATTTTTTCCTTAATGTATTACAAATTTTTAGTCGATTCAACAACCGGTATAATATAAACTTGGTACACTTTTTAAACATTTCCATACGTTAGCTATCGAATGCGGTAATCCATCCATTCGATACGTGACGAAATTTTATTCGATACGAAAGCCTAAACGATAACTAATGCGGTAATTCGGCCCCAGGGCTGAATGCTTTTAATAATTCTAAGAATTTTTGTATTTTAAATGAAAACAATTGACAAAAGGATTTTTACTCTAATAAATCTTTATGTATCAAATAAATCATAAATAAATAACTTACCTGATTATCAGGGAAACCGCAAAAATGCAATTGCATGTTTTTCCTGTGGGATGTATGTAAGCACAAATAAAATATTTATACGTTTTAGAACTTTTTCTTATATTTCTTATATTTTTCATGGCATATTTGCCTGTTTTCCTGCATATTTTGCCTTTTTTTAAAGTTTAACATGCATATTTACAAAAAAAAACCAAAAAGTCAGTTTTGCCATCGAAAATTTTGATATTTTTCCACATTTGAAAAATGTTTCTTTTCTGATTTTAAATTTACTCTTATGTATTTTTTCCCGATTTCATAAACATTTTACTCATTCCATTGATTTATTCAAGTTTATTTACAGCTTTAAACATTTCCAATTATATACTTTTGAGTATTTTTTGACCAATCTAAATTTTTTCGAGATTTTTGGCTTATTTGCATTTCATAGAAAAATAGCAGGACGAGAATAGTCGCGTTTTGCGAATTTACTAGCTGCTTCTGCGATTTTGCTGATTTGTTCCTAATGGGAACCACAAAATATGTCTTGGTGTCTTGGTGCACAACATTTTATATTCGGACAGACATAGACTCCCGCACCTATGAGGAACCAGAGTATATAAGTGGCATGCAATAACGTCCAATGAAATAGTATCCATTTATACGTTGAGCATAAAAAATGGAAATAATGTTCATGCAAATTGTACTGCAGAGTGAAGATTGACTGGGCAGAAAACCTTTATTCGACATTCCCATGGACTCTATTTCTTTTTTGAAAGCGAAATAATGTCCGTGGACGTTATCTTTTTGGACATTATTGCATGCCACCAATATATGTACCATGTACATAATTCGTGGCATCAGAAATTAATATTAAATAAACTATAAACGAAATGATAAAGTTTTAAGAGCATATTTTTTATATATTAGGAGCATATTTTTAGTTTTTAGTGCATATTTAATGCGCATAAAACACATTTTTAGGGCATATTTTCGGTTTCCCTGCTGATTATAATAGCAATTAAATGATTGCAAATACCCACATAGTTTTAAAAGTTTATTTAAATAATATTTGTCTTACAAATCTTTGAAATAGTTTGTGGCTATGACATACACATGTATGAATGTACTACATATTTATGTATGCACATATTTTCTTATGTATGCAAAATACTTTCACATGAATAAATAGATCCATTTGTGCATATCTGCAAATATAATTTTGTAGTTTTCATTAATAACAGCCTTCATATGTCTTAAGATCACATTCCTCTATTTGAAATTATGGGCTCGCCATAGCATTCCTTTAATAACAATATGCAACAAGAAAAATGTCAAGGAGTATTACTATATTCTTTTGATTTGTTCTGGTCCGCTAACTAGAAAAATATTCGAAATTTTAAATTCTATGGACAATTTTTTTTCTAAAAAATGTCAGATTTTTGAAGAGGCTGTTCATAACTTGGGAAGGGGTTGTCCAACTTTGTTATAAAAAACACTAAAAACCTTGAAATAAATCGAAACCGCCTCTTTCCATGTAAAACCATTTTTGAGACATACGCGCTTATTCACACTATGTATCTGGCAATAAACAAGGTCAAAGGCATATAAAACATACTTGTACGAGTATGTATGTATGTATATTGTTTCAATTTCTATTTTTGTAAAAAAAACTCTAGAATATTGTTTATAATAAATAATACACCAATTTAGTATTGTTGTTTCAAATGCACTTTTAATGTTGAAATTGTAAAAAATTTTAGATAAAATATGATCGATTGACAAGTAAAACAAACAAAAACTTTATTACAACAAAATAAGGAAATAAAAATGTAAGTACCAGGGATTGTAACTGTTATGAATTTTTTGAAAAAGAGTTAAATAATAATAGTTGTATATATACATCGGTCATATTTTAACTTTTATTTATTATTAAAAAAATATAACTCAAATGTTAACTTTTTTGACCAAGAAAATATCGATCAAATATAAACTTTTATTTTTGATCAAAAAATATGAGTCAAAGAATAAAAGTCTTAAGATTTTTATTCCTTACATAGTGTCCACACCTGATGAATTTTAATCATAACACCTAATAGAACGCCGGCAGAGAAATTGTCAAATTTTTATTCACATGAACACAGAGGGGTAGACGTTGATGAATTTATATCATAATGAATCATATTCTCTTCTTTGTCGTACAGCTAAGATCGATCATTTAGACCTTTATATGGACAACAATAGCCACCAAAAAAATTGTAATATTTTTATTATAAAATTTTTTTAAATAAATATAGAATTTATGGTTTTTTCATAAAAAATATTTATTTCTTATAATTTTTACTGATTCTAATAAAGCAAATAAACAGTAAACTAAAAACAACAACTGAGATGACGTTTGATATCATAATATATTCATCTGAGCTTGAGTTCTGATGATTATATCATAACGCTGATATAACATTAATAAATTGAGTCTATACGTGATGAATTTTCATCTTGATATCAATTTGACATTCGTCATGATAAAAATTCATCAGGTGTGGACACTATGTTACACGCAATTTACATTGTGCCTTTTTCGCTTGGCTTTAAAGGCAGGCTTTTTTTTAGTTTGTGAGAGAGAGAAAGACAGACTGTTTGCGAGAAGCTAGCGGGGTAACAAAAAAGGCACGAATTGAAATTTGGTAGGTTTTTTTATATTTCTCTTTCTCATTTTCGTACTCTCAGCATTAAGCATGTGCATAATCGTCACAAAAGGCATGGAGAAAAAGTCTGTAATGTAAATACGTGAGACTTTTCGTAGGGGTTTTAAAAGATAATTGTAAAAAATAGGCAGACTAAAAAGGATTATACACATGCTTAATGCTGAGAGTACGAAAATGACAAATATCAAAAAACCCCTCAAATTTCAATTCGTGCCTTTTTTCTTACCCCGCTAGCTTCACACCACCTCCCTCTCTCATACTTAAAAAACCTGCCATTAAAGCAGGAACCGGCAAACACATACTAATACATTTTGCTTGTATGTGTTTTATTGTGCAACTCTCGCTCTTAAAAAGTTTTTGTTAGTCTATATCAAGAAAGAACAAGAAACAAGCGATAACACGACCCGCTTGTTGGAATGTTCATGCCACACTAATTGATTTTAGTTACTTTTAGTTAATACGTGTGAGTACATACGTGTGAGAGTAAAAAAGTAAAAAACCCCATGTGATATGTTTTGCCGGTTCCTGCTTTAAAGCCAGGCGAGAAAGGTACAATGTAAATTGCGTGTAACAATCACAATGATGTACTCAAACATCGTATAAAAATTTTTTTCTGTCTGACTTTTTGAATATAATTTTGATAAAATTTGATAATAACTGTTATTTTCGATCCCTGGTAAGCAGGGTGACCGTTGAAAATTTTTAAAAAGTGGCACAAAAAGGGGATTTTGAGGAAAAAAGTGGCACCAAAAAGGGGATTCTTTCAAAAAAAGGGGCAACTTTTTTAAAAAGGGAATAATTGAACCAAATTCTAATATTTAATGAATTTCTAGTGCATATAATGCTTTTGAAATAAAATAAATCAATTTTGATGTTTTTTTGTTCAAAAAACTGACTGCTTTTTATATAAATTTTAGACAAACAATGCAAACAGGCCTTGTTTGTATAAAATTTATGTGAAAGGCACTCACATTTTTTTTTTTAGCAATTTCCATACAAATTTTTTTACTCAAGACGCTTGTTTGCATATGGAAACAGCACATTAGTAAAGTATATCGAAAAGCAGTTTCGCTGAGTAAAGATTTTTGCATAGCCAGCCTTCGGTCGGCGAATCCGCTGAGTATACTGAGAGGAGGAAATCGTTAAGACCGGCCGAAGGCCGCTTTTCAATATACCAAGAAGAAAAAATACTGAAGCCCGGCCAAAGGCCAGCTACGCAAAGAATATTTTGTAGTAAAATAAAATTTCTTAACAATTTTAATTAATTTCCAAATATTTCTTTGAATCGACGATGTCGATTGGTCATATTTTAAGCATTGTTGACGCTATTTGCAAGTTGTTCTTGATTTTATTTCACTTTTTAAAATGCAATAACGTCAATTGATCTTTTATTACTTGTCACCGATTGCAGAAGTAAAAAGTGAGTAGTCAAAAACATGTACATACTCGTATATTTGAATTTGTTTTCATTTTTAAAACTGTGGACATTATGACACATTTCAAAGTGTCATAATAGTCATAATAATAATGTCATAAAGTTCATGGCACTATTAAAAGTGTCACAATGTCCATAGATGTTATGCCATTTTTAGCAGTGACATAATGTCTTTGGACATTATGTCACTGGATATTGTGACATGGCACCAAAATTTGCATGAAAATAATTTTAAAAATATTTAAAGCTGCGTGACTTTCATAAAAGTTTTTAACAAAACGTTCTTGTTCGTGTTAGTGAATCAGGATGTTATTTTTAATAATTTTAATACAATAATGAATATCTATAGATCTAAACTCTTAAACTATTTCAAAATAGTTTTTGTCATAAGACTTTACATGATAGACTCAAAAACAAATTTTTGTCTTGAGATTTTTTTTTATAAAAACAATTTCGTGCCATAAAAAGCTTATATTAAAACAAGAAGCATCATTTCATAAAAAGGGGCAAAAAGGGGCATGATATTACAAAAGGTGGCAGATTTAGGTCATTTTAAAAAAGGGGCACTAAAAGTGGCAAGGCAGTTGAAAAAGTGGCAAATTGCCACTTTAGTCGCAAAACGGTCACGCTGCTGGTAAGTATCATGTGAATTTTACGACATGTTGATGCAATTTATTTAGAAATTCATAATTATGTGTAATTTGAAGGAAAGACATTTGATGAATAGAAGATAAAAATGTATGTATGTACATCGATTGGTATTAATGATTTTTTTTTGAAAGCACAGAACTTTTTTATTTTGAATAGGGTGTGCTAGTAAAGTGAACAGTGTACAATGGAGACGAGATACAAAATATAATGGCAATTTCGATATATACATACATACACATACTATATCTCCTAAGTTCCTGATTTAAGCGAAAATCATATAAACACATCGTAATAGATGTATATTTTTAAAAGTTATCATCCATGAAAAGTTTTCAGAGCCCAAGGTCATGGATCTTAACACTCAGTAGTCCATCAGGTATTCAAACAGATCGAAATCAATTATTTTGGTACCCTCTTAACTGTTAGCTGAAATGAATAGGCAAAGAGTCATAGATTAAATGCTCCAAACATATGTGGAATCCATCACGTCTAGTTTTCGAGGTACATGTCAATTAAACTTTCTACTACCTTCACATTGAATAGCGCCTACAACTGACATAATATCAAACATTTTTCTGTTAGCAAGCGTCAAATTCAATCGCAGAGAGTATTATGTTACATGTAAACTTTGAATGCTGACTAATTGGATTTTATCGGATAAAAAATGTATGAGTTATAGTTGAAATTTTATGAAATTTTCAACATTTTTCTCCAAATTTTGTACTTTGAAGCAGTTTTGTTGCATAAATAATTAAGAACTCTTAGATCTATAATTTAATTGAATAGTTCATTCGATTACGAAAATTGTAAGCTATAATGGACCGAAATCGGATGGAAACTAAAAATGCTATAAGGAAAAAACTAAAACATTAGTATTTAAATTTACTAGCAAGACCTTTTTTTTCTTAGTAAATTTAAATGCAAGTGTTTTCGTCTTTTCATTATACCATTTTTAGTTTTCATCGGATTTCGGTCCTTTATGGCTTAAAATTTTCTTAATCGAATGAACTATTCAATAAAATTATAAAATTAAGGATTCTTAATTATTTGTGGTAAAAAACTGCTTCCGAAAGTACAAAAATTAGTGAAAAACGTTAAAAATGTCATAAATTTTTAACTTCGATCCACTATAACTCAAGCATTTTTTATCCGATAAAAGCCAGTTAGCCACGATTCGACGCATGATATAGTAGCCTTTCAAACAAGATATCACTTGCTTTTATCGAACCAGCCTTTGACTCAGGGTGGCGTTTGAAAGAGAAGTATACATCGAAAAATACAAATACCGCTATCTAGTAAATGTTACGTGATACATTAAAATGTAATTTTATTTCTATTATCCTTAGCCTTGATCCAAACATAATTAGGCAATAGTTTTCTTGGTGCACGCAAAAAGTGTTTTTTTGCTGACCAGTGTTATTATTATTTTTGTCTACATCATTTTGCAATTAACAAAGTCTTGTTATTTATAACTAAAGGCACAAAAAAAAACAATTTGCACAGATTTCCTCAACTCCTCCAAATTAAAAAGAACAATGACTAACAGCTTGTCGAACTACATACATATATCGCTCGGTATCGTAGGACAGGCTGGCTATTAGTGTCTATCAGCCTTAGAATTTGACAACACAAGTGTATTTATAAATATTTGATTTATTTTGCACAGAAGAATTTTCAAAATATCTACTAAAATTAATAACATGTTAAACATTATTATTATTAGAGTCCCAAGTGTTAAGTTAGTTTATTCAAAAATAAATAATAAACAATTATGGATCAATTTTTTATATATTCACTTTTAAAGGTATTAAAATATTTATAGAGTTAATAAAAATTGTTATCAAAAATACTTATTTAGTAAAACAATAATTATAATTACATTTAAAGGAAACATATTTATTTGTATATTAAAATCCACGATCTCAAAATTCAACACAAAAGAAATATTTTATTGTAATTTTACTGAATGTATTTTTATGTAAATTTAAATAAAGAAATAAAAAGGATAAATAAAATGTAAACATTCTAACGACTAATTGATGCAGATTTACTTTAAAACTGAATTTAGCTCGTAGAAAATCCTCAATTTTAAGAGATGACATTTAAATAATAAAAACTCAAATCGAAGAAGATAAAAAAAAACTATTTATTCAAAAATTAAACAAATTGTCGTTTTATTTTATTGTGGGCAGTCTCAAAGATTTATTATAATCAAATAATAACTAAATGTATGCGGCAAGATGTTTTAATTGCGGGATATATATTCATTAATACAAGTAAAGTTTCCACTTGATACAATAGCCAAGAGAAATGTATCAAGTTCCTTCATTTTATCTTGCTAGGCGTGCTAGCCTATCAGAGCGGAGGTTGTGATTCGACTCCCGCCTAATACTCTAGTCTGTTCCTTTGCAACGTATGATTTAAGTTATGATATTAACTAATTTTTAGAGTCATTTCACAGACTCCCTTCGGATTGGTTTTGATTCCGTAGTTGTCATTCCGAAAAAGTACATTTTTGGTGTTTTAGATTCCGTTTATTTTGTATTTCGTTTTTACAATGATAAAGTTTTTATACCTTGAGGCGTTTGTTTACTCTTCTTTTTAGATACAAAGCTCACATTAAGCTTTTTATTAACATGGAAAGCTCATGACCAAATATTTAGTTGACGCTCCTAAAAGAATATCACGTTTTTTAATATTTACTGCAAATGAAGTCTGTTGAAAAGTGTTTTTCAATTCCACTTCGAAATTTAAAAGTGGTTTGATTACGAAGAAAATTTTCGTTTTTCGTTTTCTGAAGAAGCAACTTACGGAATTGAAACCACTTCCGATCGGAATGGTATTCTGTGACATGGCTTATAATTCATTTTTGATGGACCTTGAGCTCAAGCAAAAACGTATTATTGCTTTTTTTTAGTTCTTATGACTTCGGCCCCAAAAACATTGGTTTCGGTCGGACTCTAATAATTTGCAATCCAAAGAAATTTAAATTATTCAGGCTTTAGTTCGTTTTAATTTAATTTTTCAAATAAATTATTTTTATTGAGAAAGGATTTTTCAAAGCATGTAATAATTGAAAAGACAAAGACGTATTCTTGACTTTGTATAAGGGTCGAACTTAAGACCATGATCTCATCATCAGAGTTAGTCTTATACTCTAGGCCATAACGCATAACCAAAAACTAAACGCGTATGTCAAAAAACCAATTTTTTCAGGAGAGCCGAAGTACTTTTTTTTAATACTACAGACTGTGTGATTTTTATCAAACTTTTCTTTTTGGACAGTCATGTAAACATATGTATGTTGTAAGAAGTTTGTGTAAAAATTTCAGACAAAAATTCCCTAAGGGTAAGATCCTAGAGAACAATTAAAAATATAATTTTTAAAGAAAACTAAGGGTTGGTTTTTAATGTGAACATTTAATCTTAGTTTGAAACTATAATCAATTAATCTGAGAATAAATTTAATTGAGTGCTAGTTCTGTTTGCCGTTTTTAAGTGAAAGCTTAAACCACTTAAAATTGTCATACTAAATAATAAAGTATGGCATCTCTGAACAGCTGCCCTTGCAAATTGCAGAAAATTAAAGAAAAAGGAGAAGACAAAATAAAAAAGAAACAATAGAAAAACTTAAGAAATAATTATAGACGCGTTTACAACATATAAGCAGAATTTATATCATATTATTAATTATTATATTGAAAAAAGTACAATCGAATGTGTGTTGACATACTTATTTTTTACAGCTTAAACCACCAACGTTAGCCGCTTAAGCTGGGCAATAAAAGCATTCAATTATCGTCTAAAAAACAGAAAACAAAGATTAAAGATGACTAAATCTCTAATGTTCACATTAAAAATTCACACTAAAAGTGTGTGCAGAAAAAAACTTATGTCGATAACAGTTGTTAATATTGAACTAATTCAAGCACACAAGCATACTTAAGTTTTTTTATCTGAAAAATGCTTGCGCACAAGTAATTGTAAGCTTGTATTAACTGAACAGTAATCAAAAAATATTTCGGAAGTGTTCCAAAGTAACAACGCATGTGGCTATGTCCTTTTTTAACGGCAATAAATTGCCAGCACGCAGTTATAAGTAGATTTAGTTCATTGGAGATGAAAAATATTTGAATAAATAAAGAAGTTACGTTCTTTTAGAAAAAAAATTCGGAATGGGTCCATGTTATTAGCGAAATGTTTGTTTATGTAAAAGAAAATATGAAATAATGCAATTTGGCATCAATAAATCAAAATCGAAAAAATGGACATCAGCGCTTATTCAAGATATAAGTATGTATATAAGTATAATTTACCATCTCCACTTTGAGTAACGACTTTTATCAGTTTTCCTAAAAAAATTGGCAAAAATAAACTTTATGTATTCTTTTGAGACGTAACAGTTTTGTTTACCCACAAAAAAATTATTTTCGGTATACTTACATATATAATACGTGAAAAAAATTTTTAAGCTATCGAAAACTTTTGAGATTTTTTATTAGAATTCTCACAATTACTTAAGTTTGGTAGACTGAAACCAAAAATGTTTTAACAGCTTTTTATATATTAACAGCTTTTTATTTAAAAAGATATATTTTAATCTCTATTTTATTGCGTAATTAATTAATCAGGCAGCACTAAATTTAGTAAAGAAACAAACAGCTATGTTTTTGTATATCCAAGACAACAGCCGCAAGAAAACAAAGCACCAAACTGCGTAATTAAATAATCTGATAGCAATGAATTTGGTGAAAAAGAAACAGTTTTATTTCCGCACATCCAAGCCAACAACCTAACGCAAACACAGTACCCTCTGAGTGTGGGCAAAAGCCAGTAATGGGAACTTAGCGAGTTTCTCGTCAAATCTAGTGGTTTTGAAACCGGTTTAGCCGGTAAAAAGCGTATTAGCTATTAGCTGGAAATCTAGCGATTTTTTTCTGGGAGGCGATTTTATACATAATCCTGTTTTTGCATGGCCATTTCAAAGAAATTTTGAAATAACACGACTGATGATAATAAGTTGTCATATTTGAAGTCGTGTCTTCTTTTTAACATAGGCAGAATTTGATATGTATGCATACCATGATCATGCGTACAGGCTGTTTAAAAATAAAAGTGCAGACGCAAATGGACTGAGATAACGTTTTATTGCGAAAAAAAACATTTAACAAAAACAACTGCATATATCTTAATAAAATCATATATATGTACCATGTCGTTTTCATGGTTTTAAAGGATCAGGCTGATCTTTTTACACGTGCTTTCCCACCAAATACTTTGAGTATTGTTCAAATTTTTCTATATATACGTAGTGCGTAAAAATGGGAGCAGGTGTATTTTCTTAAGCTCATGGATATTGTTGGCAACATGGGTGTTACATGCTAACAAAAAAACGATAAAGGATTTTATGAAATATTGCAAATGCTCCCTATGTAACTCACTAGATCATGGGAAATCAAATAAACATGTACATAGAAGCAACATAAATCAGGCGATTTTGATGATTGATTTATGATGACATACTGAACTATGTAGTGGAAACTTTTGTCATATCGTTTCAAATTTCTATAAGAATCATATGCGACTCCAAAATGTAGTATTAACCAAATATGTAACTATCGGCTCTGTTCTGTAAACCGAATCCGAGTAAATTTCTCGTTTTCCAAAAATAAATAATGCCCTCATTAAAGTATTATAAATAGTATATAGTGAATTAATTTTAGATATGATATTTTAAGCTCTAAAATTTATGAAACTGCGAAAAAGTCTGAACAAATTTTGCTATTAGTGGACTCAATTTCTCTAAATCGAGCGTTTTTAAATCAACTCTGTTTACAGAACAGTCAGGTATAATTCCATTAAATATATTTAGGTCCTAATTGTATAAATCACCTCATCAAAGTGAAATTTATATAGAGAACGAAGACAATACTTCAAATATTTTATAAATTTTTTTAGTTTTCATACAAATTATAAACTTTTTGGAAGGCAAAGCAACGTTTGTTTGACTTTCTATGCGTTTGTTTGGTGAAGAATTTGTATGAACAACAAATGCAAACTTTAAAAATTCTCAAATATATTTTTCCTCCAATATAATTGTCAACGAAACGTGAACAATTATTGCAAACATAAAACGTCAAATTGCATAGTAATTTATGCTCCACATCTTTGTAATGCGTTTGACGTTTTGATAAAATGAATAAAATTAATATATATATATGGAAATAATAAATAATATTGCTAAAAAGTTGTGTGAAAAACATTTTTCATATTCAATATTACTTTTTATGTTCATAAAAAAATAAAAATACACTGATTTGCAAAAAATGCATTGTATTGCATTGTGCTACATGTTACCATATTTTTAGCATAATAAAGCAATAAGCAATATTGCTATGGTTTTTCTGCCGACGTTATTGCTCTATTGCTGAGATATTTATTACTAGTCGAGATAGGTTGAAAATTTCACTTCGGTTATGTGAGTTACACAATTAGGGCCCTAAAATTTTGTAACTAATAACCATTTTATATATCAGTCCAACGTTTTATTAGCGTTTATGTTCATATATTGAAATAAAGTTTTGAAAAAAGTTTCCTTTTGCAAAATTTTGCGATTTACCTAGTTATATTCTATTGATTTCTAACCCACATTAGGTGGGTTTTGAAGAAAAAAGTTGTCATCACTGGTAAGAGCAGAACAAATCAGTGCTTCCACAACTATAAGCAAACAGCTGGCTTACAATTGCTCTCAAACCTGCTAAAGCTGTCAAAGTATTTAGCAAAACAAAAACAAAAAACCACATTGTATCAATAATAAAATCAGCTAAATCAAAATAGAATACACGTTTTTTAAAGTAAATCTTTATGATTTTTAAATTATACTAAAATTATTTTTTTAAATAAAAACAAAATGACTATTGAGTTAAACTTAACGACAGGTCGTCAGCCAATGCGCAGCAAGCCAGAGGTGAGTACATTTTTTATGAAAATATCTGTCTGTAATCTTGATACACTTTATTTACATATATGTATTTTTTTCAGGAAAAAGTAAAAGAATTACCTGCAAAACTTAAAAAAGTAAAATGTTCTAACCCGAATGGTTTTACATTCGAATTTGGTGGAGGGACACAAAAGGTAAAGGCTTTAGTAGCCAGAAAACGGCAGCCGTCAAAAAATGATGAAACGCAAACGCAGGAAAACGCCAAGCTCAAAATAGCACCTAAATCTATAGCCTTACGTAAAAAAGCTGTTAATAAACCTACAGCAACAGCAGTAACTCCCAAATCAATTGCTTTTAAGCGTAAAGTGGAAACTAAACAAGAGGTACAGAAAAACTTTGTACATGTTCCCAGCCATCACTCAGACAATGATTCCGATGTGGATACTTACCTTAAAATGGCTGAAATCGCCCCAAATGTTGGTAGTGATTTAATGCTTAATATTTGTACGGCCCCTTCTAGCCTGAAGTCACAGCAAAAAGCAAAACTTTCCCAACAACATCGCATCCAGCAGAAGCATGACGCTCGTAAAGGCGATGGATCATTAAATAAACGTACTTTAACAAAAAAAGAATTGAGGGCGAACTTAAAAAAATTTTCCCAAAATCCCAATCAAAAACCACGAGCTTCCGATTTATTTGAACAAAAAGAAAAAGAAGTAAAACAAGCCTTACGTGAACAAAAACAAGAAAAAGACGAGGCTGAAGAAGAACCTCTTGCATTGGGCAAGGTCGATCCGGAAGCAAGAAAATCTAATGCTTTTAGAGTTAAAAGGCCCGGTGATTCGAGTGTAAAGAAAATAGGCCTTTTTAAACATCAACCGGAAAAAATAGAATTGGGTCAACGTTTGGTACGACCAATTACGGAAAGAATATTCGATGGTGGAAAATTAGACTCATTGGATCTACATGCTCATTCCGTGAAAAATTTATCTGACTTATTGGGCATTTCACAATTGACAACTGTACAACAGAAATGTGTGCCAAAGGCTTTAGAAGGTAAGTTGATATATAATGAATACAATATAACTATTGTGGTTCGCTGAATTGATTTTCTTCAAATCTTCAGGCAAAGATCTTTTAGTACGCTCCCAAACTGGCTCGGGAAAAACTCTAGCTTATGCTCTACCTGTTGTGGAAAAACTACAAGAAATAAGACCTAAAATTACTCGAGACTGTGGTATATTGGCAGTTGTTATAGTTCCTACCCGGGAATTGGCCATACAAACTTATGAACTCTTTCAAAAGTTGTTAAAACCATTTACATGGATAGTCCCCGGTGTATTAATGGGCGGTGAGCGGCGTAAAGCTGAAAAGGCCAGACTACGCAAGGGAATAAATATTCTTATTGGCACACCCGGCCGTTTAGTAGATCATTTGCTGCATACTGAAACATTTAAAGTAAATAAAGCCAAATTTCTGATACTCGATGAAGCCGACCGTCTTTTGGAAATGGGATACGAACGTGATGTTAAACAAATCGTGGAGGGAATCGATAAGCAGCGAAAAGAAACATCTAAAGATGAAAAAGAAGTATCTATACCCATACAAAGAATGCTATTATCGGCCACATTAACATCAGCTGTAGAAAAATTAGCCGGCTTAACGCTTAATGATCCCATATTTATTGACAATAGTGATGAAGATCCTTCAAAAGCCATTACTGCTGCTAATGGTTATGATAAGGAAGCTATAGAAGCAGCTACAGCCGATTTATTAGATGCTGAAGATTCAACTGGTATTCTCACCATACCAGAGAATTTGAAACTCAGCTATGTAGTCGTGACACCTAAACTGCGTCTTGTTACTTTGGCTGGTTTGTTGGCCCGTGAATTTAAAGGCAAAAAAAAGTTTAAGGCCTTAATATTTATGAGTACAATGGAAATGGTAAATTTCCATCATGACCTCTTAAATGAACAATTAACTCAAAAAGTGTTAGATGAAGATGATGATGAATTTGCTAATGAAAATTCCGATATTGATGATGATGATGATGAAGGTGAAGAACCTTTATTAAAAGGTTTAAGATTTTTTAGGTGATTTTAATTAAAAAAGCTAAATAATAAAATCGTTTTGACTATAATTTCCTAAATTCTAGATTACATGGTTCTATGTCGCAAACCGAAAGACAGGGTGTTTTTAAGGGGTTTAGAGAGTGTAAATCTGGAGTTTTACTGGCTACGGTAAGTAATTTTTAGTTACATTTTTAGGGTCTCATATATAAAAAATTACACTATGCAACAAAATGAAATTTTTGCTATGATCTTTGATGACCACAATGTTTTTTTGTGCTATGGTCCCCTAAACTACAAAACCACTCAAAATTTAAAATTCTGTGGATATGTTTTTTTTAATTTTTTTCTAAAACTTGAGATTTTTCATGAGGCTGCTCCACCGATTTCATCATAACTTGGGAAGTAGGTGTCCAATTTTATTACAAAAAACATTACAAAACTTGAAATAAAATTATCTTTAAGCCGTTCTAATATTTTTGACGTTAGTGAAAAAGGTATTAAGTCAAGGACTTAAGTTAGGGAGTTAAGACATTTTTGCCTAATATGTACTTAAGATGCTATTTTTAGGGTTCCGTACACCAAAAGTGTAAAGTTACCCTAATGTTTTCGCTGTGATGTCCATCTGTAACAGGCTGTTTTCTCGGGAACCGTAAGACCTACGGACCTAAAATTTTTAAACATGTTGAAATACTAATGTAATATACAGACATTTATATACAGACACTTTAAATTATGAAAGTTAGTGTTAATTTGTATAGTCTGTAGAATGGGCTACACCAATTAACACTGATATTTAAAACAATAAAAATTAAAGGGTGTTCTATCAGTTAATGTAATTTTGAGCATGTAATTTGCTGTATCTTAGAAACTCTTGAAAATTAAAAAAACGCAAAAACTAAAAAAAATACAAAATTAAAAAAATGTCAAAACGAAAAATCGCCAACATGAAAAAAGCGAATCCAAATTGATTATTAGGCTGAGGTTCGTAACGTTATATTCAGAAAGAATTGGGCATGATTAATATTCCAAGGAACAAGGGAAAAATTAACATCAACTTAATTTTTCAACGTACACAGCAGAACAGAGTAGCGCCACTTTCGGAAGCCGTTACACTTCCATCGTCAGTGCTCACGTGTATTTGCTTATCACCACTTGTCAGGTGGCTCTGTTGAATTCAATTCAATTCATTTTTATTAAATCCCATATAATTTTTTACATTGAAAAAGTTCTAAAATTAAAAAACTAATACTACATTTGTTACATTTATATTATTCCTTACATACTAGCGTATCAATCAAGGACATCCAACTGTTTATATTTTTCTTACAAAGAAATATTTGCATCTTAAGTACATACGATTAAAAAATAAATAAAAATTAATTGCAATTACAAGGTTATTTTCTCCAAAAAGGGACTAAAAAGGAGACGCTTTTATAATTTCTTATAATAAGGAACCTAAACCTAGCTTAACTACCAGAACAAAAACACCTACAAACTAAAAATCGGAAGAATTAATATACAAAAGAGAGAGAGAGACAGGCTCTATTGAGCAGTATTATACACTACATCAACAATATCAAGTGTATTTACCCTCCTGTGGTAAAATAAAAGATCTGCACCGTTATAAAGGAGACCAGCCTCATTGAGGGTCAGCATGTCGGCAGGGGTGAGGTACTTGGAAAGCCGAACAGCCTCCAGGTTACCCACCCTTTCAAAACAGTTTCTTACAAGAACATTGTCCAGGGAACGTGCACCCTCTAAAAATTTTATGGCATTCCGTACCATGAAGACGTCAATCCTGCCAAAGTCAGCCCCTGTGTAAACAGATTCGTTCGACGGTCTACGAATCGTGCCATCGTACCCAATTGTAGGCCTAAGGCCCAGACAAGCGACCAGAATCCGCCTCTCCCATCTCCTAAGCCTCTCCATCTGGCAGGAGGAGATTCCAAACCAGACTGGAAAGGCATATGTTGAATGTGTTTTTAATTCTTATATATACAACTTTTTTGTGAAAATTGAATACGAGAATTAAATCACTCTCAAGCTGATATTAAAGTGCACTTTCTCAGCGTTGCCATCCGTTAATTTTTCTTCATTCCCATTTTTCTGATTTTTGTTCTACTCAAGACAAACTTTTTTGGTTTGATTTTATTCTTAAGTATATATGAACATGTAAAGATGTGAAAAGCTCAAGCCAGTAGCTAATTGTTTATTAGTATGATTATTTCGAACGTATTTGCTTTGTGAATCCAAATTGATTATTAGGCTAATGTTCGTAACGTTATATTCAGAAAGAATTGGGCATGATTAAAAAGCCATTCAATGCCATTCTATTTCAGACTAATCCTGATATATTAAGCCAAATCTGAAGTATGTAACTTTTCTGGGTGCTTCGGAAAATCGATTTCATGTACATAGAGACGGCCAGACGGTTATCGATACTTCGACTTTCCTATCTATAAGGATTCAAAATATATATACTTTATGATTGGTGAAGAGTATAAATAATATTAGAACGGCTTAAAGGTAATTTTATTTAAAGTTTTTAAGTGGTTTTAGTAAAACAATTTGACAACCCCTTTCTAAGTTATATAAAATCCCAGATTCACAGAATCACAAATTTCAGATTTTTTTTTAATTATCCATAGAATTTAAAACTTCGGCTGTTTTTTGTAGTTGTGAGACCATAGCACAGCAAAAAAAAAATACAAATCGTCATATGATTTCAAAAAGCCAAATTACAAAAAATTCAAAACCGAATTATGATGCACCGTACCAAAACAAATGTTATTATGACTCACTTCCTAAGCTTTGCTCTTCTATTTGTCCATGTAAAATTATTATTATAAGTATTCATGACCTGTTCATGGGTTAATTTTTCATATTAAAGAGTTCTTTGCTTCTCCAATAAAACTATTTCAATTTAACTTAGGGCTTTTATGAATTAATATGACGATATATTTATATAGTGGTACTCCTTGGCATTTGTATTGTTGCATATTGTAATATTTATTTAGTTACAGTTTTAATTTATTAATATTTTGCTAAATAATTTTTAATAACAGGATGTAGTTGGTCGAGGTATTGATGTTCCAGAAATCGACTTAGTCATTCAATATTCTCCTCCCCAAAAAACTGCAGATTTTGTACATCGTGTTGGTCGCACAGCCCGTGCGGGTCGCAGCGGTCGTGCTGTTTTATTTTTAACCCCTAGTGAAGTGCAATTTGTACGTTATTTAGAAAACAAACGTATACGCATTTCCCAAGCTGACATGGAAGATTATTTGAAAGCTCTTAATGAAGCTGATGATGAAGCGCATTCGTTACAAGAGGCAGCTTCAAATTTACAACATAAATTTGAAGAACTTATAGCAGATGACAAGGAAATGCACGGAAAGGCTTGTAAAGGTAAGTGTGGCTTATAAATTATTGGAAAATACATAATTGAACTTTTAACCCTTCTTAAATCATAATGATTGGACAATTAATAATAATAATTTTTTTTATAAAAATTTTCCACAAGTAAGTCAATAATAATTCGATTTCAAAATTTTGTGCAAAAACTGAACAAAGATAAATTGTTCTTTTTTATTTAATTTAATACAGAAAGTTACCAAGTTGAGTGCTCTTAAAATTGTTTAAAACATTAAAACAATAGAATATTTTTTGCAACAAAAATTGTAGAGAAATAAAATAAGTACAAGAAGGGGTAAAAAAGAAAAATACAAAAGCACTTAAGAGTTCAAATAAAAATAAAACAAATAAACGTACAACAAAGATAAGAAATAATAAATTTTCAAGTTGAAAAACTGATTCAATTATTGTGCATTTTACAGTTTCCTTGAGAGTTTTTTTTAGTTTTGTTTTATTTTATTATTTTTTTCTTTCTTTAAAATATTACTCGCTTGAAGGTTTTGTTCGTTTGATATTGTACTTTTGTTTTAAGAATATGTACTCTATACATGGTGTTATAAACTGGACTTTCTGTAGAATATATACATATCGCTCCAAAAGTTTCAAGTTACTGAAGAAAAAGTCTTCATTAAGACCTTCTTTATATGTTAAATAGTTTTCAGAATCATATCTTAACCTAAACCGAAGATATGATCACTAAAACCCTAATACCGTCCATATACTTGCTAACAATTTTGAAACTTTAAACGCGATTCGCCAAGTTTCATTTTTTTAGATATGAATACGTTGCAATAAAGGAGCCATATGTATGTACACTCTAAAACACTTTTGTTGAAAATAAGGCCTATAATAGTCGGCAACACTTTACAGGTTATCATCGACCTAAAATTACACGCATTATTTTTGAACAAAATGCTTTTACTGAAAAAAAAACGATTGGCTGCGTGCAGGTTTGAACCGCGACCTCCTGACTGATAGTCTGACGTATCTACCATTGAGCCATAGCGTTATTATGCTTTATGTGACATTTTTTCCACTTGGACTAAATATATTTAATTTGAAAGGTTTTTTTTAATAAAATAACTACAAAATCGATGTAATTTTAGACAAGCAGAAATTTTCAACACAAATTTAGACAATATACGATCGTAAATTTGAAGTAATGTCTTAGAGTGTAGTTCGGTTATAACTAGAGTTTTTCTTTTCCCGGGCTTTTTAATTTTCCGGGAAATCTGGAATTATTCTGAAATTTCCTCTTATCCCGGGAATTTCCGCTTAAAGCAAATTATTGAAAAACAAGCGTAATGCCCGATTCGAGCATGTTCTGAAAATCACGGTGATTTCAAATCACGTGATTTCAAAAGAAAACTGTTAATAGCTTATCTGTTAGCGGGTTTGTCTTGTATTTTAAGTTTTTGTCATGTACAATAGAACATTTTATTCGAACTTCAAACGTTGTAAATCGTGTACTTTACGAAAGCAATAATTTAGCATATATTAATTTTTTGAAATCACCGTGATTTAACCTCTCGTGACTTACAGAGCAAGCCCGAATATATATTTTTGTACTTTAGTAGATTGTTTCTTAAACTATTTGCACTTATAAAATCTATTAAAACTAAGAAAAGCAAATAGACGACAGAAATAAAATTTGCTTCTATTAAAATACCGAAAAAACTTTAACAACTAAAATACATAAGAGCATGTAGTTCGATATGGGAATTCATTTTAAAAACGAAACGATTTAAAACCGAAAATATTTCTGATGTGCTCATAATTTTCGATTTGGGTATGTATCCAAAGAACTTTGTAATACTTTTCCCAATAATTTTTTATGAGTTTCATTGCAGATTTTTTTTTAATATTGTATGTATTTTATGTCCTGATCTGCTTTTTTAATCGAACTATTTGAGATTGTTGGGATCGTTTTGAAATTTCATCTACCAGGTAGGCTAGATAGGTAGAAGGCTATGTTAACTAGCCTTTAACGTATCGCTCACTTTAGATTAAAGTAAAGTTGTAATAATGAGAAGCTATTTATCCGTCCGACAAAATTCAACTTTTAACTAACGCCAATTTGTAATAATTACCCTTCAATGGGTTTTTCCCAAAAATACCAAAAATATATTCAAAAAGCTGATTTAAAGATAATTTTATTTTTGGTGTTGTAATTTTCTAAAACTAAATAATAGCACTCGAAGTAGCATATAAATTTTAAAATGAAAATTGCTTTAGCATGATTTAATATTTTTTGTAAAACTGTCCATTATGTGTTAAAAACGAAGAAGAAAATACTGCTTATACTCTCTTCATACAAACTGACGTGTCCGTAATGCATGCTGTTAATTTTCCACATTAAGAAACTGAATTTTTTCTAAAACGAGATTAAATAAATTTATAAAGGTTTTAGAATATTTGCATTTGCTTCTCTTATTACACTCATAAAATGTTTGAAAAATATTAGAAATTATAATTTTTTTAATTTTCTTGTCCGCATTCTTGTGTATTGAGCGTTAAGCTTTTTTAGTACGATTCATTAATCAGTTTAATTATTAAAATTGCATTAATAACATACACTAAAATAAAAGCGTAGGTTTGTTTGTATTTCTAAAAATTTTAAAGTTTTGTGAACTTTGTTAAGTAGTATTATATTGCAAAACGTTTCATCAATCAATTATGGTTTGTATAAAAAAAAATGTATTGAGTGTTATCCATATTTTTTTAATTTTTTTTAGTGCATAATTAAGAAGTTATATTAAAATACATCGAAGATTATACATCTGAATTGTATTGAATTCAAAATATAGTGTGTGTTCTGAAAAAAATATTAAATACTTATAAGAATGTATTGAGCGTTACGTTAACAATATTCTTAAATATAATTTATCTATAAATTTTGTGAAGGCAAACAAAAGTTAACAGCAGCGGAAGGGTAGAACGATATATAGAACATTATCCGTTTAGAAATTTCTGATTTGCTTTAAAAAAATTTTGCTTTTACCGCACTCTGGGTTGCTATATTTTCGAAGAATGTATTATGTTGGTCGTGTTTTGCTACAAAAAATTATTTGAAATTGTCATAACTTTTAATATTGTTAATCGATTTGGTTAAAATTCCTCTTATTTGAAAGAAGATTTAGCCTACTTTTCGCTCATGTATAAATGTTTGTAAATAATTTTTTTTAAACGAAACAAATTTTATATTTTTCCATGTGAATCCAAGTCAAAATTACAAAAGTGCTCTTAACTTTTAATTTCGTCCTGCGATTATTATAATGTTTTGTTTTTAAATAGTAGATATATAGCGCTTTCAAATCCTATACTCATTTTTGTGGTATATTTTTTTCGCACAAATCATTCCCAGAACAACCGCCAAAGCAAAGGTAACGCTCAATACACAAAAATTTTAAAAACGGGAAATAGCATAATTTTATTTTGGGAACCGTTGAATGAGGCGAAAGCTATAATATTAATCCTACCTTTGCATATTCCATTGAGTTACATTGGTAAACAACAAAAAAAAACACACACACACAAAATGTACGTTTAGAATGAGAATAGGTATAATATAAGTAGTAATATATAGTCAAATATGCGTTATAAAAATCGGAGATAAAAAATTTAAACATGCCCGCTTTACAAAGAATCCCCCTATATGTATTTTCTTGTAGGGCAGTTACAAATTCGCTTATGACCAAATTATTTATTTGCTCCTTTTTGTCATGTGAAGTTGTTCTTTTTCGTTGTTTGTTTTATTTTATTGTATTTTTTTTTTCAAAGTTACAAACACTCTTTATAACGAGATGTTCACAGGATGTTTTGCAGTTTTACTTCCTTTAGACTGAATATTTTTTCTCAGTCTTAAAAATCGGTATGTAAGATTAAGTAGAATTGTATATGAGCTTATGTGAGTGTACGTACGAGTGTGTTTCATATCGTCGTTATTGTTCAGTGTTATTCGAGCGAAACACTTGTAATGGATTTTTGATTGGTCATACTTTTATTTCTTGCTGCTGTTACAGTATTTTTATTTTTCGGTTTTTTGCTCTAAAATAGCAACTAAACTTTATTTCTTTGTTTGTTTTAGTTTTAGTTTTGGCAAAGTGAAGCACCCCTTCATTTGACAACTGCATAAAAACAATGGCAGCAATACTTATTCATATAACGTCATCATGGTCGTCAACCCTAAAGTTCAATTCTTTTCGTTTCTTTACATATTTCAAGATGCTGAGCTAAAGTATGTCAACGAAAATGAAGGCTGCAGCATTTTAAACTGTCAGGGATGTAATTAGTAAGAAGTAATTAAATACATATTAATATAAATATATAATATTCTGCGAGATCTAGAAATATTAAATTTGAATCGAATACTGCACTGCGAATACTGAGAACAAACCCAAAAACGTGCAACTTTTTTTTCGTGCACACCCTTTTATTTTTATTTGCCTTGTTATTTTGAATAGTTTTTCTTCCTGACTGTAATTTTTTATTGTTTATTTTTTTCAATAGTATATTTTTCATGAGATTTTATTGTATTGTTTATTAGAGGGCTGCACGAATATATTCGAAAGTACTCGTATGTATGTTTGTGTGTGTATGCATGTATGTTTTTTTGTATATATGTGTGTATATATGTATGTATATATGTATATTTGGTCGTGGCTATGTATGTACACACATTTAAATGCATGTATACATAAGTATAATACATAAGAACATACATCTATGCACACACGAAATTCATACGAGTACATTCTACGAATACATTTGTGTACACTTTGCAGCCCTCTATTGTTTATACCACTATTTTTTCTGTAAAGTTGTTAAGTGCGTATGATTGTTTTCAAGTGTATAAGTTCAACTTTATAGCAATTATAAGAGTATACGTTTTTTTTTCTTCTCAGAACATAACTTTTCGTACTTCATTTGTTTTGAAAATTTTCCTACTTGTTGTTCACTTATTTGTACATATAAAATGAAGTAAAAGCGAATATATGGGTTTTGTTTAATAAGCAATTTGTGTATTTTAATAATTCCGTTTCACTTACCTTCCGTTTCCGTTTAAGTTGCTATAGATTTCCTGTTGTTTATTTTAATTTAGCTGGTAAAATCGTAAACAGATTTATTGGTATGTATTATTAATTCAAAGAAAAACTATCAATAGTTAGTTTGCTCAATTCTTTAGAAAAGTTAGCAATTTTGTAAATTTAATTTATATGATTTTTCGATAAATGCTATATTAAGCGGCGCCGTGCCGCCAGCCCGCATGTATGTTTTTTTGTATATATGTGTGTATATATGTATGTATATATGTATATTTGGTCGTGGCTATGTATGTACACACATTTAAATGCATGTATACATAAGTATAATACATAAGAACATACATCTATGCACACACGAAATTCATACGAGTACATTCTACGAATACATTTGTGTACACTTTGCAGCCCTCTATTGTTTATACCACTATTTTTTCTGTAAAGTTGTTAAGTGCGTATGATTGTTTTCAAGTGTATAAGTTCAACTTTATAGCAATTATAAGAGTATACGTTTTTTTTTCTTCTCAGAACATAACTTTTCGTACTTCATTTGTTTTGAAAATTTTCCTACTTGTTGTTCACTTATTTGTACATATAAAATGAAGTAAAAGCGAATATATGGGTTTTGTTTAATAAGCAATTTGTGTATTTTAATAATTCCGTTTCACTTACCTTCCGTTTCCGTTTAAGTTGCTATAGATTTCCTGTTGTTTATTTTAATTTAGCTGGTAAAATCGTAAACAGATTTATTGGTATGTATTATTAATTCAAAGAAAAACTATCAATAGTTAGTTTGCTCAATTCTTTAGAAAAGTTAGCAATTTTGTAAATTTAATTTATATGATTTTTCGATAAATGCTATATTAAGCGGCGCCGTGCCGCCAGCCCGCTTAAATTGAGGAAAAAACCATAAAATTTAATTTTCTTCTCTCATAACTTCAAAAATATTAATTTCAAAAAAAATTTTAGAAGTAAATGTTGCTTGTGCGTTTACATATTTTCTCTAAATCTCGTAGTTAACAAAATAAATATAAAATTTACAAATATATCGAGCCTTAATCGCAAGAAAATCGTATCAATCGAAAATTAAATTTTACAGGAGTAGTATTTTTTTTAATTATCTCTACTTTAAATCGAAATAGAGCTTTCATATTGACTACATAGGATTTTCTTGGACTAACCTATGTAATGTTAATAGTTTTAATAAATTTCCTATAAGACAACGCTTGTTTGTGTAGGCTAAGATATATTTGATGTCATCAAAAACCAGTTAATCTAAAAATATTATTTTAAAACCATTAATTATTGTCCATAGCGAACCCTTACTTAATTGCTTCATTATTATCCTTGTAGTTTCTGCCACTCGCTTTGCTTTACTTGAAAAAGAAAATTTTATCGTAATGGTGTCTACTTCCGAGGCAACAGTTGAAGCAACCTTCTGCTGTCACCTGTTTTGTTTTTCCCGCACAAAACACATTGTCAATGGATTGCCTTTTGCAATTTTTTTTTAGAAAATTGAAAATAATGAAGATACTTTTTTGACAAAAAAAAAACTTTTTTTAGGGCAATTTCAACATTTTGAATTTTCAGCCTTTTTCCGACTTTAAAAATGCAGATATAAAAAAATAAGAAATAAAAAAAATTTTTTCCAGTTTTACTTACAATTTATCAAAAATCGAATGCTGACTTTTAATTTAAAATCAAACTGTAAACTAAAAAGTTATAGGCGAAATACAAAAAAAAGTCAAGACAAAAAAATTTTTTTCTTTAAAGTCAAATATCTTTTAAACTGTGAGACATACGGAAACACATGTACAGACATTATTTCTTTGTATTCTTTAGCTTAAATGGGATAACATTTAAAAAAGTTACAAGCCTCAGAAGTTATTTTTTGAGTCCCAGGTAGTCAACTTTGGACCACTGTAACTTCTCTTGTACTTAAGCCAGAAGGCCACCGAGACACGCGTTGTAAAGCCTGACTGACCCTCTAAAGATTCTCGAAGTTTCAGAAAAATCCAATTAGAGTTATTACCATTTATGTTGCAAAAGTCCTCACTGTGCAGTGTTTTTTAATCCAAAGTGATTATATAGAACTAGAAATGCCCAGTATTCTAAGGAACATGGGAAAATTAATATCAATTTAATTTTCAGTATTGTTTTCGGAAGTCACCAAATTTTCATCATCAGTTGTCATTAAGGTGGTTCGAAAAAAAGTTGAGCCGGCCACCCCGTCGGATTAAAGATTAGTTGAAAACAATTCCAAAATTTGCCACGCCCCTAGATACCGCCCTTTAAACATTTTGTACGCTGTGTCGCCGTTTGTAGTCCGATCATTTCATAATTCATATCATTGTTCATGACTTGACTATAGCTACATTTTTGATTTGGTAAATTTTTAGTCTGACATCAAATTGAGGGCGCCACTTATGACATCTCGAATCCTTCCCCCTAAATGTAAAATTTTTTGCACGTGGCAATAAAGCTCTCCTGAAACTTAGTATGTCTATCATTTAATATTCTCACTTTCATGTCACGCCCCAAAGGTAAGCCCCTTTTTCTTTTTCAAATACATACTACATCAAACCAGGTCAATTAAAATAAAAAAATGCATCGTAGAATAAGAGGTATATCAATGACGTGTCCAAGACTGTACAAAAAATATTTTTGTCACGCCCCAAAAAATGAGCAAAAAAGTGGATATAGTATGTAAGAGGAGAAGGATCCGAGATAGCATAAGTGGCGCCCAGAATTTGATGTCGGATTAAAAAGTCTTCACAGGCAAAAATGAAGCCATAGTCAAGCCATGAATAACGATATGTAATATGTTATGGTCGGACCATAAATGGCAACGCAGTTTACCAAAAACTAAAAGGACGGTATCCAGGCGCATGAGAAAAAATAAAAAAAAAATATTTCTGGAATTTTTTTCAACTAATCTTTGATCCTAGGGGGTGACTGACTGGTGATTGGATTTTTTAATAAATGCCAATGTATTTCACCAACATACACTACTACAATCAAAATCACACTTCCGCGATCAAACATAGCGATATTATTAAGAAAATCTAAAAAGAGAAAGACTGGCCAATTGCGTTATTTTAGCATATATTTTGCTTCTACTGTAAAGATATGAAAATGTTAGTTAGGACGTTTTGCGTTTCAGATGACGATATATCACATACTTAAATTAAAATAAAATTAAAGTTTTTATGTGGACCCAATGCTATTAATTACACTATTCTTTTTATTAGTTTTCAACACCTCGATTGATTCTTTGACATTTTTACAGTTTAATTTTGGTTACTTGTTTTTATAACATTTTCTTTTCTCTGTGTGACCATATAAACCTTGGTAACATCTAATTAAGTCTTTTTCCATTTCTTATATGTATATCAAGCTAATAATAACAGTTTGTTTATTCACTTTTTTAATAAGTTGCAGCTATAAGACCTAGAGAAAAAACCGCCCAAGTTTTTATAACATCAAATTAAAGATACAATCAATTCCTTCATCAACGCCATCATCATCATCATCATCATCATGATCATCATTGCAATGTTGTGTTGTAATCACACGCAATCAAAATTAACTTTAACTTTTAATAAAACATTAAAACAAGCAAATATACTCTTGTATATCTACATATAAATAATAATATCGCGTTATTTAACTTAACTTGAAAAAATCCTTTACTGAGTTGATTTCCACGCCTGAAAGAATGTTGGCTAACGGTTTGGGGGGTGGTTTCTGTTTAAAGTGGCCTAACAGAATGTGCTGAACGCCAACAAACCCTTTCACATTTGGTTTGTCACTTTTTTACTCAATTTTATTTCATTTCACATTTTTATTCGTTCGCTTTTTGTGAAATTTTAAGTGTGGCAACTTATAATTGGAAAAATAATGATTCTTTCATTTTTTTCATTTCACATTTTTTTCAGTTTTGTTCTTTTCAGGTTTATTTTTACTCTTTTAAAGCGTTAAAATATCGTTGTTAAAAAATGAAAGAAAAAAAAACGAAAATGAAATTGTATATAATTACAAAATTAATGTCCTTTATTCAGATGTCCATGATGATTACGATGATGATGGTTGCTTGTTAATTTTTTATGTATTTTTACCGACTACTTCTGCTTTTTATATTATAAAATAATATGGCTTTTATTTAAAAACAAATTAAAGTTTTTAATTGGAAAAAAGGTTCAGTTAAAGAGAAAAAAAAATAGAAAAATTTAAAACCAATTTGGTCTCCATATCGACAAATTAATTTTTAAAAGAATTAATAATTAACAGAGTTTTATAAAAACTTTCAAAATGCATTATTTATTGACAAAATATCTTTTTCTATAATTCTATTAAGCCGAAAGTCTGTGTATGCTACATACGTACTTAAAATTAACTTTAATAAAAACATACCCGATACAGGTGATGCTGCAGCATCAGTTCAAAGTTACTTTGCTCTTTTAATATCGTTGTATTGACAAAATGCAAAATTTCGTCTCGATCAGTAGTGGAATCATTGATTCATCATCTCGACGACAGGTGATAACTTCTAAAAGGCTAAAATAATGCTCTTTAAACTAGCATAGCATTGATCACTCTATATCAAGGCACCTTTCAAACAAAACCAATTTAATTAACATCGGCTCAACCTTTTGGGAGCAGTGATGCTACAGGCGCACAGATATGAGACGACACAACTAGAAAAGAGCAGCTAACTTTGAAACACGTGGATCGATTTTCTTCAAACTGAGCTTCGAACACTATCAATCAAGTCATCTTTCAAAGAAAACAAAGTATAATTAAAATCGATCCATCCGTGTAAGAGTTTCGGTGCCACAGGCAGACACACAGACAAACAGATACACACTTCAAACTTCTAACACCCCCCATTCTTAGGCCGGGGCTAAAAAAAAGTTCGTTTTGTTTATATCAGGGACCGAAAATAATGATTACTGCACAAAGCTTTTGACCAAAAAAAGCATAATCCCAGAATATTAGTAGCATGTTGTTGAACAATAAAATGACTATTTTTTGACATGCTTTCCATTTATGCAATAAATTTTTATTTTAAATTTTTACTAAAAAAAATCAATTAATAAGAATTATAATAGTTTTATTTTTTGATCGTAGAATAAATCTTATTTTTGAGCTTTATTTTTTAGCTCAAAAATAACGATTATTTTAAATTTTTATTTTTTTGCTCGAAAATAATGATTATATCTTGATTTTTCTTTTTTGTTTAAAAATAATCATTATTCTTCTCAAGAATTTAGCCGAGACACCTTCACTAAGCAAGAACACCACCCTTACACACAAAACCGGTCTAAAAACTCCCAATATTGGGACAAAAATATCCCCAAAATCCCAGAAGTTCCCCGGACTCCCAAAAACTTTTAAAAAATTCTGCCTAAAATCCCAGAAGTTCCCCGGATTCCCAAAAACGTTAAAAAAAATCTGCCCAAAATTCCAGAAGTTCCCGGACTACCAGTGTTATTCGAGCGAAACACTTGTAATGGATTTTTGATTGGTCATACTTTTATTTCTTGCTGCTGTTACAGTATTTTTATTTTTCGGTTTTTTGCTCTAAAATAGCAACTAAACTTTATTTCTTTGTTTGTTTTAGTTTTAGTTTTGGCAAAGTGAAGCACCCCTTCATTTGACAACTGCATAAAAACAATGGCAGCAATACTTATTCATATAACGTCATCATGGTCGTCAACCCTAAAGTTCAATTCTTTTCGTTTCTTTACATATTTCAAGATGCTGAGCTAAAGTATGTCAACGAAAATGAAGGCTGCAGCATTTTAAACTGTCAGGGATGTAATTAGTAAGAAGTAATTAAATACATATTAATATAAATATATAATATTCTGCGAGATCTAGAAATATTAAATTTGAATCGAATACTGCACTGCGAATACTGAGAACAAACCCAAAAACGTGCAACTTTTTTTTCGTGCACACCCTTTTATTTTTATTTGCCTTGTTATTTTGAATAGTTTTTCTTCCTGACTGTAATTTTTTATTGTTTATTTTTTTCAATAGTATATTTTTCATGAGATTTTATTGTATTGTTTATTAGAGGGCTGCACGAATATATTCGAAAGTACTCGTATGTATGTTTGTGTGTGTATGCATGTATGTTTTTTTGTATATATGTGTGTATATATGTATGTATATATGTATATTTGGTCGTGGCTATGTATGTACACACATTTAAATGCATGTATACATAAGTATAATACATAAGAACATACATCTATGCACACACGAAATTCATACGAGTACATTCTACGAATACATTTGTGTACACTTTGCAGCCCTCTATTGTTTATACCACTATTTTTTCTGTAAAGTTGTTAAGTGCGTATGATTGTTTTCAAGTGTATAAGTTCAACTTTATAGCAATTATAAGAGTATACGTTTTTTTTTCTTCTCAGAACATAACTTTTCGTACTTCATTTGTTTTGAAAATTTTCCTACTTGTTGTTCACTTATTTGTACATATAAAATGAAGTAAAAGCGAATATATGGGTTTTGTTTAATAAGCAATTTGTGTATTTTAATAATTCCGTTTCACTTACCTTCCGTTTCCGTTTAAGTTGCTATAGATTTCCTGTTGTTTATTTTAATTTAGCTGGTAAAATCGTAAACAGATTTATTGGTATGTATTATTAATTCAAAGAAAAACTATCAATAGTTAGTTTGCTCAATTCTTTAGAAAAGTTAGCAATTTTGTAAATTTAATTTATATGATTTTTCGATAAATGCTATATTAAGCGGCGCCGTGCCGCCAGCCCGCATGTATGTTTTTTTGTATATATGTGTGTATATATGTATGTATATATGTATATTTGGTCGTGGCTATGTATGTACACACATTTAAATGCATGTATACATAAGTATAATACATAAGAACATACATCTATGCACACACGAAATTCATACGAGTACATTCTACGAATACATTTGTGTACACTTTGCAGCCCTCTATTGTTTATACCACTATTTTTTCTGTAAAGTTGTTAAGTGCGTATGATTGTTTTCAAGTGTATAAGTTCAACTTTATAGCAATTATAAGAGTATACGTTTTTTTTTCTTCTCAGAACATAACTTTTCGTACTTCATTTGTTTTGAAAATTTTCCTACTTGTTGTTCACTTATTTGTACATATAAAATGAAGTAAAAGCGAATATATGGGTTTTGTTTAATAAGCAATTTGTGTATTTTAATAATTCCGTTTCACTTACCTTCCGTTTCCGTTTAAGTTGCTATAGATTTCCTGTTGTTTATTTTAATTTAGCTGGTAAAATCGTAAACAGATTTATTGGTATGTATTATTAATTCAAAGAAAAACTATCAATAGTTAGTTTGCTCAATTCTTTAGAAAAGTTAGCAATTTTGTAAATTTAATTTATATGATTTTTCGATAAATGCTATATTAAGCGGCGCCGTGCCGCCAGCCCGCTTAAATTGAGGAAAAAACCATAAAATTTAATTTTCTTCTCTCATAACTTCAAAAATATTAATTTCAAAAAAAATTTTAGAAGTAAATGTTGCTTGTGCGTTTACATATTTTCTCTAAATCTCGTAGTTAACAAAATAAATATAAAATTTACAAATATATCGAGCCTTAATCGCAAGAAAATCGTATCAATCGAAAATTAAATTTTACAGGAGTAGTATTTTTTTTAATTATCTCTACTTTAAATCGAAATAGAGCTTTCATATTGACTACATAGGATTTTCTTGGACTAACCTATGTAATGTTAATAGTTTTAATAAATTTCCTATAAGACAACGCTTGTTTGTGTAGGCTAAGATATATTTGATGTCATCAAAAACCAGTTAATCTAAAAATATTATTTTAAAACCATTAATTATTGTCCATAGCGAACCCTTACTTAATTGCTTCATTATTATCCTTGTAGTTTCTGCCACTCGCTTTGCTTTACTTGAAAAAGAAAATTTTATCGTAATGGTGTCTACTTCCGAGGCAACAGTTGAAGCAACCTTCTGCTGTCACCTGTTTTGTTTTTCCCGCACAAAACACATTGTCAATGGATTGCCTTTTGCAATTTTTTTTTAGAAAATTGAAAATAATGAAGATACTTTTTTGACAAAAAAAAAACTTTTTTTAGGGCAATTTCAACATTTTGAATTTTCAGCCTTTTTCCGACTTTAAAAATGCAGATATAAAAAAATAAGAAATAAAAAAAATTTTTTCCAGTTTTACTTACAATTTATCAAAAATCGAATGCTGACTTTTAATTTAAAATCAAACTGTAAACTAAAAAGTTATAGGCGAAATACAAAAAAAAGTCAAGACAAAAAAATTTTTTTCTTTAAAGTCAAATATCTTTTAAACTGTGAGACATACGGAAACACATGTACAGACATTATTTCTTTGTATTCTTTAGCTTAAATGGGATAACATTTAAAAAAGTTACAAGCCTCAGAAGTTATTTTTTGAGTCCCAGGTAGTCAACTTTGGACCACTGTAACTTCTCTTGTACTTAAGCCAGAAGGCCACCGAGACACGCGTTGTAAAGCCTGACTGACCCTCTAAAGATTCTCGAAGTTTCAGAAAAATCCAATTAGAGTTATTACCATTTATGTTGCAAAAGTCCTCACTGTGCAGTGTTTTTTAATCCAAAGTGATTATATAGAACTAGAAATGCCCAGTATTCTAAGGAACATGGGAAAATTAATATCAATTTAATTTTCAGTATTGTTTTCGGAAGTCACCAAATTTTCATCATCAGTTGTCATTAAGGTGGTTCGAAAAAAAGTTGAGCCGGCCACCCCGTCGGATTAAAGATTAGTTGAAAACAATTCCAAAATTTGCCACGCCCCTAGATACCGCCCTTTAAACATTTTGTACGCTGTGTCGCCGTTTGTAGTCCGATCATTTCATAATTCATATCATTGTTCATGACTTGACTATAGCTACATTTTTGATTTGGTAAATTTTTAGTCTGACATCAAATTGAGGGCGCCACTTATGACATCTCGAATCCTTCCCCCTAAATGTAAAATTTTTTGCACGTGGCAATAAAGCTCTCCTGAAACTTAGTATGTCTATCATTTAATATTCTCACTTTCATGTCACGCCCCAAAGGTAAGCCCCTTTTTCTTTTTCAAATACATACTACATCAAACCAGGTCAATTAAAATAAAAAAATGCATCGTAGAATAAGAGGTATATCAATGACGTGTCCAAGACTGTACAAAAAATATTTTTGTCACGCCCCAAAAAATGAGCAAAAAAGTGGATATAGTATGTAAGAGGAGAAGGATCCGAGATAGCATAAGTGGCGCCCAGAATTTGATGTCGGATTAAAAAGTCTTCACAGGCAAAAATGAAGCCATAGTCAAGCCATGAATAACGATATGTAATATGTTATGGTCGGACCATAAATGGCAACGCAGTTTACCAAAAACTAAAAGGACGGTATCCAGGCGCATGAGAAAAAATAAAAAAAAAATATTTCTGGAATTTTTTTCAACTAATCTTTGATCCTAGGGGGTGACTGACTGGTGATTGGATTTTTTAATAAATGCCAATGTATTTCACCAACATACACTACTACAATCAAAATCACACTTCCGCGATCAAACATAGCGATATTATTAAGAAAATCTAAAAAGAGAAAGACTGGCCAATTGCGTTATTTTAGCATATATTTTGCTTCTACTGTAAAGATATGAAAATGTTAGTTAGGACGTTTTGCGTTTCAGATGACGATATATCACATGCTTAAATTAAAATAAAATTAAAGTTTTTATGTGGACCCAATGCTATTAATTACACTATTCTTTTTATTAGTTTTCAACACCTCGATTGATTCTTTGACATTTTTACAGTTTAATTTTGGTTACTTGTTTTTATAACATTTTCTTTTCTCTGTGTGACCATATAAACCTTGGTAACATCTAATTAAGTCTTTTTCCATTTCTTATATGTATATCAAGCTAATAATAACAGTTTGTTTATTCACTTTTTTAATAAGTTGCAGCTATAAGACCTAGAGAAAAAACCGCCCAAGTTTTTATAACATCAAATTAAAGATACAATCAATTCCTTCATCAACGCCATCATCATCATCATCATCATCATGATCATCATTGCAATGTTGTGTTGTAATCACACGCAATCAAAATTAACTTTAACTTTTAATAAAACATTAAAACAAGCAAATATACTCTTGTATATCTACATATAAATAATAATATCGCGTTATTTAACTTAACTTGAAAAAATCCTTTACTGAGTTGATTTCCACGCCTGAAAGAATGTTGGCTAACGGTTTGGGGGGTGGTTTCTGTTTAAAGTGGCCTAACAGAATGTGCTGAACGCCAACAAACCCTTTCACATTTGGTTTGTCACTTTTTTACTCAATTTTATTTCATTTCACATTTTTATTCGTTCGCTTTTTGTGAAATTTTAAGTGTGGCAACTTATAATTGGAAAAATAATGATTCTTTCATTTTTTTCATTTCACATTTTTTTCAGTTTTGTTCTTTTCAGGTTTATTTTTACTCTTTTAAAGCGTTAAAATATCGTTGTTAAAAAATGAAAGAAAAAAAAACGAAAATGAAATTGTATATAATTACAAAATTAATGTCCTTTATTCAGATGTCCATGATGATTACGATGATGATGGTTGCTTGTTAATTTTTTATGTATTTTTACCGACTACTTCTGCTTTTTATATTATAAAATAATATGGCTTTTATTTAAAAACAAATTAAAGTTTTTAATTGGAAAAAAGGTTCAGTTAAAGAGAAAAAAAAATAGAAAAATTTAAAACCAATTTGGTCTCCATATCGACAAATTAATTTTTAAAAGAATTAATAATTAACAGAGTTTTATAAAAACTTTCAAAATGCATTATTTATTGACAAAATATCTTTTTCTATAATTCTATTAAGCCGAAAGTCTGTGTATGCTACATACGTACTTAAAATTAACTTTAATAAAAACATACCCGATACAGGTGATGCTGCAGCATCAGTTCAAAGTTACTTTGCTCTTTTAATATCGTTGTATTGACAAAATGCAAAATTTCGTCTCGATCAGTAGTGGAATCATTGATTCATCATCTCGACGACAGGTGATAACTTCTAAAAGGCTAAAATAATGCTCTTTAAACTAGCATAGCATTGATCACTCTATATCAAGGCACCTTTCAAACAAAACCAATTTAATTAACATCGGCTCAACCTTTTGGGAGCAGTGATGCTACAGGCGCACAGATATGAGACGACACAACTAGAAAAGAGCAGCTAACTTTGAAACACGTGGATCGATTTTCTTCAAACTGAGCTTCGAACACTATCAATCAAGTCATCTTTCAAAGAAAACAAAGTATAATTAAAATCGATCCATCCGTGTAAGAGTTTCGGTGCCACAGGCAGACACACAGACAAACAGATACACACTTCAAACTTCTAACACCCCCCATTCTTAGGCCGGGGCTAAAAAAAAGTTCGTTTTGTTTATATCAGGGACCGAAAATAATGATTACTGCACAAAGCTTTTGACCAAAAAAAGCATAATCCCAGAATATTAGTAGCATGTTGTTGAACAATAAAATGACTATTTTTTGACATGCTTTCCATTTATGCAATAAATTTTTATTTTAAATTTTTACTAAAAAAAATCAATTAATAAGAATTATAATAGTTTTATTTTTTGATCGTAGAATAAATCTTATTTTTGAGCTTTATTTTTTAGCTCAAAAATAACGATTATTTTAAATTTTTATTTTTTTGCTCGAAAATAATGATTATATCTTGATTTTTCTTTTTTGTTTAAAAATAATCATTATTCTTCTCAAGAATTTAGCCGAGACACCTTCACTAAGCAAGAACACCACCCTTACACACAAAACCGGTCTAAAAACTCCCAATATTGGGACAAAAATATCCCCAAAATCCCAGAAGTTCCCCGGACTCCCAAAAACTTTTAAAAAATTCTGCCTAAAATCCCAGAAGTTCCCCGGATTCCCAAAAACGTTAAAAAAAATCTGCCCAAAATTCCAGAAGTTCCCGGACTACCAAAAACTTTCAAAAAATCTCCACAAAATCCCAAAAGTTCCCCGAATTCCGAAAAATGTCTACAAAAATTTCCCCTAAACTTCAGAAATTCGCCGGACTACCAAAACCTTACAAAAATCTCCCCAAAATCCCAGAAGTTCCCCGGATTCCCAAGAACATTTACAAAAATCTCCCCAAAACTCCAGAAGTTCCCCGGATTACCAAAAAATTAAAAAAAATTTCCGCTAAATCCCAAAAGTTCCCTGGATTCCTAAAAACTTTTACAAAAATCTCCCATAAATCCCAGAAGTTCCTCGGATTTAAAAAAAATATTTATAAATCTCCCCAAAATCCCAGAAGTTCCCCGGAAAACAACGGCAACACTAAACGCCGCGAAAATACCAAAACCGCAACACAGTAAAGGTGTCTAACAAATTTTAGATAAATCGGTCATATTACGAGAATTAAAAACCTACGGTAATCGTTATTTGTAAGCGAAAATAGAAATCAAGAAATATTCATTACTTTCGAGCAAAAAAAAATAAAAATTTAAAATAATCGTTATTTTGGAGCTAAAAAATAAAACTCAACAATAAGGACTATTTTCCCATCAAAAAGTAAAAGTCAATTATAAATCTTATTAATTGATTTTTTTAGTAAAAATTGAAAATAAAAATTAAATGGTAATATTTATGATATTACTCATAATCGCTGCGGTCCCTGGTTTATACACTTCAGCCACCTATTTTCCAACTTTTCGTAGTGAAAAAAATTGGAAGTCATTTTTGCGGAACTACTTTTTTTCTACTTCCAAATTATCAATAATTGTGTATTTTCGATTTCTCAGGAAGTGATTATTATCAACATTTAGATAATTAATTAAAAAGTTGTTTTAGTTATACAAAATTGAGGATCATTCGAAATTTTCGCAAATATTTACGATATTTCTCGATTTTTTTAAACCAATGAAAAAAATGTTATGAATTGTCATATTTTTATTTATAAAAAATAGCTCTAAAAAACTTATTAAAAAATACTTCTTTTGCACTTACTACAAGGAATATACAAAAATTAAAATTATCATGAAAATTACTTCGGATCCAATGAATAGGCAGGCTTCAAAAAAGAGAACTTGCAATGACAAGTCTATGTAAAAATCATTAGAAATTATCCGGATTTGCACCACTTGCGAAGCTCTTTTTTACTTGGTCTTATTCCATTCGGGAAGATTACTGCAAATAACTATTCATTGTTATTTTCAGACTCAATTTCGAAATTTCTGAAAACTAGACATTTTCGGATACATTTTTTAAGAGTTTTTTTGTTTCTTTAATAAAATCTCTGCTAAGCTTTGAATTCCGGAAAAATTTTCTTCTATTTGTGGCGAGATTTCTGATTGTTTAGAGAAATTGTGTGGGTTTGTGGTGGATTTAAGACACTTTTGATGCATTTTCAAATAATATGAGCTGAATTTCGAATTTTTGGAAAATTCACAACTTTTTTGGAATAGTTTTAATTTTTTCCAAGTTTTCGATTTCTGTAGTGCAATAATTTCTGTCATGCGATAAATTTTGAACATTCAGAAAATATTATATTTTTTTCGGAGTAACTTCGTGTTGTGCAGATTTTCGATTTCTATAGTGAAATTATGAGTTTTTGTGCAGATTTAAGACACTTTTGGTGCATTTTCAAGTTATATGTACTTTATTTCGAATTTTCAGTAAATTCGCAACTTGTTCGAATAATTTTGCTAACTTTTTCCGAATAATTTTGATTATATCGAGTTTTCGGTTTCCGTAGTGAACTTTTCTGTTTTGGTGAATTTCAGACAATTACTGCTTTTTCAAATACATGTTTTACATTTTAAACATCCGAAAATTTGCGATATTTTTCAAAGTAACTTGGAATATTGCAGGTTTTCGATTTCCTTAGTGAAATACACCAAAACTGTATTTTCCAATTATAACCCAGCAAAAATATCCGTCTACCGGAATCAGGTTTGTAAGGGAGAGATTTCGGTACTCTCCTTTACCAACCTGCTTCGGTATTACATGATTTTTGTATGAGATGTCCCACTTGGTAGGTCTGGAGGCATGAGCTTATTTCTGCGCATCCTAGATGCATTAACCTCATGTCTTTTTTATATGTATATAATTAAAAATATGTCACTTAAGTGACATATTTCGAATTTTCAGAAAACTCGCAACTTTTCCGGGAAGATTTTAATTTTTTTTCGAGATTTCGATTTCCGTATTGAAATTTTCTATTTCTGTTGAGTTTCAGACCCTTTTGCTGCCTTTTCAAATACATGCATTAAATTTCGAACTTTCGGAAAATGGAAAATTTTTCGAAGTAATTTGTTTTTCGTGAGTTTAGTGAAATTCTGAGTTTCTGGCAAGTTTAAGACACTTTTGGTGTATTTTTAAATATGTACTTATGTGCTAATATTAGAGTTTTCAGAAAATATACTACTTTTTCGGAACTATTTTAAATTTTTCCGAGCTTGCGGTTTCTATAAAGAAATGTTTATCTGTTTCTGGTAGAGTTAAGACACTTTTACAGAAATTGTCGATTTTTTCGGAATAACTTTCATTTTTTCCGGCTTTCGATTTCTTTAGTGACATAGATTTAAGACCTTTTTGGTGCATTTTGAAATACATCATATGTGCTAAGGTTCGAAGTTTTCGAACATTTTCAATTTCTTGGGATAACTTTGATTTTTACGAGCTTCCACTTTCTGGACTTAACGCACTTTTGCATTTTTGAATGTAATAAACTGATTCGAAGTTAATTTTAAATATCATTTGTTTTATAGTTATCCCCAGTCTAATTGCCTTGGTTGTGAATGGGTTAAGCCCTCTGCAAAGTAGAATAGCATAGGGGAAAGATCTGGTAACAAGACCGGCACTGCGACACCTGCAAAGTAAGATTTCGGTTGCAGAAATGATCTTATTCAAACTGAATCTTCTTTCGCCGAGCCATTTATTTAAATCGGAAAATAGTAAAAAGTCTCTGGGAGAAAAATCTGGAAAATAAGAAAGATGCGGCAGCATTTCAAACCTCTCCTTGTTTATTTTGGCTATCGAAATTGCACAAGTATGCTCACGATTTATTATTACTAAGAACCCGCCCAGTGGTCGAAATTTCTTTTATTTATTTATTTATTTTTAAAGGTTCGTAAGGTGATAGTTATTGTTTTTCTCTATGCTTAATTGGTCCAACAATGATAAATAATATTCTCCGATATTACTGTCCTTCCCTTTTCCAAACAATCAATGTGAATAATTCAATGAACAGCAAAAAAAAACCGAGGCGATAATCTTCTTTTTTCTTTAAATCAATGAAATATCTTTTAGTACTTTAATGAAGAAAAAAAATATTCCTAATGAAACACTTTTCATTCATTAAATACTTCATTATTAGCACACTACGCCGAAACCTCTTATGGTAAAAATCTAAACTCCTACACTAGCAATTTTTCCAGTACACCTTATATTAAAACGTTTTCAAATTAAAAGTAAAATGCTAATGGAATTTTCCCCATTCCTTCGGCTGTTCCTGCAATAATATCACCCTTGACTAAAAATTGTGTTGACATTTTCATGTAATTAAATTTATGGCTTTTATAATAATTACGTGGGGTTATAATTAACGTACACTTTTTCTAATTATTTTTTCAAAGAAGTGTCTGGTATGTCTAATATGAACATTGAAAAAGTATTGAATTATTTCAATAACTCTCACTCCAATAGCCGAAACCACCTAAAATGAACATAAATATCATAAATATATTCGTTTATTACTAAAGAATCAATTATTTATTTATTTACAAAACTTTTTTCTATTCCTAATACGTTTCAAATCAAGCCTCCACCTTTTCAATAACGAAAGAAGTATTTAACCATTTACTCGTACATAGTACATGAATTTATTAATACAAAGTTAACAAATGTGCCGGACTCGTGATTGAATTGAATCACGCGTAATTAAATTTTTAATTTAATTATGTTAGTACGCTTAAAAGTGAAAGTTTATATCGACATGGACGATATGGCGGATTTTTTTTGTCAATTTTCTTTTACTCCCACATTGATTAAAAAAATTACGCTGCCAAATTTCTAGAACAATCTGTTGGGGATAAGACGTGCCGCCAGCACGCTCAAATATCCGGAAAACCTTTAAATTTAATTGTCTTGCCTCATAACTTAAAAAAATTTTAATTTCACAAAAAAATTGCAAGAAAAAAATCGTAAAGCTTACAAAATTTAATTACCTAACAACTTTGCTCTAAATTAGGGATGTAACGAATACCGATACCGATATATCGGCGATACTTCAGATTTTCCGATACATCGGTATCGGCGATATTTTACTGTCGATACGACGATACTTTGAACAATTTTTTCAGAGTTTTTTTTAACAAATAATTTATTTTTGCTCGATTTTACCATGAATTAAATTCAATTCGTTATTTTTTATATCTTATTAATATCAATTTTAAAAATTAATAATTTTTTATGCTGATATTTTGTAAAAAAATTATTTATTTTTTGTTAGTTTTACCATGAATTCAAGTTCAAGTCGTTGTTTTATAAATCTTATTCCAGCAAAAAAAAAAAGATACTCCAAAGAAGTCATGAAAATGTAGAATTCGCGATCTGGAAGTATTGCAAATTTGGATAATTTCTAATTAGTTTTACATATCCTTGCCATTGCAAGAAGTTCTGTTTTTCGATTACCAATTCGGTGGAAGCGATGCTAGGATAAATTTCTTTTTCGGTATTCTATAATGATTTTTCCTCAAGGAAAAAGGATACAAAATTACCCATTTTCACAATTTTTTTATGCGAATTTAAGCTCTGAACTGTATTTTCATGTAAATTTAAGTGAATAAATATAAACTTAGAAGTCTTTTAATAATTAACTATTAAGTTATTTAGAAGAATATTAGTTGATAAATGTCCTTTAAAAAAAATCGATTTTTAAAAAGGATGGCGAGTATTTTTTAAAATTATAAAGAATTAAAAATTTTTTCTTGCTTTTCTACTAATTATCTGCATATTTTTAATATAGATATTTTGGAAGCAAAGAAAATTTAGCTCCTTAAAAATTATTTCCAATGTTTTATCAATTTTAAATATTCTCTCTTATAATGTAATTTTGGATAATAAAAAAATTGCGCTTGAGTTTTGTTAATCTAAACTTGAACTCAATTTCAATATTCGTATCGGTATCGGAATCGGTATCGGCGATATTTATTTTTAAATATCGGTATCGGATCGGCAAAACGGCGTATCGTTACATCCCAACTCTAAATATCATAGTTAATAAAATAAATATAAAATTTTCAGACATCAGTTGTTCATTTCTATTCTTCCTTCGTCCTCTCAGCTTATGACTGTGTATGAAAATCGTGACTTTTATCAATTGAGTTCACTCATTTTCAGCCCTTTTCACAATGTACGATTAAAAGTTAACGTGAACTTTAACGGCAAGTTCGGCATAAAAAACTTGTCGTTAAAGTCCACGTTAACTCTTATTAATCATACATTGTGAAAAGGGCCGTTAATTGTCAATAAAATCAAAAGTTGTGGATCGATTTTAGTGAAATATGAGGTATTTTATTTGAAATACTTTTATCTATGTACTAGAAGAAAAATAACGGTATTTTTTACCCGGCGTTTCTTATGTGTGTTTTGTAAATTTCTTTATTACCTCGTATCTCCCAAACGGCTCTATGTATTTCGACAGTTAAGATATCTTTATATTCGTCTTAAGAACTTTGGTCATATGCTTTCCATGTGAGATTTGTTTCTAAAAACAAACGCCTCAAGGTATAAAAACATTATTATTGTAAAATCGAAATGCAAAATAAACGTAATCTAAAGCACCAAAAATGAACTTTTTCGGAATGACAACTATGGAATCAAAACGGAATCTGTGGCACGACTATATATGTATAATAATCCGTTGATAACTTCGTTCAATATTATTCTCGTTTTTCTTGTAGATTATGTTTACTATGTATTGTAAGAGGAAATGAGCCATATTTAATTTTTAAGTACATATTGTGCAACTTATTGAGTAGTACAGAGCAAAACGACAATAATCGGCCATGTCACAGAGTTCAATTCCGTTCGGAAACGGAATTCAATCAACCCTAATATGTCAAGCCCTAGCTGGAGCATACCGCACCATATTAGCGCCGCCAACAGTCTGGACACACCTGACAAATTTGCGTATTTTAGTTTTCTTTTTTAGACACCAGCTGCTACAAAAATGGGGTAGGTTGAATTCCGTTTCCGAACGGAATTGAACTCTGTGACATGGCCGAATATAAACAATAGCATATACAATAATATTGCATAATGTATGGGATATTTTAGAATGTTTTTTTCGAGAGCGTGCATAATCGTGTTTACAAAGCTACTCACGATCCCGTCTCTAGCACAAGGTAAAAAGGCAAGATACATTGTATGCGATATAAGTTATATACTTTTCTTAAACATGTGTAATGGTACATGCTTACTCACACAACTACATTGTAAATATTTGTGATTGTTTTGTACGTACAAATGTATGTATGAATATTTTTCTATTGAATTTAATGAAACGCCCCGTTGTCATTTATTTGTATTAATTTTTTTTGTTCATTTATTAAGTACTCGATTGTTATTTCGACTCCTTTACCACTACACTTATGAATATTTTACTTGATTGGTCAATTACAATTACAAATCAATCGTATACTGGTATGCATGAATGAATGGATTATAAGTGCTTTTTCCTTTTTTTCCTCTTCCTCGCCTATAACATGCCATTTAAAAATCCATTATTAATTACATGTCAATTTAAATTTCTATTTTTTCACTACATTTTGTCATATTTTTTTCAGATTTCGTTTTGAATAGTGTTGTTATATTGATTTAAGTTGTGTTTTAGTAATGATACAGTATTTTAGATTTTTTTCTGTTAGATATTTTTGTAATGGCTATTAATTTAAATACATACAACGAATCGAGCAAATTTTAATAAAACTTACTTTGTCAATTCACAAAGTATTGTAGGAATCATATGTTTTAAAAATGTTGATGGAAATTTTCATATAAACATGTTAATAAGTAAATGCTGATATAGAAACATACAACTCCTACAATAGGCTGCATGCAAACTTGGAAATTTTGCTGGGATAGAAACTTGGAATAGAAAATTTCCTCTTCAAACATTTTTCGCTTAGAGAAAATTTAAATTTGCTTTCAAAAGTTATCTCAGCCTGACTGTCCTAAAAGAATTATTGAATACATAATTGTATATCAAATACAATATTCTCTTGAGTTCTAAGAATTTGCATTAAAAAACATATTAAAAAAACTAGCATCCCTAAAATATGATAAATTATGTACTTTTAATTCTCAAACAATTTTTGCAGACAACAGCAACTTAATTATTAAAAAATAAAATGTCAGCACATGTTGCTGTCACCAACTACAATTAATACATTCACAACAATTAAAAGTTTTATTTGGTGAAATCGAAATAAATGTAAAGTAATTCAGCTACAACAAAGCAAAAAAAAAACAACAACAATGATATCAAGTTACAACTTAAAATAATAAAATTTTAAATGTATATAAAAAATTTGCTATACAAAAAAAAAGATAACGAAAGAAGAATACAAATGTGCTGCACAAAGAAAATTAATTCCAACCACATCATGTAGGATAAAGATACAAATGATGTTTTTCACAATAAATACATGCAAACTTCTAATGTCTGGATGTATGGATAAACTCGTATGTGACATATGCAAATAAATTTCAATTATTATCAGAGTGTCAGAGAAGGATATAAAGCTAGCTATACACGAGGCAACCGTTAAACCTGTATTGCTGCTTCAACGGTTGCTTCGTTTCCTCATACATACACCGTAATCGTCGAGGAAAACGACATTCCATACATTAGCAATGAAAAAAGCTCTAAAACGAACTTCTTTTTCGTTGCTAATGTACGGGAATTTAATTTTCGTCGATGATTACGGTGTATGCGAAAACGAGCCTTAACTGATTTTTTATTATTTTTCAGGAAACGCAGAAAATATAAATCTATCAAAAAACATTCTTACCCTCAGAATAATAAAAACCGAAATTAGTTAAGAGTAACTACACTCTAAAACAGTTTTGTTGAAAATTAGGTCGATAATAGTCGGCAAAACTTTACAGATTATTATCGACACACGCATTATTTTTGAACAAAATATTTTTACAAAAAAAAAAGCGATTGGCTGCGTGCAGGTTTGAAATGCGACCTCCTGACTAATAGTCTGACGTATCTACCATTCAGCCATAGCCGTATTATACTTTATGTTACATTTTTTCCACTTGGACTTAATATGTTTCACTTGAAAGGTTTTTTCTTTAATAAAATAACTACAAAATCGATGTAATTTTAGACAAGGAAAAACTTTCAACACAAATTTAGACAATATATGATCGTAAATTTGTAGTAATGATTTTGAGTGTACTAATTAATTTACGTATATTTTATTTCGTAGTTAGCAAAACTTTCAGCTCAATTATAATGTAAACTCTTCAACTGAAAAGTTGTAAAAATCAGCTGCATGCTCTCAACGTATGACCATGGATATTAATATTTTAAATAAAACCATTTAAAAAGCAGTTCAAGCTTTTTTTTTTTATTTAATGCTTTCTCAGTAAACTTTCATATATACATATCTTCTTTTTCGTTTTGGCGATTTTTGTTTGTTTTTGGCGACTTTTCGTTTTGGTGTTTTTTTTTCGTTTTATCATTTTTCCGTTTTGACGATTTTTTTGTTTTGGCGATTTTTTAGTTTTAGCGATTTTTATCGTTTTGGTGTTTTTTTTCGTTGTATCGTTTTTTTTTTTGCTTTAGCGATTTTTTCGTTTTGGAGGCTTTTTTTTTAATTTGTTGCTTTCACCGATTTTTTCAATTTGGCTATTTACTTTTCGGGTTGGTCGTTGCATTACTTCAAGGGATACCCTTTAATTATTAATTTTGTTCGATGTTGTAGTTTCTATACAATAATACAATTGCTCAATTCACAACCTGTTGTAAGTGTTGTATATCGTAAAAATGTTGTTGTTAATTTTCACATAAACATGTTTCTTAACAAATGTTTATTTGGAAATTACCAACAACATTTATACGATCTACAACACATACAACAGGTTGTGAATTGGCCAAATGATTACGAAAATTGCAAGTGTCTAATTACAAAGACCTACAAATTGGTACTTTTTCTTTCCGTTTTGATGCGCTAAAGCATACTGTGTCTTGAGTTTTTTTCTATCGCTTACAGTTTGACCAAATTTTGTAATAATATAAAGCTAGATCATGTTTTAAATGGAGCTAAAAAAGTTAAATGTGTAATTTAAAGCCAGAAAGTAGACATACATTTTTTTTAGTTGTTTTCTAATAGCATCTTTTCATTTCTTGGATGCTTTTCATAGTTTAAATATCACGTATGCATGTGTTGTAGAACGACTCACCTTGTATGATCACGTTTTGGTTTATGCTACTTTTCTCCGACTAAAAATGGGTTTGTTTTCTGAGAATTCCCATAATATTTTTGGCGTCTAGAGATAACAGTTAGTTCGTAGTATACAGCGTGTCTAAAAAGGTATACTTTCACATTTTCTTCCAAGACAATATGTAAAAAAACTACATAATTTGCAAATTTTGTTTCAAGATGTTTCCAACATTGCTTAAGAGAGTGAATCATAGCTTGTTCCATTAAATAATGCTTCCCAAAATATATTGGGTGTAGTGATAGCAGCACGTTAGCTGGATCATGTCTGATATTTATATTTTTACAATTTATACAATTTAGGATATTTTATGAAAGTCTTTTAAAAATGATATCGATTTTATGATAACAAATGATAAAAATATTACAGAATGCCTTTCATACACAACCAATTCATATGTAGATCAACATCCGACACACATAATCAGGTATGTGATGAAAAACGATTTAGACACAAAAACGATTTGAAGGCGATAGAAGGTGTGATATGTTTGCTTGCTATCACACCTTTTGGAACTATTTTATATGGTTACCATATATAAACTTATTCTTGAAAATATTTTTATTTATTCCAATAAATGAATTACATGCAAATTAAATTTACAAAATTAGCTATAAAAAGCTAAATGCTTTAAAAAAAGCTTAAAAAAGAGCTAACGGCTGAATGTAAAATTTTAAGCTAAATGGAAAATATAAAGCTAAATTTAGTCCGAAAAAAGCTAATCTGCCCCCGTATTCCGTAATTCGCTAAAGCTAAATCTCGATCGCTAAAATGCTGAACAAATACAAAATTAAACATTTTTGGCGATGACATAAAACACTAAAATTTCGGCGGATTACATTTTTAAGACATTGCCTAATTAAGCAATTCACGTTGCAAAATTGTATTCGTAGCCAAAAATTGATAAATCGACTTTATAGATTCTTAGCGATAGAGATTTAGCTTTAGCGAGTTACAGAATAAGGGTGATGGTCACCCGGCTTACAGATTAGTTCATTTTTTTATGGGCGTATCTAATATTTCTAGTAGGTACACCAGTATATTTCACTTTAACTCGAGAACAGAATGTCAATTGGGCAATTTATTAGTGGGCAATTTATTAGAGAAGTGAAAAAATCGCAAAAGTTTGCAGGTAAACATTATTAATTTTTAGTTTTTAGTATTTTCCACCGTTGTTTTTCATTTAAAGAAGTGTTTATTTCTTCCTTAAATAAAGATTGTGGAAAGTTTTCTGCATCTTAAATTTTAAATGCCAAACAGGGTACTAAAATGGGGTAGCTTTCGACTTACGCATTCTTCTGCTATCTTTTCGTTTTGTTTACTAATTACTTTGCTCATATATTTAGAAAGCACGCTTTTTAATAAATTCCTGTTTTGACAGCATCATTGTTCAACAAATTGCACCAAATTTCGACGGCCGTTGCAATTGTAGCAGAGTCACTTTTTAAAGCATTTAGAGCTTGTTGAACTGAAAATAACATTTGTTGGAGATTTAAAGCTTCATTATACAACCTAATGTTTGTTTAACGATCCGATAACAATTACTGAAGTATTCTTTGCTAAATCTAGGGGGTTACTCTGTATTTCGAATCGAAAGCAAATGCTTTCGAATTGCAACGTAAACAAGATACAAATTCGAATTGTTTTCTTTTCGAATCGAATTACAGAGTAGCCCCCCTATACTGAAAAGGGCTAATTTTACAACATTGCTTGGATCCTTAAAAAATTAATTAAACCCAAAAAAGTCAAAAAGAAACCCAAGAAAAAACCCGCAGCTCTGGGTTTATTCAAAAAAACCCGGGTTATTTCCAACCCTGGTTTCCAGTTGCGCCCACAAGGAGGTGCGGGCCGCACTTCTGGCAGTATATCCATTCGCAGACTATAATACTATGAATCTCTCGTTAACAAGTTAAAATTTATTTGACTTTTATTTTTTCAGTAAAAAATAACAGTTAAAACTTCCCGATCGATGAATCGATTTTTTGCACATATAGAAGACAATACCTTAAAAAATATAAGAAGAAGATGTTTATTTTTAAATTAAATGGCACTCCTTTACTTCGAGATTATTTGTACTTTTCTAAGCATTTGTCTACAACAATTTCCTGTGAAAAGCTTAATCATTTTATACTTGAAATAAAAAGGAAAAAAATAAGATACAAAGATTACAATAGACGTGTTTTTATTCGTATACGTTCAGGTCTTTTTTTTAGTATCTTCTTGCTCACATGCCTGCCATTTTGTTTTAAGGACATTTAATGCACACAGACTCTCTCATACTCAGCCATTTAAAAGCGTACACCCACTAATAAACAAATTCTGACATACGCTTATTGTATATGAATGTGTAGTATGTAAGGATATAAATTACTCAACTTCTTTTAAAATTAATTGTATTGACATTCATTAGGGAATTGTTTTGTCTTCAACAAAATCCTTTAGACTTTATACAATTGGCTGTTTGTATAAAACATGTGTCGTTGTGGTTAAATTAACCACCCAATTTTCACTTACTTAAAAGGAAGAATTTGTGTGTTTTGTGGTGCTTGCGGTTGTAGCACAAGATGATGTTGCCATTTAATTGCTCTAATATAATTAGAGTCAAGTTAAAGACATTAGACATAAATTCCGCAAAGCCAAAAAAATACATATTTATATATATGTGTATATATTCCACAATTCTTCCTAGCTATATACACCATTTCCAATGTTGTATTTGCAAGATGAAAGAAAGAGTTTTGGATCTCATGATACATACTTTCCATTAAAGTTTATATAAAGATTTTTTTGTCACATTGCTAATTGTTTCGTTTTTTCATTATAACATTTTTACCACCATATTCATAAAATCTTATTAAAGTTAACGTTGGTTTAATTTACGAATTTTGTATGGGAGAAGTGTTTTTAATGCATTCATTAACTTTACTGATCGTTTATGAATATTGGGGTTAGTTTTTATCCGGTTTCAATCCATTATGACTCGAAATTCTTGAAATCGAATGGACTACGCAACAAAATTATAAAACTATGAATTTTGTTATTATTTGTGATACAAAACAGCTTCCAAAATGACAAAAATTGGTCAAATTCATTAAAAAAGTATATGATATTCAACTCTTGACTGCAAACCACCGACTTTGGTCGAGTGGTCTAAGCGGTAAAGAACCCAGATGAGATTAGCGGGAGCTATCGAAACCTCAGTTCAACCCTCCGCGCAGTAAAATTTTTCTTTGTCTACATGCTTCACATTTATCTCTAAATAAAAATATAATTTAATTGAAAAATTAAATTAAAACCGAACTCAAGCCAAAATAATCAAATATCTTTGGATATAAACCCATACAGTTCGACTAAACTCATAACTTAATTGAAAATATATTTAATAAAGTTCCCCCAATGGTAAAGACTAGTTCGTTTAAGGGAAAACCGATTAGTTGTGTAGAAGCTTTTTTGGAATCTAAATTTATATTTTGATGATCGTCTTCATTAAGGATGTTTGCCTGAGGCAAACAACGTTTCTTGTAGTCTTTGCCAGTGATGGGAACTCAGCGATTTTCCCGTCAAAGCTGGCGATTTTGAAACCTGTTTGCGGGTAAAAAAGCGTTTTAACTATTAGCGGAAAATCCAGCGATTTTTTTTGGGAAGAGATTTTCTTTTTAATCCTGTTTTTACAAGGTCATTTCGAAAGATTTTGGTATAATACGATTCATAATATTAAACCATTTCATTTAATACATCTAAAATTTTGTAAATAATAAAAATTTTATATATAAACCCAACGTTTTATTATTTCTTAAGTAAATACGAGTACATATGAATATAGAAATAAATAAATGAGAAAATTTTCAAATTTAGCTATTTCTCGCTAAAATTTTGAACGAATTTTCGAGGCTAAAAAACGGCGACTTATCGCTAAAATTTTATCTATGCACATAATCTAGCTATTGTCTAGCGATTTCTAGCCTATATTTAGTGGGTTTTGATTTAAAAAAAAGTTACCATCACTGGTCTTTGCTTTAATTATTACAAATCTCATTTCCAGTATGCCTGTCATTAGAAAAATTTAGATTGACCCAAATTGATTATTAGGATAAGGTTCATAACGTTATATTCAGATAGAATTGGGCATGATTAATATTCCAAGGAACAAGGGAAAAATTAACATCAACTTAATTTCTCAACGTACACAGCAGAACAGAGTAGCGCCACTTTCGGAAGCCGCTACACTTCCATCGTCAGTGCTCACGTGTATTTGCTTATCACCACTTGTCAGGTGGCTCTGTTGAATGTGACTTTAATTCTTATATATACAACTTTTTCGTGAAAATTTAATACGAGAATTAAATCACTCTCAAGCAGATATTAAAGTGCACTTTCCCAGCGTTGCCATCGGTTCATTTTTCTTCATTCCCATTTTTCTGATTTTTGTTCTACTCAAGACAAACTTTTTTGGTTTGATTTTATTCTTAAGTATATATGAACATGTAAACATGTGAAAAGCTCAAGCCAGTAGCTAATTGTTTATTAGTATGATTATTTCGAACGTATTTGCTTTGTGAATCCAAATTGATTATTAGGCTAAGGTTCGTAACGTTATATTCAGAAAGAATTGGACATGGTTAATATTCCCTTGTTCCTTGGAATATTAATCATGCCCAATTCTTTCTGAATATAACGTTACGAACCTTAGCCTAATATCAATTTGGATTCACAAAGCAAATACGTTCGAAATAATCATACTAATAAATTTAGATTGACTTTTTTAAACTATATTATGCCTATTTGCTATCCTTAAACAACTCTTTCACACAACTTCATATAAATGGTGTAAACAGATTTCTCTTTCTTGTATGTATGTAAGTGTATGTATATAAATACTTCTATAAAATATACAATTTACCACAAAATGAAATTTTAATTTATTATACAGCAAAATTGTGTGGGTGTCAACTAATAGAATGAATTTTCAACTACATCTCATACTTTTGCTATTATTGTTTTACTTTAATGTTTGTGTGCATATCTGTGAATGTGTCTACTTAAAAGGATAATGGATGCTTAAGTACATTTTAGAAAGAAAGAAACAGAAAGCAAATAGAACATTAAAACTTGTATGCCTTTTTGTATTAAGGCAGCCAAATGGAGAAGACGACATAATGCCACACGGGAAATAAAACGAATTAATTTTGCAAAACTAACGTATGCCGCCTTAAAAGAATCATTCACATTCAAAATGCTGTAGATTCCTAAAACGGATGCGTTTAACTTAAATTAATTGTTTAGTTGTGGTTAATTTTGTGCAAAGTTTATATTTTTGTGGAAACTTGTTTATGGCCGTACTAAAATGGCCAAGTTAATTAAATTTGGAAAACGGAAAACTTTATCCGGCAGATTGGAATATTAAAATTTATATTATAAATATTTTATATTTTAATAATTTTCCATTTAAAATAAAAGCTCAGGCAAACTTATGAAGAAGTTTTTTGCAGTTTTAGTTAAAATGATTTAAGCTTTCATTGGAAATAATAATAAAAGTCTTAAACTATTTTCTCTTTCCTTACAGCTTTTGTGTCATGGACCAAATTCTATACAACCTTTCCGAAAGAATTGAAACCAATATTTAATGTGAAGAATGCACATATGGGTCATTTTGCAAAAAGTTTCGCCCTCAAAGATCAACCCACATCGTTTACGAAAAAACATACGGTACCAAAACCACCGCCACCAACAAATCGCTTAACATATACAGAAAGGTAAGTCGGCAAATCAAACTAATAAATAGTTGTCATATTTTGTTTCTTTATTCATGATTTGTATACATAAGACTTGAATTTACATACAAACCGAGCCAGTAAAAATTTTTCATGTTTTTAAAAGCACTAAAGAAATAAAGCGCTTCATAATTCGCTTTAAAATATGAGCTTGTTCAGAAGCTGATTTCATAGTGTCACAACAATGCCGGTTTTGAAGCGAGAAAAGTATTTGCTTTTTACTTATACAAAAGCTTCGTACACAAGCTATACAAAAAAGCTGATTTTATAGTGCTGATATCTCAGATCCAACCAAGTCTTTCCAAAGAAAATTTACATACTTTAACATGAAAAAAAAAATACGTTAGCTTAATAAATAATGCAATTCGTAAAACCATCTTCCTTTACAGAGATCCTGAAAAGATCAAACTAGAGAAAAAGGCTAGAAAACATCGTTTCGGTACAATGGTTAACGAAGATGGTATGCGTTCCAGTAATCGTCCAGCACCAAATAGATTGGCCAACATGATTCCCACATCTAGATCATTAACTATATCTGAATTTGACAGTGGTTTGCCAGCAGCTAAAAAGCGTAAAAATTAAGTTTTGTTTTTAGTTTTTGCTTAAAAATATATATAATTGTTAAACAAAAAAAAAACAACAATAATTTAGAGTGCTAAATAATTTTAATAAAAGTTTTATTATTTGTTTCATGTCATGAAAAATAAATGTATTTAGTTACACTCCACAATAATGAGAAAGTTTCGGAGAGCAAAATAAATAATTCTTATGTTTGCATCTGCTGAATTCAGATATCAATATAAAAAGTCCTGCTATTGTCAGGATGTTGGAATTGTGTTTCCTGAACATTTTGAAAACCTCGGAAAAAATATCATCATTTCAAGGGTAAGGACACAATAGATATTCCAATGAACTGTTTTTTGGATGAAAATTGGAAATCCATTGATAGACAAAAACTATTTGTTTGAATTAAGCTGCTTGCAATGGCTCGGCTAGTCCAAGGGTTTGAATGAATGCATCTAGCAAAACTGGACAAACAATTCGATTTTGTTTAGATTCCTAATGGAATTAAAAGATAATTCATTCCAATTCTTAGCACTGTATTTTTTTATTTTTAAACAAAAATTTCTTTGATCTTGAATTTTTTTTAACATTCACTGAGAACTTGTAGCGTAAAAAACTGTTAATGGGAACTTCACGATAGCAATTTTTCCTCGATGGGAAATGACAACTTAATGGGAACATAAATTTCAGTTCTTGTTCACGATAAGTGCGAATATGAGATCTAAGCGAGTGAGAATTCTGATAATGAGATCGTCGTTGGTCTCGAATTCATTTCTAAATAAAACCAATTTAATTAAAAGAACTTAGGTGTGAAAAATAAATATTCCAATTTCTGTGCACAAAAAGAGTTAAATCGATTTGTTGTGGATACCTGGTATGATTTTTCTATGTTTTTTTCCATATTTTTCTTTAGTTCGATTTGCATTTTCTCTCATTGCCTCTCTCTCTCTCTCTCTCTTATGTGATTGTGTCAGGTTTTTTGTTGTTGTGAAAGAGCAAATATAGCAAATTTTGCGAGTAATATATAAAAAAGACATGCAACTAAAAATCATCGTATGAATGCAAAAGGTTTTTGGAAGCAACTTTTAAACAGAATTAAAAATAAAACATGATTTTTAAATCAGCGTATGAATTGAGTGTAACTCAGCGTTGCCACTTTCTGTACTATAGTACAAAAACTGTACTATTTAAAAATGTTTTGTACCATGAAGTTTTTGTACTATTATTGTACTACTTAACTAATTGCTGAAAAATAATAAATAAAGCAGCAAATTTAGTCGAACATTTCATTAACTTTTGTTTGAAAAAATACCTTTTTAAAACCTACTTTATTATTTACATATGGCAATACTGCTGCTAATAACCTTCCATTTCTCTGCATTAAGCACATTTTGCCAAATTTAGAGGAGTTTTAGAGCTTCGGATTAAAAAACGTGAATATATGTACATAGAACTAAAGAGACAGCGATTATGACTAATGTAATAGGGCCGTGTTTTCTACGGATTTAGTGATGAAACAGAACCAGACTGTAACGAAGGCCGAAAATTATTCAGATAGAAACAAAGTCCATAATAACAACGACAACCGAAGCGACAAATTTCTCATCACTTTTATTACAATTTTGCCTTTTCCTTTTATTTTTTACTCAACTGAAATCAAAGCTATTCTAAATTAAAACAGGATTTTTTTTATTTGGAAGAATGTCAAGCTTTAACCGCAACGGATATATACACGCTTGTAAAGCAGACTATTATGGAAAAGGCAATCCAAATTGAACATTTTGTTGGTTTCGCAACGGAACACAACAAATGTCATATTCGATAATTATAATTCGGTTTGTAGGTACTAATTTAAAAGACCAAACATCTTTTGTTGTGTTGGCAAAGTGCTCTTGTCACTTAGTACATCTAGTATCTTCCAAATATATTCCAGCTTAGTTAGGAGATTGTTAAGAATGCTTGGATCTTACTTTAATTGCCACTGTTTACGAAAATGTAAGCGCCAAGAGTTCCAACAATATTTTCAGTTGATAAAATTTTATTAGCTGTCATAACTTGATGGTTATCATTAAAGGGTTGCATTGATCGTGTTATCGAACAAAATGAACTTTTGAACCACACCAGCTACATATTGTTCTCGCAAACAATAATGAGTAGTGATGTCAACATGTATTTTTGCGTGAGCACTCGCTTACACAATTAAAAATATATTCAGGTATGTGATGAAAACCGATTTAGACACAAAAACGATTTGAAAGCGATAAAAGGTGTGATGTGTTTGCTATAGTCGTTTTGTCAATAATTTTCAAATTAGTTTTTACGTGTTTTTCAAACCTTTTTTGATAAATTTCTATTCTCAGTTCTACTATATTATTTATATTTTATCTTCTAGAGTGCTTTTTAAAAGTCAGTAGTTTGAGATTGGCTCAAAACTAACTGAAAAGATTGGTCGGAATTTATCACACCTTTTCAAAACCATCGTATTTAAATCGTTTTGAAAACGATCGTTTTCCATCACATACCTGATTTTTTTTGGTGAATTTTTATATACAATGAAGTTGAGTATGGAGCGTATTAATTAGCTAGTTCCTTTTGTCGAAAAATTTTTTTTGTTCTATTTTATTTTTTTTGTACTATTTTTGCATAACTTCTGTATTATTTTTAGTATTTTTAGCAATAGTGATTGATGAAACAATCCTTCTTTATGCTAACTTCATGCCAATTTTTTATTAGTCATACGCTCGTAAATGTTTAAGTTTTGTTTTTGCCCGATGGAATAAACTATATGCAATTTGCGCTATTATTTTGACTGACACTGTCTGTATGCAAATGTGCTCTTAATAGTTTATAAGCTTTTAAAAATGTCATTATTATAAATGAAATTTATTTGCTGGAGTTTAAGCATTGTCTATATCAGTGGCGGCCATTCTCTTAATTTCGTATACTCGCGAGTATAGGCTGTATTTTTACTATCAACACACGTATACTGTGTGTGAGACACACAGCCTATCTATTTAGCCGTGAAGCACATATACAAATAAAGAATAAGATAGTGTATGTATGGCCACCACTGGTCTATATGCAGCATTTCATTGCTGCTTTATCAAATCGTCAGTAGACTTCGAACACAAATTCGAACACAATTTTGAACAGTTACAAAACTAAGCAACTATTCGACATACGCAGAGGAGAAAGTTTTTAAAACTGGCCAAAGGCCGGCCATATAGAAATCTTTACTCAGCGAAGCCAGAGGAGAAACCCCTTTTAAGCCAGTTAAAAGGCAAACTATTTTCCGAAAGAAATAGTTCAGAATTGTAGACAAATAGTAAAAATACTCTTAAAGCTTATCAAAGTTTAAAAACAAATAAAATATAGACTGGAAAATAACTGTGATTTTTGTTTAACTAAAAAAGTTTAGAATACAACATTTAAAAAATACATATTTCTAGCTTAGAGAATTGTACAAACATTTGCAGCAATAAAAAATGTTTAATTTAAAAAAAGAAAATAAATATTTTTTCTTAAATAGCTTTTCACGATGAATTCAAGCGATTAATCGAAAAAAAATATGTTGCAAACTGTTAGAAAAATGTCTCTTATCATTCAGAAACTTATATCAAAAAGCAACAACAAATATATTTAGCTCTTATCCATACAAACACTATGTATTCATAATTCAACAACTCACATCTATACATTTCCTTATAAACTTTCATTATAATTCTATCTGCTATAACGTTTATATATTCATAACACTCACCTCCTCCCCCTTTCAATTTATATCGGTCTTTGCTTGCGATAAAAGTTTATTTTTTTCCTAGATTCCCTCTATGCTACTTATTATAGGAGTGTGTGTATGGCTGTGTGTGTGTGTCTAAGCCGGACATCCTTTTGGGAAAAATGTTGTTAAAAATGCGCTAAAACATTTTTCATATTTTTTTTACACAACTTTTTCATTTTCCTTTTCATATTTTTATCTTTTTTTTAATCTTTATTTTTATATATCTTTTTCTTTATAAATATAAATATTAAAAATCCATTTTCCACTGGATGAGCAGCTATTCAGTTTTAAAAATATGTTGTCTATTCCGTTTGCTGTCGTTTGAAACTGTCGCCAGTGTGTCAAAGCACGGCAGTTGCAAAATTTTTGTTTTATGAGGCCTTACATTTTGGTAACTGAGCGAATATTTTATGTAGTAACATGTAATAACTGTTTGGTATATCAAAGTAGTTTTTAAATGTTGCAAATCTGAGTTAGAAATGTTGCGGAGTTTGGAGTAAAAAAATTGTGCACAGTGGAAAATGGAGAAAAAATGCTAGATACAGGGGCAGAAGTGAAACCAAAATTCAATTGCAAAAATCATTGATTTGAAAAAAAGCTAAAGAGTTTGCAATCTATCACGAAATTTATACACTGAAAAGTTTAAGTTTGTTATAAAACATTGTTTTTGATCACATTAGTAATTGGTTCAATTACGAATTTAATTGAAACTAGTTTCAATTTCTGATTAAGTGTATTAATTGAACATTTTTTAGGAATATGTACTTTTTTCAGTGTACACAGAAAAACCAGAATACATATGATTTCAATTAAGAAAACCACAAATTCAATTAATGTTGCTGTTGAAGTTCAATCTACGACGAAAATTGTATATTCAATTACTGAAAATCAAATTTTCAATTTGTTAAAATTTTTAGAAAATTTTGGTTTTGATCACATGAGTAATTGATTTAACTGCGAAATTAATTGAAACTAGTTTTAATGTTTGATTAAGTGCATTAATTAAAAAGAATAATTTTTTTTGTGCAATTTTTAAAAAGTGTTAGAAAACTTTGTTTTTGATCACAAGAGAAATTTATTCAATTTTTAAATAAGTGAATTTTGAAATAAAATTTTCAAATATGTTTTTTTTCTATGTGATTTGAAAACTCAAGAGTTTTAATTTAAAAAGTATTACGATTTTTTTAACAAGAAAAGTATATGAACTAAAAAGGTAATTTAATTGAATTTAATTATCAATTAAAAAATGAATTGAACATTTGTTTTAATTAAACAATTTATTGAAAGACTTTAAAATATTAAGCAACAATTAAATATGAAAAATATCAATTGTATATAATATAGGGATGTAACGATACGCCGTTTTGCCGATCCGATACCGATACCGATATTTAAAAATAAATATCGCCGATACCGATTCCGATACCGATACGAATATTGAAATTGAGTTCAAGTTTAGATTAACAAAACTCAAGTGTAATTTTTTATTATACAAAATTACATTATAAGAGAGAATATTTAAAATTGATAAAACATTGGCAGTAATTTTTATGGAGCTACATTTTCTTTGCTTCCAACAAATCTATATTAAAAATATGCAGATAATTAGTAGAAAAGCAAGAAAAATTGTTTAATTCCTTTATAATTTAAAAAAATACTCGCCATGCTTTTTAAAAAATCGATAAAAAATCCTTTAAAAAAGGACATTTATCAACTAATATTCATCTAAATAACTTAAAAGCTTAAATATTAAAAGACTTCTAAGTTTATATTTATTCACTTAAATTTACATGAAAATACAGTTCTGAGTTTAAATTCGCATAAAAAAATTGTGAAAATGAGTACTTTTTTATCCTTTTTCCTTAAGGAAAAAATCATTATAGAATACCGAAAAAGAAATTTGTCCTAGCATCGCTTCCAATTCGTTGATTGGTAATCGAAAAACAGAACTTCTTGCAAGGGCAAGAATATGTAAAACTAATTAGAAATTATCCAAATTTGCAATACTTCCAGATCGCGAATTCTACATTTTCATGACTTCTTTGGAGTATCTCTTTTTTGCTGGAATAAGATTTAAAAAACAACGGCTTGAATTTGAATTCATGGTAAAATTAACAAAAAATAAATAATTTTTTTACAAAATAACAGCATAAAATAGTATTAATTTTTAAAATTGATATTAATAAGATTTAAAAAATAACGAAGTGTATTTAATTCATGGTAAAATCGAACAAAAATAAATTATTTGTTAAAAAAAACTCCGAAAAAATGTTTAAAAGTATCGTCGTATCGGCAGTAAAATATCGCCGATACCGATGTATCGGAAAATCTGAAGTATCGCCGATATATCGGTATCGGTATCGGTATTCGTTACATCCCTAATATAATATAACCATTACAAAAACTTCAAATTTTTAATATTAAAGATTCTTTTGTTACGTGGTATGCTGCATTTCACTGGTGCTTACGGCAGCTTATCAAGGAATCTTTATCCATATTTGTATAAGAAACGTCGCAATGTCAAATTTGTATACAAGAACTATCAAAACATAAATGAGAACTTACATTACATAAATACAATTTGAAATTGTTGAAAAAAAACAACACATATACCAACTCAAATAATGCTGGTGTAAGTACGTATTAGTTGCGTGCTACGAAGCAAGAGAATATGACTATATTCTGTGTTTCCTGCTCAGATTTAATATCTCAAAACCAATTAAAATATTATTTTATTAAATAACAATTTAATTGAACAAATTAAAAAATTTATTTAATTAATAAAACATCATTTTAAATAATAAAATAAGTTATTTGATTAAATAAACAAACATTTGATTATATTAATTGAGTTCTTTTTATATTTGTAATACTTACGACCCTTTTCACAATGTACGATTAAAAGTTAACGTGGACTTTAACGGCCAAGTTCGGCATATAAAATTTGTCGTCAAAGTCCATGTTAACTCTCAATCATACGTTGTGAAAAGGGCCGTTAGTAAATAAATAAATGAAAATAAAAGTTTGAATTACATTCATGCCGATCCACTGTTGATACAATGATGTTGACATAAAAGCAGTCAATATTCGATAGAGTTTACATAAAATAAGTGGGCGTTCCGATTTGTGTTTTATGGGTGTCTAATAGCTTTTAACATTTTTTTTTTGGTGACACGTGAACAGAGTTCAATTACAATTTATTTAATTTTTTCCATTTTATTTCCAAACCAAGTAACATTTTCCCTTTTTCACATCAATCAGTTTCGGTTTTTTCTCCTAAAATGGTTTTGGTTTTTTCTCCCCATTTTTTTTAAAAATCCCTTTCAAAGTAGCCATCAAAGTATGTGATGCAAGTATGCATGTGTGTATGTGTTTTAGTTGTCAATACAAGCACGTGTCCGAAGCGTTTGTGAGTCTTCCGGTTAAGAGTATCAATGCTTTTCTTAGCTTTAGTCAATTTGTCCTTTCATTGACTTTTTGTTATTTGTGTTTTTGTTGTTTGTTTATGAAAATAGCATTAACCGGATATTATGGTCATCGTAAATTAGTCCTAAAAGTGTGTTTTAAATTAAATGGATCGTATTATTATTGATGTAAGTACTCGAACTTTGTATAATTTTTATAATCGTTTGAATTTGTATTTGTTATTACAAATTTGTCACGTGCTTAGACAATTAGTTATTCAAGTATTTTTATTTACTTATTTCTTTTAATGAGATCATATTACATTGTGTTACAAAACAGAGCATAAAAGTAATATATGTTTGTGTATACACGGTGAAAGGGTAAACTATGTAGACTATTAACTTAATGGCGCTTTATTACATAACACTGTGTAACAAAAAAATATTACATCGTTCTAAAAATTGATTCTGCCCAAGGGACCAAAAAATATATACGTATATTGGCGTTTTAAAAATTTCCATCTTGGATTTCTTTTATGAGGAGTTAAAGTACCACCCCTCTCCTCCTTTTGCACACGAATACCTGATCTAGTGACTCGGCATAGGAAATATTGTCAGACTTATTGTCAGACATTTTAACACTCTACAAACAGAAAAATGTAAATGTAAAATCGTTGAAAACCTGGTTAATTTAAAATCTTTCGGTAGTAATTTTGCTTCATAGGCGTTTCATGTTAATTCAACATGATTTACAATAATATTGAAGGAACATTTATCCTTTTGAATTAACTATATTTCATGATGATTTAATATTGCAGTACAGTTAAATCAAAATGAAGTTGATAATACGAGAAATCATGTTGAATCTAAGTTAATTCGAATTGAAACAAAGTGAATTTACGTCAATTTGATATTGGAACAATACGAAGGATCATATCAGACAATTGTCTGACAATAAATTTATCTGACAACATTATTAGTAAAAAAAATTGGCAGTTCACACGATTATCAGATGCAAAAATTGTCAAATCTGTTGTTATGCTTTGCCAGACTCAAAACGTTTAACAGAAATTGTCAATTATTTATCATCTGTGCTTCTGTTAATTTTAGAAAGTGAAAATACAAATTATTATTAAACATAAAGAAGCAATTGCAACTATTTTAGCTGCATAGCTTCTCTTATTTTCCTTTTTACCTAAAAAAAGATGTGTGCAATGCTGCCAATGGAAAGAAAACTCTGACAATGACGACATTTTCAGATGCAGAAACTTAGCACATCTGACCATAAAAAAATGGCAACGAAATGTGTTGACACGATTGTCAGATATCTGACAATTTGTTGCCTGCTTTTAGGCTGACAATGTTTTTTTTTATGTTGTCAGACGAAAATTGCCAGTTCACACGATTGTAAGAAACTTTTAGCACATTTTACTGACAATATTTTAAGATATGACAATCGTCTGTACATAGCTTCAATTAAATGCACTTTAAATTTTCCACGATTTGTGGTGTTTAAGTCTAGTCCGGAGCTTGGGTGTATTTGAAAGCCTATAAACAGGGGCTAGAACCATGCAGTATTTTTATGTTGTACAGTGTAACTAATTACACCGATCGACAACAATTACAAATACACAAGCTTTGATTTTTTTCACATTTCAATGCCAGTAGTTCATTGAGAAAAATTGTGATTTCCATACAATAAACACTACTGCATCTGTGTGTGAGTGTGTGCTACTGTTGTACCCAATTGGCTACGTCTTTAAGACATCATCAATGACGGGTGCACGACAATGTTAAGTCCTCGACGACAAATGTCGGACAGCCGGAACAAATCATTGATGAACTTTTCGAACAAGTGTCGCGAAAATCGTGCACAATTTAATGAGCGACAATGTCGCTCAGATTGTCGTTCACATAACACAAGATGATTCCGTGGCCGACGTTGTCGCCTATGTTGTCGTCAATGATTATATAAACAAAAAAGTCGCCTATTTTGTCGTCAATGATTACATAGGCTACTACTAGCGACAATGTCACCTACTTAATTATTGAATTTTTTGCTTATCTACTATTCCATTTCTGTTAAATTATTGACTGAACTATCTGAGATTCGAACTGAGGCTGCATGTTTATAAGTTTTCGCGCTTACCATCCTGCTGCTGCACCACTTGAAACATAGACAACAACAAAATGTAAGACATTTTCTTTCATATTGTCCTCAACAAAGTTGGATTGAGGACAACAATGAAGACATTGTCATTCATTTTGTCTTCCACAATATTAATGGGGAGAATATATAAGACACTGTCGCTCATATTGTCCTCAACAAAGTTGGATTGAGGACAACTTGCAGGAATTTGTCGCTCAGATCGTCGTGAACGACGATTTCCTTTACAATGTCGAGTAGAAAACCAATCGACACAGGACAGCTCGTGCAAGAATCGTAGATGACAATGTCGTGCAAGGCAATCTGCCCAACTGGGTATGGAAATTGCAAATATTTTCATTGAACTACCTTTACTTCATTTTGAATAAAAACAACACATGTAGAACGACCTTAAAGAAATATTGATCGATATATTAATAACATATCAAGTTTATGTCCCCAGATTTTAGATACGATTTTCGTTGTTTACGATTTCATATGAATTAAAAATTATGCAAAACTATTGATTAGAAAATGATCAATATCGACTTATGATGAAATCGTTTGAGCTGCCGTGATATGTTTACTAAATTACTTCAATGGAAATAAATGAATAAATAGATAAATGAATTTAGAGAATAAAAAAAAACAAGGAACTAAAAACATTAATCTTCTTATTTTTGTGGTCCACATAACTCACCTACATTTATCCTTTTACGCTCAACTCATATTTTTCATATAATTTTACTTAATGTGACTAAAATTCTTGTTAAAACTTGCAATTTTCTCTTTACTAAATAATAATTAATTGTCGAACAAAATCTCTGACATATGTTAACTTTTGCTTCAGAAACCACCCAACCATTTGAAAACATTCGTCATTTTTGACCACACTATAAGCATTACTCTGCCATTTGACTTTGAAATCCTCTGGTGCAACAATATTCATTTATCCATACAAATACTTCAAAAGCCCTTATGACACTAAATATGAGAATATTAATTTGTTTAGTCAGTTTCATCCCAAAAAAAGAAAAAAAAAGCAAAAAAAAAACAACTGAAAAGAAAATAAAATATGATGAAGCAACTCCCAGATACTTTTCGAACGAGTTGTGAATTAAAGTTGATGATTTTTAATTGTTTGCAGTTTAAAGCAATTAGCCTGGTTAACGCCTTTTGGCTAAATTGTCTTTAAATTGCCAGTTAGACTACAAAACTAATCAATCTTCAAATTTAACTAGAAGTTTAAATAAAAAGACGCTGTATTTGTGGAAGAAAACTAACAAGACACGGAAATGTCACTGATGTGCATACATATGCATTTTGAATGTACATATATATGTATATGTGCGTATGTTTAAGTGAAATAAAAAATTGTTGTTTTTTTTTAATAATCAAATTTAAAATGCAAGCTTTGCATTTTATTTATGATTGTTTTATGAAACAATAAGGAGATTCACTTAATGAAGAAACTATATTAACTTTTAGTTTACAATATCTTCCTTAAAGCTATTAATGTAATAAATTAACTAAGAGGACATTGCTTGAAAATCATTGACACTCGGGCATGTTCTGTGTTTTACAAAAAATAAAATTATGTGTATTCTCATGTCATTGTTGTTATAAATAAATTTTTTATAACAAAATCATATTATTTTATTTTTTGTGAAACACATAACATACCCGACTAACATCTTGTTTAAAGAACAAGATTGATTAAAGTAGAACAGAGGAAAAGGCAATGTGCATTTTTAATATGGAAGAATAAAAAAAAACTAATTGACCTATTTAGTATTCCGTGCGGAATGAAAATGCTGGGAACTATTTATTAAAGCATTGTTGCTATAAATAATAATTTGCTGATAATAATGTTTTGATGATTTCGAACATTTTCATTCTGCATGGAATACAGAACAGGCCTGCTATAACACTATGCAACAAGAAAAATGCCGAGGAGTACCGCTATGTTTTTTTGATGTGCTATAATTCCGTAACTACAAAAATAGTCGAAATTTATTATTCTATGGAACATTTTTTTAATAGTTTTTTTTTTATTAATTTTGGATTTTTGAAAAGGCTGTTCCGTTGATTTTATCATAACTTATAAAGGGGTGGTCCAATTTTATTACAAAACCCACTAAAAAACTTTCAATAAAATTACCTTTAAGCCGTTCTAATATTATTTTTATATAATCAATGGTTTCGGAATTATTCAGACCGTAAAAATGAAAAATATTTTATATTATGTAAAATCTAAATATTTTTTTTTCAAATGTATAAAAAATCGAAAATTGCAAAACGTTACCATGTTTATTCACTGACCATAAAGTCACATATACCATAAATAAAATAAGCTTTATTTAACGAAAATCGATTGATAAATATTGATTTTATGCACAAGAAAGTGAAATTACCTGATTTTTGAAAAAATCGAGTAAAAAACACTCAAAAACTTGGACAAAATTACCTTTAAGACATTTTAAACATGATTTTTTATATATGTATGTACTCAATGGTTTCGAAACTATTCAGACCACAATGATGAACAATTTATTTTTTTTAAGCAAAAGTGGAAAATTTTCATTTTTTTTAAATATATGAAAAATCGAAAATGGCAAAAACTTACCATTTTTATTATGAAATCATAAAGCCACAAATAAAATAAGCTTTATTTCATAAAAATCAATGGAAAATATTGATTTTATTCTTCATAAAGCGAAATCACCCAATTTTTGCAAAATTTGCGAACATTTACACTGTACAACAAAATAGTTTTTCTAATAACAAGGTTTTTACAACTGATTCTGGTAGAAGCCACCAAAAAATACATACGTGTATCGACATTTTGAACGTTTACATCTGGGATTTATCTTAGGGGGAGTTAAGTAGACAAATAAAAATTTTTGACTGTATGGAAGGTTGAACTTACATCAGGTTTTTCGAGACCAGCCGATCTACTCATCAGAGTCCTTTTCCCCCTATAACACACTACCAACGACAGTAGCTTGCAATCAAGTAGTTGAATATCTTTTACTTTTAACCAGTGGTCGTTTCCAGCTTTCATTTGATGGTTAGTGATATTCACCATTTTTCTTTTTGTCTTATATTAAGATTTTTTGGTTCTCCCTGTTCTAGTATGTAAAGCCTTCTGCTAACGAATACTAGTTGGAGAATTTTTGTTTTGTTAATTTTATTTGAATAGTGTGCACTCTTAGCTATGTGCCTTTAGAATTTATAACAATTAGCTTACAAATCTTTAGTTAAATTGTATGGTCTAAATCCAATTATCTGATGTGAGTTCAACCTTCCGTGCAGTCAAATTTTTATTTGTCTAAATGATTTACAAATTTCTCTCTTAATAAAAAACTGTGTAATTGAAAATATTAAATCACAAACGAACTCAAGCCAAAAAATAAATTAATTTCATTGGAATACGAAAAAATTCAGCACATAAAAAAATTAAACATAAACTTTAAACATTCTTCAAATAAAAATTTGTAAAGCAGTGTAATTTATTAATTAAATTAATTAAAACGTGTATTAAAATTTAATATGTGAATATCCATATTTAAAATAAATCCTTTTGTGGTGCCACAAATGAATGCAAACGAAAGTATTTTTGTATACGGTGCATGATACTCGTATAGTTTACAGACAACTCTTTAACAAATTATCAACAAATTAGACTTTTCGTCGAAGTTTAAACAGTTGTTGCGTGCTTCATCATCATTTATGACGAACATCTTTAGCCGGCCATCTAGTCACTGCGGCTGTTTTCTTGCTAGCTTACTTTCTTGCCTGTCTGTCAGCCGTTTAGCAGAGCTGGTCAAAAATAGTTTGGAACCCAAAAGATACCAAATCTGCAGTAGGTTTTGTTTAACAATGTGTGTCATACATTTAGTAAAAAAAAACTGTATGATACTGAAATAATGACTGCATGTGGAAACATGATGAGAGTTTTGCAGCAACATCATTTAAGTGAAGTTCGAATGAATGGTTCACTCTTGTGTTAGACGCCGCTGGTAAAGTGATTTCTTCAACGCTTTGTTAACGCACAGGATTAATGATACCGTCATTAGTTAACATACTTGTTCTTGTGGCAGTGGTGTGCATGCATGCGTGTGAGTTTATCTGTATGTCAGATGATGGAAGTGGCTCAAAAATATAAAAAAATATAAGCCAAATGTGATTTTAACGTGGTTTTAATTGTAAAGCTTTGCAAAAGAAAACAAAAGTTTTTAAACATGTTTAAGGATTTGCTTAAAGGATATTAACAAATAAATGCTGTTGAAAGGTACCAGAGCATCAACAATACTTATGAGCAGAAAAAGAAAAACAAAAGTAAAACACTGAAAGCTACACGCAAAGGACTCATTTCAAAAGTTAAACAGGAAATAATGTGTAATTTTCGTTTTAAGAAAATTACCCTCTGTTAAACTACATACCGCCATATAAATACTCATTCATAGAGTATTTCATATTTTCAAGGATTTTTTTTTTATTGTTTGTTTCAAATACATATTGACTTTAAAACAATTGATTTTTAATAGTCAACTATCAAAACGTAAAAATTGCTTTATAATTATAACAAGTAGTTAATAATAATACACAGCTAAAATGTCTAAAAGTACAATTCATTCAGCCGTATCCTCAAAGGAGGCGTTTATAACATCTACTAAGGACGTATGCGCCCCCCATTATCAATTGATTGTTAGTGTAACGAACACAACAATTTGTCAACAACTTTTTTACACACGTCCAAACGTACGTATTGGTTTATTTTCTACAGTTTTCATTTAAAAAAATCCTGAGCCGTATTATTTTGTGAATAGTCATGTGTGAACTTTAGTATTATGGAAACAATAAAATACCGTATGTTATTATTATTTTCATTTATTTCAATTTACCTGCTGTATTATTTTTATACTTTTGAAAAAGGGGTGAGCTTTTTAATGTTGGTGGGGCACTTAGAAAATATAATAGGAAAAGGAAATGGGACACGCAACATTATTATTAATAATATTTTATCGAAAACTATCAAAAAATTTAATAGAAAAATATTTTGCAATATGTATGATTTTACACAAAATAAATGCTTAAACGTTAAGGTAGCAGACTCTCGGCCTTTCTCGGGATATGTCGCATAGTGGCCCCGCTGAGTAAGAGTTTTCTGCTTAGCCAACCATAACTATTTATTCAGCAAACCTACTATTCGAAACAATTTTTACTCTGCGATACAATTTTCAAGGATTTTATGCCAATTTTTTTTAAAGAAACTATTTCCTTTGCAACGTGGAAATAACGTCCATGCACACAGAAAAAAGTGCCATAAAAAGCATCCACCTTCATAAGCGGCAAAAGCGAACAAGAACGCGGATGAGACGGTGTAGCGGCCTATCGAAATTAGTAGTACTAATCTGTTCTGCTAATCTGATTAGATATTCTAATATGCCACTCTTAAAAATAATTTGAATGTACATCAATTCAATTATTGAAATTAAGCCAAATAATAACAGCTTCCGACTTACATATATAAATTATATCAACAAATTTTTTCTGTTCAAATTTATCAATATCAAAACTTACTTAGCGTTTAAATTCGCATAAAAAGAAACAAGTTGCGAAAATGGATAATTTTTCATTCTTTTTCCTTGAATTGACGGTAAAATTAGCCAAAAATATATGTTTTTTTTCAAAATAACAGCGTAAAATATTATTAATATTTAAAATTGATATTAAGAAGATTTAAAAAACAACGAATTCATGGTAAAATTGACAAAAAATAAATTATTGGTAAAAAAAATGTGAAAAAATTTTAAAAAGTATCGTCGTATCGACAGTAAAATATCGCCGATACCGATGTATCTGAAAGTCTGAAGTACAGCCGATATATCGGTATCGGTTACATCCCTACTTTAGAGCACCCTTTAATTTTTAACTGTCACATATAGGTATTTGTTGTGTTAGCGGCCAAAGCTTTATTTATAGTTCTCGAGAAAACAACCTGTGTCAGTCAGACAGACGGCCGGACGAGCGGACAGCGTAGCGAAAACCATAGGGTTCCTTTACTCTTTTGGTGTACGGATCCCTAAAAATGAAAGCTAAATCTAGATCGAAAAACCTAATATGGTCAAACTGCATGTTAAATAGTTACCTATTTAAATAAAAATTACATTATCTCTTTCATATTGTAAAAATATTACACAATTTAGTAAAATCCTTTTAAACAAGCGACTGCTCTATGTCGTGGCAGCTCTGTGTAATTGCCAAAAAAATAAATTAGTTCTCACGTGGTCACCTCTAAAAACAGTCGGCAAAAGTCTTAGTTCCGGTAATATTATTCGGTAAAATTAAGTTAAAGTGTTTAATATATACCAAAGTATTAAAATATTAATGAAATTAATATAATTTATTAATTAATCAATCAAAATTGCAATAAAAATGTGTTAAAGTTTAGTTTTTAATAAAGTTAATCATGGAAAAAGAAATATGTATGTATGTAGTATACCTACATACCGCAAATGCAAAAGTTTCATGTATTTGTTGTTGTTAATAGTGGTACTTTTAGTGTTTTTGCTTGAAGCCACTCAGTTGCATTTGCTTTTGTTGTTTGTTTAAAGAAATGCAAGAGAAAAAAAGCAAAATTCTCAATATGAAAAGCAGAGCAAATTTGTTAGTTTTGTTTACAAAACAAAGCATTAAGTGTTTTTCTTCAAATCAAATTAAAGAAGTACGTGCTAGAGTTGCCAGTATATGAAATATTATAAATAAAGCGGGTTTCTATTCGGGCGTTTAATAAATAAAATATTTTTAATTATATAAATTTTTATACAAAAAATAAGAGGTAAGTGAACTTAAAACTAGGGATGTGACCGATACCGATTCCGATATATCGGCGATACTTCAGATTTTTCGATACATCGGTATCGGCGATATTTTACTGTCGATACGACTATACTTTTTAAATTTTTTGCAGAGTTTTTTTTTACAAAATAATTTATTTTATGTTAATTTTACCATGAATTAAATTCAATTAGTTTTTTTTTAATATTATTACTATCAATTTTAAATATCAATAATATTTTACGCTGTTATTTTGTAAAAAAAATTATTATTATTTTTTTTTTTTTTTTTGTTAATTTTACAATGAATTAAAATTTAATTCATTGTTTTTTAAATCTTATTGCCATCAAAAAAAGACATGTCTAAAGACATGATCAATATTTTCAAGACACAAGGGAAAAATTAACACACTGAAAATATTCTGTATGTAAAATTAACTGAAATTGGAATATAAAATAAAAAAATTCAATTAAAACGCGGTATATTAATTTTTCATTTAAATTTAACAGAAAGTTTATTTAATTTTAAATGTTAAAAAATAGCTGACTTAAAACCTTAAAAAATGAATGACTCTTTCTTTGTTCGGATCAATTTAACTGTCACAAGAAAAGATGTTTCCCTTGTTTCTGCTATTTTTACTGTCATATAATAATAATCAGCCCCAAGTTCCGTAAAAACAATTGATTTTTGATTTATTTTTAAATGAACTAAAGTAATTTTAAGGCTTACTATTTCGTATCTTTAATTATTATTTTATTAATTGTATATTTTTGCTCACTGTTTGTTATTTTAATATCAAATGGCAATCGAACAAAGCTCCTTCAGGTTTGAAATCCAACGCACCAACCACTCGGCTAAAGAATAGTACGCAAACCAGCAGCACGAAGTTAACATAAACTTACTCTTAAGATCTCGCTTTTAAAAATTAGTATTTCTTTTCTGGGTATGCATGTATGTGTGTAATTCTTATGCATTTAACATTAAAAGTTAAAAAAACATACACACACATGGTGGCGGGAGTTGAACATATGACCTCCCGGTTAATAGTCTATCACACTATCCTCTACACTACCGGTTTTAAATGGATATTTATTTATTTTAAATTATAATTTCAGCTAGTTTTACGTACCGAATATTTTGAGTGTTTGTGTGTGTGTGTTATTTTGATGCGTGTATTTTTTTGGTAATTATAACACAAGCATCGGACAATATTGAAAGCAACCGAAATCCCTATTATTGTGTAATTACTTTTTTTATGAATGTTAGAAAAAGTTAAAAATTAAATTGCTTATAATTTTTAATGTTTATTCATTTACAAATGACTACACGGAATACTTCTTGAATAAAGTAGATTCCGCTACAGTAAACATTTTGTGGGTGCATCAATTTAGTTTTCAACGTATACAGCAGCAAATCATAGCAACGCTGTTTTCGTGAAAATTGCATACGAGAATTAAATCACTACTAAATTGATATTTATAACGAAAATTAGAACTAGGGATGTAACGATACGCCGTTTTGCCGATCCGATACCGATATTTAAAAATAAATATCGCCGATACCGATTCCGATACCGATACGAATATTGAAATTGAGTTCAAGTTTAGATTCACAAAACTCAAGTGCAATTTTTTTATTATACAAAATTACATTATAAGAGAGAATATTTAAAATTGATAAAACATTGGAAGTAATTTTTAAGGAGCTATATTTTCTTTGCTTCCAACAAATCTATATTAAAAATATGCAGATAATTAGTAGAAAAGCAAGAAAAAAGTTTAATTCCTTTATAATTTTAAAAAATACTCGCCATGCTTTTTAAAAAATCGATTTTTTAAAAGGATATTTATCAACTAATATTCATCTAAATAACTTAATAGCTTAATTATTAAAAGACTTCTAAGTTTATATTTATTCACTTAAATTTAAATTCGCATAAAAAAAATTGTGAAAATGGGTACTTTTTTATCCTTTTTCCCTGAGCAAAAATCATTATAGAATACCGAAAAAGAAATTTGTCCTAGCATCACTTCCAATTCGGTGATTGGTAATCCTTGCAATGGCAAGGATATGTAAAACTAATTAGAAATTTTCCAAATTTGCAATACTTCCAGATCGCGAATTCTACATTTTCATGACTTCTTTGGAGTATCTCTTTTTTGCTGGAATAAGATTTAAAAAACAACGGCTTGAATTTGAATTCATGCTAAAATTAACAAAAAATAGATAATTTTTTTACAAAATAACAGCATAAAATATTATTAATTTTTAAAATTGATATTAATAAGATTTAAGAAATAACGAAGTGAATTTAATTCATGGTAAAATTGAACAAAAATAAATTATTTGTTAAAAAAAACTCTTAAAAAAAACTTTAAAAGTATCGTCGTATCGACAGTAAAATATCGCCGATACCGATGCATCGGAAAATCCAAAGTATCGCCGATATATCGGTATCGGTATCGGTATTCGTTACATCCCTAATTAGAACCAATAAAAAAACAGACTGCAGATTCCAAATTACAGAAGAAACAACTTTCAATTGCTCCGATCCAAAAGTTGACCCGAATTTGAAAGATTGTGTAATTTAATTTAAAAAAAACATTAGAGCGACTCACAGAAGAAAAAAGTTTTTTTTACCAAAACGTACGTATAAAATTTTATTCAGAGAAATCTTTTAAATGTATTAATAAATTGTTTATTTTGTTATAAATTCTTAAAAAATTATCCGCTAACACAATTAATTTGCCCCTACAAATGTTTTACTATTTACGATTTACTGTAATTTTTTTTAAACACAAACCACAGTTACTAACCACGGAAGCCCTTGTACTTAGTTTGGGCATACATATTTCATACCACTCATCTTTTTTAAAAGGGTTGATTGCTTACCACTTTCAAGCTTTCATTGGAAAACTCTTGTTTGTGGGGGAGAAATTGTATTTTATGTGATTGTTATAATGGCCTAAATTATAGACACATTAGGGTAAATTAAAATCGTCACTTTGGTTTTCAACTCAACTCACTGCCAAAGACGCAAAGAACAAGTCAAACGAGACAACCACCACTTGAAAGTTGAGGCAATAAAAATAAACAATTTGTACAAGTCAATGAATGTGAAAGAAATTCGGCAGGTGTTGTAAGCAATAAATACAAATTTAATTGATAAAACGTTATTTATGTACACGTTAGTAGTTTTACATGTGTGGATTGGTGATTATTAAGAAATAAATGCATAAATTACACTGGTCTGCAAAGAAACTGCCCTTTAAATAAAAATATATGTAATATAAAGAGTTTAAAGCGCTGGATTAAAACCTGTTTTACATTTTTTTTTATCACGCACAGATTTTTTTAATGGGCCTGGCTAATATTTTCACTAGGTACATCAATATATGTATTTCAATCTAACTCGAAAATGGTATGCCTGATTTCGAGCAACAAAACGCCAAAATATGCATGACAAAATTACCTTCAAACTTTCTTAAGATAGTTTTTGATTTTATCAAAAAGCTTTCGATGTGATTCACAAATTAGTATCAAAAAAATTTATTTTTTTATTAAAAATTAAAATATCTTTTCTTTCTAAAATCTCAACAAAAAAAAATTAAAACTGCAAAAAGTTTATCTCTTAACTGTTGTTATTAAGGACATTAGAGTTGTCTTATAAAAATTAAAATTTGGATTTTTTTAAGTCTCACACCCCAAATCGATGAGTATTTATAATAAACTAACATAAAAAAACTTCAGGGCAATCAGTTAAGGTTAAGGCGTATCGTACGCCCACCAAAGTTTGAGCAAATGCTCCTTGGGTATATTTTATGTCTCATAACTAAATAAATATAGTGTTTACAACAAATTTGTTTATAAAAAGTTTTTGTCTGTGAAGTTTCTAACAGCTTTTGCCTTACCGACTTTCATCTAAATCGCATATTTAACAAAATAAACAGTATAATATCGAAAAAGCCAATAACTAAAATAAATTAAGTAAAGTGCGACCTTGGCTCGCACAAGAAGGGTTCCGTACGAATACACATATGTATATCACTTTCTGTATTTGCTCCTTTTTCATTTTGGTAGCTTTTTCGTTGTGCTTTTTGTTTAATTTTGTTTTTTATTTTTTAAGTTATTTTTCGTTGTTTTGGGGATTTTTTGGTTTCGACGTTTTTTTTATTTTCGTGATTTTTTCGTTGTTTTTGTGCAATGTTTTGGTTTTCGCAATTTTTTTGCCGATTTTTTTATTTTTGACGATTTTTGGTTTTGGCGTTTTTTAAAACTTTTTTTTCGCTTTTTGACGATATTTTTAGTTTTAGCGATTTATTTTAGTTTCGGCGCTTTTTCAGTTTTTGCGCTTTTTTCGGTTTTGGGGACTTTTTCGGTTTTTGATGATATTTTAGTTTTAGGGATTTCTTTTTTGTTTTTTTTTTTGGTTTTGGTGATTTTTTAAAATTATTGTCGACTTTTTCGTTTTTGATGATATTTTTAGTTTTAGCGTTTTTTTATTTTAGTGCTTTTTTTGTTTTGAGTACTTTCTTCGTTTATTTCGTTTTTATGTGTTTGGCGATCTTTTTAGTTTTGATGATATTTTGCGTTTAGTGATTTTTTTTAATTTTGCTGCTTTTTTCTTTTTGGCGATTTTTCGTTTTGACATTTTTTTAATCTTGGAATTTTCAAGTTTTAGTATTTTTTAAAATTTCAAGATTTTACCTCTTACGGTTTCCAAGATATAGCAAATTATCTAAATTACATAATCAAAATTACATTAACTGATAGAACACCCTTTAATTTTTATTGTTTTAAATATCGGTGTTAATTGGTGTAGTCTATTCTACAGACTACACCAATTAACACGAACCTTGAAAATTTAAAGTGTCTATATATAAATGTCTGCATATTACATTAGTATTTCAACATGTTTCGTTGCTCGCTTTAGAACACCCTTTCATTTTAAACTATTATATATTTGTTATTGTAGTTTTACATATTCTGTAAAAATTTCAGGTCCGTAGCTCTTACGGTTGCCGAGAAAACAGCCTGTGACAGACAGACGGACATACAGACAGACAGTCAGAAAGCCAGACGTACAGACAGACAGGCAGACAGACGGACAGCGTAGCGAAACGGATTTTAATTTATCGCGCTTAAGTCTTTATATTCCACATGGTTTTATTTACAGAACTGATTTTTTTGTAGATCAGTCTTATTTCAAAAGGATACAAGAATCAATGAAGTATACCAGGAAGAAATGTTTTAAATAATTTGTATCAAATTTAAACTTAAGGATTTATATTTTGTTCCTTAAACTTTCAACCTAATGAGCTAATCGCCAAAAAATTATTAATGTAATGAATAAATATATGTATTCTTAATAACATACAACATATTGATATACAAAGTTAACAAATCCTTAGCATTGCCCGCCATCTAATCAAAACTAAACCTCAAAACTGACAGACAAAAAACAACATCTGTTTCGATTGTTTAGCCTTCAGCTATTGTACAAATAAACAATGTTAACAATGTAATAAACACATAATTATGTTGTAACTAGAAAGCACAGACAGACGGATAGACTGACGAACAGGCTAGGCTGGTAGGTTGGCAGGCTGACAACTACACTGATAAAATAAATAGCAACATTATATTAAAATGTATTTTTAATGCGATTTCATTTTAATACAATAATTTTTGAGTCAATAAAATTATTCAACTACAACTGTCATAAAAATCACAAATGCGGAAATTATTTTGTCACCATTTATAATTGCATTGTCATACACTCGACAAAACTAATTCTAATATACATACAACATTTTATATGATAATAAAACTTGAAAGAAAACTCCATATTCAGTCACCCACAAAACAATACACTCACTCAAACACACATACTCCTGCAATAATGGACTGCAAAAGTACCCAGCGGTAAATGGAAGGAGTAAAGAGGCCTTCTATAAGGCCTTATTTAGCAGTCTATAGTATTTACAATCGCATATCTTTTTTATCCGTTATGTCATTGCGGACCAAGGCCTTCATTGCGGACCAAGGCCTTCATCGACCCATTACTTAAAGGCATTCTTTAGCAGGCCTATTTGCAGGAGGATAACTTTCGTGTATTTATTAGCAACGATTTTAACATGATGTAGTAGCTGCAACATAAACGACATAATATTAACATGTATGATGCCTATTGTACGTAAATTTTAGTCTTATATACAAATTAATTGCGAAAAAAGATTACGAGAATGATTGTTATTTCTAAAGAACATTTTTTTATTAAACAAAACGAAAAATCTAAAAATAGAATACTCCTCAGTAAAAAATGTTCATGTTTTTTGAAGCACTAAAATAATAAAGCGCATAATAATCCGCTTTAAAATAAGAGCACTGAACGTATATAAAAGAGACTACACAAAAAAGCTGATTTTTAACTGATGGCACAATGCAGGTTCTTAAGCGAGAAAGCTCCATATACTTACAGTTTTAATGCGGCAAATAGTGATGATTTTCAGCGCTTCAAAAAGCGCTTTTTGTATCAAAAATGTAGTACTCCAAACCGGGAACTCGCCATACAAAGTTCAGCAGCGATATTGGTGGGCTTGTAAGCACCACTTTTATTCTCTCATATTAAAAACCTGCTTTATTGAAGCAATTTTTTTACTGGGTCCTTGCAAAAGAAACCAGCGTAGAGCCCTTCTAGAAGGCCTATCCTTAGAAGGAAGAAAGTAATTATTTTTGGATCTTAAATTCAGGTCTTGGAGGCCTTGTAAAAAGGCCTGTTTAGCGAATGCTTCGTAAGTTTTACCGCTGGGTAAATACAAGTAGACAAACAAACACTCATAACAGCGAACGTTTCATGAAAAGTTTCCTTAAAAAGCCAACTAACTCCAACTGTGAGCAAGAGAAGGGTGTGAAATTTAACACCCCCTTTTTTGCTATTAAAACAAGGACTTTAATTCTTTCTTGTTTTAGCTGTCGTTGGTAGCACTTGAATTGAAGAAATGAAAACTATTCACCGTTCTTTGAAAGTTTTATAGGATTTTGTGGTTTGTTGCGAACAACACACAGTGAGTGAGTGGGTGGTTGGCTTTAGACGAGTTGAGTTGGTATTATTGTTGGTACCATTGAAGTCTATGATTGAAAAAGAAAAATATTTTGCAAATATGTATGTAAATAGTATATGAAGTAGAAATAGAAATATTCAGAGAAGACAATTTAAATAGTCTAAGCCTACGTGGAAGAAACTTACACTCACAATATTATGACAATAACGGAATGTATTTTGTTCAAGAAGTATTCCGTGCAATCGGCTTTAAAAGAGTAAACATATAAAATTCTAAGAAATCTCATTTTTAACTAATTCTAACATTCAATAAAAAAACTAATTACACGTTAATGAGGATTCTCAGTTGCCTTTAATATTGTCCGTTGTTTATGGTAGAAGTACCAAAAAAGTACATGAATAGGAATAACACACACACACAAATACTCAAAATATTCTGTACGTAAAATTAACTGAAATTGCAATTGAAAATATATAAATAAACATTTAAAATCAATGGTATAGTGGTTAGTACGTTAGACTATTAAACGAGACGTCACATGTTCAATTTCAGCCAAGACCATGCGTGTGTTTTTTTAATTTGTAATGTTAAATGCATAAAATTGAGTAAGCTTATGTTGTCTTCATGCAGCTAATTTGTATACTATGCTTTAGCTGACTTCAAATCTGAATGCGCTTTGTTCGATTCCCAGTAGAAGTCAACGTAACAAACAGTGAGTAAAAATATAAATTTAATAATGTAATAATTAAAGACAAAAATACGAAATATATAAGCTTCTACATTTAAAAATAAAGCAAAATTCAATTATTTTTACGGAACTGGTGGTTGATTATTTAATAGTAAAAACAAGTAAGACCGGGCTTAAAAGAGTTTTAATTCATTTTATATTGCAATTTCAGTTAGTTTTAAGTACAGAATATTTTGAGTGTAATACTTCAGTATGAACATTTGAAGTGTATTTTGTGGCCATGGGTTTTGGAATTAAAAAGCGCAAGTAAACTATTTAATTTTATTCTATAAGGTTTCACTTCCTTAATGTCTTCATGAAGACAATTTAAAAAATTTTTACTAATTAAGAAAAAAAATTACGTTTTTAAAAAAAAATTTTTAATATTTGACATTTGTCCGTTGAAAGTATAGTAAAATATTTCATAAAATAAACGCATAAATTTTAAAATTAAAATACACAGAAAAAATTAAAAATCAATTTCAATTAATATATTAGTTAGAAATTTGTACTACTAATTAAATTCCGTACTGATTTTCTTCCTGCACAGAAATTGATCATATCAATTAACGTATTTGTAAGTTTGAGCTTTTCTTGCTGTTGAGTTTCAATTAATAGGTTTAATTTAAAACAAACGCAGGCTTTAAACGAAAGATTAATTAAATAAATTAAAGTTATAATTGATTTTATATTTAATTTTCAAGCAAGTCTATTATTTGACCCAATTAAGTAGGTAATTGAGTTTGAAAAAATTTCTAATTCAATTAATTAATTGACCTAATTAAAAAAATAATTGGTTTTTATTACGTTTTCAATTAAATGTAATGATTGACACAATCAAATTTATGATTGATTTATTTTATTTTAATCTATTAAGTTTTTAATTGAATCAGTTACAAAAATTAATGGAAATTTAATATATATGTATATTAGAGTGGTCGTAAAAAATCAAATCCGGATTTTTTCAAGTCTTATATCCAAAATCGATGAGAATTTATAAAAAACTATTCAGACCAATCAGTTGAGATTAAGGCAAATCCACCAAGGTTGGAGCAAATGCTCTTTTTCTGTCTTTTACACCCTATAAGTTAATGAATATAATATTAAGGAAAACATTTATTTCTAAAAAATTTTTGTTTCTGAAGGCCGACACGATTTTTGTAAAATTCATGATTCATGTAAAATTTTTGTTTCTTTTTTTGTTCCTTATAAAGGAAAAACTAGTTTTTTTTTGTCAAAGTTTGTTTTTGTAGAAATATGTAGGTTTTTGGTAATCTTTCCATGTTTGTATGGACTTTCGTATTAAACCCCAAATTTAGTTATCGATGTAAAACAAACTTTTAAAGCTAAGAATCGATATTTAGTTGTTTTTCGATGTCTAGCATAATGATCGATGCATTAAAATAGAATCACAAGAACTTTTTTTAATTGACAACCGGTTTTATAAATAAATGTACATACGTTTTTTTCGTGTCAGACTGTCCATTATGTGTTAAAAATGGCAAGCGAAAATGCTGTTTATACTCTCTCCATACAAAATTGCATGTCCGTAATGCATGCTGTTGATTTTCCACATTAAGAAACTATGAACTTTTCCCAAAACGAGAATAAATTTATAACGGTTTTAGAATATTTGCGTTTTCTTCTCTTATTTCACACATCAAATTTTTTAAAAATGTTAGAAGTTATAATAATTTGTTTCAACTTGTTGAAAGCAGTCTTGTGTATTGAGCGTTACGCCTTTTTAGTATGCTTCATTATCAGTTTAATTATTAAAATTGCATTAATAACATACATATTTAAAAGTTTTGTGAACTTTGTTAAATAGCATTATGTGTATTGCATAACATGTCATCAATCAATCATCGTCTGTGCCCAAAAAATGTTTGAGTGTTATCGATACTTTTTTAATTTAATAAAATTTTTTTAGTGAATAACTAGGAGTTCGAAGGTTACATATGTGAAGTGTATTGAATTAAAAATATAGTGTGTGTTCTGAAAAATTATTGAATTCGTATAAAAATGTATTGAGCGTTACGTAAAAAAATTTTTAAATATAATTTATCTATAAATTTTAGGACGTTAAAAAAGTTAACAGCAGCTAAAGAATAGAAACGATATAAATAACATTATCTGTTTACAAATTGTTGATTTTTTTTTTTTTTGCAAAAATGTTGCTTCTACCCTGCACTGTGGGTTGATATATTTTCAAAGAATATATTAGATATTTCGTATTTTGCTACGAATAATTATTTGAAATTGATATAACTTTTAACATTGTTGGTCAATTTTATTAAAATTAGTTTTGTTTGAAAGAAGTGTTAGCTTCCCTTTCTGTCATCTATAAATGTTTGTGAAGAATTATTTAAAATATAAAATTTTTTTTTATTTTTCCATGTGAACCCAACTCAAAATTGAAAAAGTGGTCATAATTTTTAATTTTGTCCTGAGATTATTATAATATTTTGCTTTTAGAGAGTAGATGTATAGTGCTTTCAAACCCTATACTCAGTTCTTGTGGTGTATTTTTTTTTTCGCAAAAATCATTCCTAGAACAACCGCGAAAGCAAATGTAACGCTCAATACACAAAAATTTTAAAAAATCGAAAAATCTAATTTTATTTCAGGATCTATTGAATGAGGCGTAAAAATTAAAATACTATCTTCTCATATTTTATTTCGTTACATTGGTAAACAAAAAAAGAAAACACAAAATGTACGTTTATGTACCCGCGTAGTGTAGTGGATAGTGTGCTAGACTATTAGCCGGGGGTCGCAGGCTCGATTCCTACAAAGACCTTGGGTGTTTATGCAGAAAAGCCGAAAAAGGCTTAATCAGTATGTGTGTTCGGTTTTTTTTAGAATGAGAATCACGCATGTACATTATTTGGTAATTTTTTTTGTCAACCAAGAGAACATATAGCAAAAACGTAATAGGTAAAAATTCTTAGCCCCCGCTTTTTTGCGAGAGAGTTTGTATAATCAAAAACAGTATATGCCAATTTAGTCATAACTACTTACAATTTGACTCGATAACTACTTATTTTTGTTGGAGAAGTCCAAAAAATAAGGAGTACCCCTTACAAATGTATTTACATTGTTACAGCAATTAACTAGTTATTATTTGGCTTACAAAATGTTATACACGTTATGTTTTATTTATATATTTTTCAATTTTATTTTATTTTATTTTATAATGGTAAAGAAAACGTACTAATTCTATTAGAAATTAAGTAGTAGCTCTAATTTGAAGCATATTAATATGATAAATAAGCACCACTCATTACTTTGTAACCCATTAGCAAAGTACTACCGATTACAAAAATGACAAAAATTTTTGCTGCGGCATTTCATGTGGAATTAAAATGTGCGGAATTATCAAAGCATTGTTGTTATAAATATTAATTTCCAACAACAATGCTTTGATAATTCCGCAAATTTTAATTCCACAAGAAATACAAAACTTGCCCGATTAAGTATGAAAATTCTGGTGAAAAACGAGGTTTGTTATAAAAAATCAAACCAAAAATCAAACCCAAAATTAAACCGAAAATCAAACCAAATAGCAAACGAAAAATCAAACGAAAAATTAAACGAAAAATCAAACCAAAAATGTGCAACAGAGCGGAGATCACGATGATAGGTTCTGTAAGCTGCCTCTAATGATTTGTACTCCACCAATGCAAGGTGGGCTTTATGTTTACAAAACCCACAATATATGACACACAATGCTGACAACAAGTGCAATTAACGATTGCGGACTTGCTTATTATATTGGACAAGTTTCGCTTTAAATACAATATTTAAATTTAAATTTGTAAATAAAACTCTACAACTCTTTTCTTGTGTTTAAAGTTGAAAAGTTTTAGCGTGACTAACGTACATTTGATACAAATGAATCCTTCAAAACTTCCTGTATACTTTCAGCAAGTGTTTATATGTAGTATCTAAATGAACAATTATTGAATATAATCGTTGTGTCTTCCTCGTTTTATTTTTATTTATTTTTGCATAAAACAAAATCACGATAGTCAGGTGTGCAAAATTCCTATTATAATACTCCTGCTATTTTAGCCATAGCAGAGAACTTTCTATAGTATACTGTGTGGTGAATCTATTTGTGGTTTTCTTTACATTAGAAAATTTGCTCAGGCTAATGGTATATTTTGTTTGTGTGCAATTTTAATTTGAAACTTAGGAAATATGCAAATAGACATACATTTTTGAATTATATATTGGCAAACATATATTTGCCAAATATTTACTTAATATTGTTTGTTTGTTGCTTTTTCATATCATACAATTTACATAATTCGTTTAGTAAATTAAATTTAGTTTTAGTAAAGTCTATGGGGGCGGCTAATGATTGAGAGCTATGATTAGTGGGCAGAAGTTGGAGGCTATGGTAATGTTTTATGGCTAGTAAATCAAGTTTTTTGGCCGAACGGGGGAAAAATATAGTTGATGAAGTCAACGTAACCCCTAAATCAGATATGCAAGTTTTAGCTTAAAGCAAATACTCATTGCGAAATGCAAATTTCTATTTATAATATTAAAAATGTTGGTTACGGTTATTGTTTTTTTTTTCTTATTCTATAGTCAAAACAAATCTTTAAGCGGAGCATATATGTTTTGGGAAGTTTTTATAAATTATTGTAAGATTTAAACAAAGCATATATAAAATAGTTGTATTTTCTTTGGAAAAACTCAAAAGCAACGTGAAAAAATTATGCGACCAAATTCCAAACACTAGCAAAAGAAAAAAATAATTTTGGCTTGAGTTCGGTTTTTAATTAATTGTTCATTTAAATTTTATTTTTATTTAGAGATAAATGTGAAGCATGTAGACAAAGAAAAATTTTGACTGCACGGAGGGTTGAACTGACATGTTTCGATAGCTCCCGCTAATCTCGTCAGAGTTCTTTTCCTCGCAGACCACTCGACCGAAGTCGGTGGTTTGCAGTTTGCAGAGTTGAATATCATCTACTTTTAGAGTTTGTTTTTGACTGCGAGATTAGAGATTAAGTTAAATTTAATATCTGTATTTACTGTTTGAGTTGACTTTTTTTAAACAGTTTTTTGCTAGTTTAGCGGCCAATGTTGGTGGTTTAATCCTAAACCATAAAAAAAATTTTAAAATAAGTCAACTCAAAGAGTAATTGCAAATATTAAATTCAGCTTAATCCCTAATCTCGCAGTCAAAAATCAACTCTTAGAAATTAAATTAAAACCGAACTTTAGCCAAAATAATTAAATTTCTTTGGATATAAGCCCATACAGTTCGACTTAAACTCATAACGAAAAAAGAATTTTTAAAATCGGTCCATAAATGGAAAAGTTATGTGATGATTAACCCTCTAACTCTTCTTAGCACGGGTCTATTTCTCTCTTTCTTAAATTTTCTACAAGGGTTTCAAATGCATTCCAGCTCCAGACCGAAATTGAACGTTAGACATCACGAATTTCTTACTTATTCACTATTAGTACTTAGCATAGGAAATCTTGATTACTTTGGTATAAGCATTGGCGTAGCTAGAAATTTTTCTTGGTGGGGGGCTAAAGCAGCATTACTCTTTCTAGTTCTCTTATATTATCAAAATTACTCTAACATTTAGAATTTTTATGGGGTGGCTAGAACGATTCTGGGGGTGGCTTAGCCCCTCCCAGAAGGGCCTAGTTAATCCAAAGCGTATAAGCTCAGCACTTTTTTGTAAAACAACACGAGGAACATTTTTGTAGGACAGCTTAACCTTCTACCTCTTCGCTATATGGGTTTTTTTGTACCTATCTGAAAACAGGGTCCAAAACTCCCCTTCAGCGGTAATATAGCGGGCTGAAATGTTATATAAAAATATTTGTCATAAAATTATTCAAAGACACTTAAGCTCCAGACTTAACTTGAATTTCAGAAATAATTCAAAACTGAAAATGTGTTTAAGGGTTAATTTCATACTTATTCACAATTAGCATTCGGCATAGGAAATCTTGTAAGACTTACGTTTCAAGTATTAGATGTGTTTCGCACTTTAATGTAAAACATAACATTTAAATAAAACATGTCAGTCCAGCTGAAAGGAAGTTTTTAAACCTTATTTAAGAAAGTGACCTAAAAACTCATGCCGCAAAGAATTCGAGGGTTAAAATGTTATACAAAAATGTTTCTCGACATGTTTTTTCAAACATAAGGCTTACAAGATTTTCTATGTCGAGACAGTCTAACTAAGTGCAAAAGGGGGAAAATTTAACTCCCCCTAAAATCAATACCAGATGTAAACTTTCAAAACGCCGGTACACGTATGTATTATTTTGGTGGCCTCTACCAGAACCAGTCGTTAGAACCTTGTTACTTAAAAAAAAGAATTGATTTTGTAGTACAGTTCAATATACCAACAAGCTCTTAATTATCAAAAGAAGATTAATCAAACAACCCAGAAGTACTTGCCTTTTTTTAAAAAGGCGTTGAAAACCATTTTCATACTTAAAATCTTCACAACTGTAAAGGGCAATCGATAGCATTCAAAAAACAAATTTGATTTTATAATCTGATAACCAAAACACATGCACATATGAACATACATCTGATACATTATCCCAACCAATTTGTAATAGAAAGCAAGCAGGCAGCGTATGTGTCGAATGTTGATATCATAATACAACTCTTAACAAAAATAAATAAAAATTTGTCACATTAGCAATATTATAAAGATAAAACTGCAGCATACATCATCATCATCATAATCAACATTATCATTGTCCTGATTAAAGACAAATACTAAAACCTCCCTTTCGTCCTTCACAAATTAAAGCATAAATACAGAGTTCTTAAGATCAGGGTTGTTAACACAAACAAATTGTATTTTTTTTATAAAAAAAAGAAAAATCATTAAATATCGGTAATTGTCAACATATTACATTGTACGCTAGCCACCCCTGTATACTCTTGTCGATTATGTTACCAATGATTTCCTTCTCTCCCTTTTATCAAGGATTACGATGGCATTACAAACAAATTAAGTGTGAACAGATTTTGTTGTTTCTTCTCTTTTTGACCAACAAACGTGTCACGTATATAAACAGAATTTTGCAACTGTTAAACAGATAACGTATGAAGAGATAGATAATTTCAAAAGAGATTATAGAAATGAAAAAAGGCTACTTAAAAAGATTAAAATCAGCAAATGTTTCAAGCTACTGAAACTCCTTTCATTCACAGTTATTGTTAAAAAAGTAAAATATAGAAAAAATAGATAATACCTACTATATGATATTGAACAAACGGCAGCAAATGTTGGAGTTAAAAAAAAATCGGTTATTGTTTTTAATGTGTTGACAGATCGGAAAACTCTCCCTTAAGAAGAACAGAAAGTAAGCTAGATAATGTTGACATAAAGATGTCATATGTCAAGTTGACTTTAATTCTGTATTTTTTATTTTTTAATCATAAATGAATGTTAAATAAATATTATAATTGTTAGAAAAAATTGCATGTACTTAAAAAAATTTATGTATACATATACATACATACATACATACATACATACATACATACATACATACATACATACATACATACATACATACATACATACATACATACATACATACATACATACATACATACATACATACATACATACATACATACATACATACATACATACATACATACATACATACATACATACATACATACATACATACATACATACATACATACATACATACATACATACATACATACATACATACATACATACATACATACATACATACATACATACATACATACATACATACATACATACATACATACATACATACATACATACATACATACATACATACATACATACATACATACATACATACATACATACATACATACATACATACATACATACATACATACATACATACATACATACATACATACATACATACATACATACATACATACATACATACATACATACATACATACATACATACATACATACATACATACATACATACATACATACATACATACATACATACATATGTATGTATTGTACATACATGCCCAGCGAAATTTTCTTATCGAATTGAGTCAGAAAATCTGCACAAGTTGCCAAATTCGTATCCGAAGTAGGTCGGAAAACGTACCAAAAATTATATTAGTAGTAACTAGAAACTCTAAAAACTTTGCCGAATTCTGTTCGAATCGTGAGGAGTCTTCTGGAAAAATAATAAAATCAAACTAAAAGAATTATACGTAAATAGAACAAACAAACAATCAGAAAAATGAGCTTGAAGAAACATTAACCTATGGCAGCACTCGGGACTTGTTGTCATAAACATTAGATTAACATCAATTTAGCAGTGCTTAAATTTTCGTATGCAGTTTTCTCAAAAAGTTTGTATGTGCATAGATATATGAATTGCAATCACACTCAACAAAAGCCACCTTACGATTGGTGAAAGCAGATACACTGACGATTAGGGTGAGCCAAAAAATGTGTTTTTTTTGGTTTTTGCACTTTATTATCTCTAAGTATGGGCTCTTAATATTAATAGGAAGCTCCTCCGCCTCTCAGGCTTTTATTTTTTGTTATTATTAGAAAGAAAAATTCATATCTCGGTATTTACTATTTGGAAAAAATATCTCGTCTCATATATTTGCAGGAAATTGAATTTTCTGCAAAAAAGCTCTAAGAAAATTTTTTTTGTAAAATTCACCGTTCAAAAGTTATTAAAGGTTGAATGAAGATTGACTATTTTCAGGCATATTTCTTTTTTTTTGTATGAATTTTTTAACTCGTTAACAAAAAATTATTATGATACGCGCAAATCATAATTTTATAGGAAATTTACTGATCTACAAAAAACCTCTAAAATGATTAGTAGATTAAGTTAACCGTTTAAAAGATATTCATCATCAAACTTGAATGCACACTAATTTTAACAGTTCTTGATTAATAGTTCGCAAAATTTCAATTTAATATATCAATTTCGGGGAAATTCGTATAAACTTGAACAGAGAAATGTTTTAAACTCTTTTTCTAGTTTGTTTAGTCCTAAGCATGTATGGGTACACTGGAACGAAAATATTATTGCATTTTTTCCTAACTTTTTAGTGATTCATCAAATTTCGAGTAAATAACGTTTTTGTGACAAATTTAATATAAAAAGTATTGATCTAGAAGAAAAAAATAATTTAAATTTGTACGAATTTCCCTCAAACTCATAAATTAAGTTGAAATTTTTCGAATTATTAATCAAAAACTGTTAAAATTTGTGTGCATTCAAGTTTGACGATGAATATCTCTTAAACGGTTAACTTAATCGACTAATCATTTTAGAGCTTTTTTGTAGATCAGTGAATTTCCTATAAAATTATAATTTGCGCGTATCATAATAATTTTTTGTTAACGAGTTAAAAAATTCATAAAAAAAAGAAATCTGCCTGAAAATAGTCAAACTTCAACCTTTAATAACTTTTGAACGGTGAGTTTTACAAAAATATTGTACGAGGCCTTTTTTGTAGAGAATTCAAATTCCTACAAAAATATGAGACGAGATATTTTTTTCCAAATAGTAAATACCGAGATATGAATTTTTCTTTCTAATAATAACGAAAAAATAAAAACCTGCGATGCGGAAGATCTTCCTATTAAAATTAAGAGCTCATACTTGGAGAGAATTTTTTTGAGATGTCTACCAACCCATTTTTCAGAGTATAAAGTGAAAAAAACAAAAAAAAAATTTTTTTTGGCCCACCCCAAGAACCATGTTATTTTTTATGTGATGTCCAGTGTAATCATTTTGTTTTGTTTTTTTTTTAATTTTGAAGTTCTTAATATAAAATTTGTCAATACGTTTCATTTTGCATAATACTTATGCAATTTTGTAGGCCTTTTACTATATATAGAAAGTGACTGTTAATAGTAGTCAATTATTACGGACAACGATTAGAAAAGTGCCAGTTACCGTGACGTTGACATATATGTAGTTACGGAATTAGAAGGATTATTATATTTTGCTATTCACTGTTAACATTTCCAAAATGAATTAAGCAAGTGGCTGAGAAATTCAGAGCCAGAATAGTTCTATACATAGTTGCTGCGCATATAAATTGTAATATTTACTAAACAATATTATATATTCCTATCAAATTGTCCCCATACTCATGTGGTAAAAGATTATATACTTCTCCTAGGTTACTTTATTAGCATAAAGTCACATTTAAAATATTCAAATAGAAATTGATTGTCCCCATTCCTCTTTCATCGCTTTCGGTTACTGTTACATACCTATATAAATATCTTAATCCCACAAAAGTTTAATAGAAATATTATCATCACTATCATGGTAATTTACAACCAACTTTATTATTTGTGTGTCCCTTTTTGTTTGATTGTTCCTTAAGAGGGTTGTTGGTTTGATTTAGTTGACTTGTGTGGTGTTTGCATGTTTGTAAATACTTTTTGCTATTTTTTTATTTGAAAATAGACAAATCACTTCGTTGAGTGTCAAATCACTGACAACACCACCGGACAATCAAAATGTCACATGTCACAATTTATTTTGTGTGTGAGAGCATTTTTTCTTTGCTTCCTATTTGTTTTAATTTAGTAGCTCCTTTCTGGATTTAATGGTTTGTTTTTTTGATATTTTATATGCTGATTTATTATTAATTTCTAGAGTTTCTTTTGTGATAAGGATAATTGAATCATTAGAAGTAAAATTTTAAACAAAATTTAATAACAATGTTCCTTATTTTATAGGGACAAATGTTTATTATTTCGTAAAAGCATATACATTAGGGTGGTGCGTAGGGTTTCGGAATCGGGAATTCCCGGTAAAAGTCTGCCTAATATTCCCGGGAAATTTTTGAGACTTTCCCGGGAAATTAAAAGTCTACGTTATTTCATAAATATATGGACTTTTTTGACATAAATATTTATAAAAAAATATGTATTATATATACTCCTGTTTTTCTTTAATATCAAAATGTTCTTTGGTCTTTTAAATTTACACGATGCAATTGCTTAATTTCTCTTTTAAGGTCCATAAGTTTTTCATCGTCTGTTGAAATACTAATACCCTGTTTATCGCTGTGGAGGGAAATTTTTCATTCTTACAATTTCATTTAAAACAAAAACAAATTCTAAAATTTTTTTTTCTTCGAAATGTAACTGTAAGAAAGAAATAATAAAAATATGAACGGTTCAATTTATATGGAAATTTAATAAAAATTCTATGAAATTGAAGTCATAACATTTCTCTTAAGCCGAGAAAAATTTTAGCTTGATCCGAAAAATACACGCAAGATGAATTTAGTAATGAGTGTCGTTTAATCACTATAACTAGGGTTTTTTTATTCCCTGACTTTTTTGTTTCCCGGGAAATAAAAAAGAAATTCCCGGGATTCTGAGAATTCCCGGGAATTGAAGAACGTACTAAAATATTTAACAAAAATTTTAATTTCCGGTATCCACTGATTTTTATGTAAGCAAAATTCATTCAATCAATCTGTATTTTAAACTGAGCTTTTTTATAAAAAGTATTTCACAAGCAATCAGTCTCTAACGACATGAGATAAAAAGCACAAAACTTAACTAATCAGAAAAGCAAAAAGATTAAAGTAAATTAGGTAAAAAGAACAATATTTTTTATCGAAATTTAAGGAAACTTCGTATTTAAAAACTATTTTTAGACCGAGCAACAAGAGAGAATACAAATCATTAGTAATATCACTGATGGACTAAAATCAAAGTACTTTTATATCAAATCATTCATCAATGATTTTAACACGTGGTTGTCAGAGAGCGAAAATTATCCAAAGAGTGATTAAAGGTTGTCTGGGATAGATGTTGCTGACAAAAGAGCAGTCTTAGAATAGTAAACTCAGTCCTTTACTCCTTGGTATGCAATGAAAATGCTCTGCCTTTAGAAAATTTGTACTTCTATATTCTTTGCCATTTACAAGCCTTTTAAAACAGTCAATGTATTAATTCTTTCAGCTCACAATCGGTTTCTTATTTAGGTAACACAATTTCAGTTGTTGAGAAAAGCCTTCGCCTTCAACAGAAGTTGCCTGGATAGTTAAGACGGTGTTGTATAAATAAAGTTTCCTCGAATGCCTTCTTTTTCAAAACATCACTGTCATCTGAAGTAATATCTATTTTCTTCGTCACTAAATACATCGAAAAAGATGTGCATGAAGATCTTCTGCATATCTAATTACCGTGGATTTTGGTGCATATTGAAAAACATTACAGTTGCTTTTATTTAAAAAAAAATTTGGTTCATATAAATAATTGATTGAAAAGACAACTTTTCTCTCTTCGTTTTTGAATACAAAATAATTTAATATACCCTTTGAGCCTTCATTCCCGTTTCCCGGGAAGTGCAAAAGTCCGAGAAATCCCAAAAACCCTAGTGGTGGTTCAATTGTTTTTGTCAAAAGGTGTCTAGCAAAAACGCAATCTACGAAGAATTCTAAGAAAATCCCCCCAGTGAAATGAAAAACTTGAATTTTGAAGTGTCTCGGGGAATTTCCTTATCTTTCTTTGGGGAATTTTCTTGGAATTTGGTGTATGGAATTTGGCTTTTTTCTCACCCGCACAATTTGACCCACACTAATATACATCGTTTTTTATTGTTATTTAATCCTTAGCTTATAAATAAAACTCATATATGTATATTAACTTAATAATCAAATTCGTCACATAATTTGCTGTTGATTCTTAAGGGAAAATTGCTCATGTAAAAAAATAAAAAATCATTTTATATTTAACGCCTAAACTACTTTAAAACGAAGTATGTACAGCATGCATAGACAAAGGAAATACGACACGTGTGACTTTTTTGTTACCGAGCCACGTAGTAGATAAAATTCTAAAGCCAACATTTTGCGGTTGAAATGCTTTAAATAAAAGTCTTTAAATAAATGTCAACGACAACAAAAAAAGCACGTGCCAAAGATGATCCATTAAGTGTGACCTATAAGATAATGGAACTCACTATTATAAAGCATAACAATGACAAAAGAATAGCAGCGCTATTAAAAGAACATTAGCCAGTCTAAATGGAAAATGGGAAAGGTGCAAAAAAATTTGGCAAATTAACAGAAAGATTATAAAAGGGATTTTACGAAAATGATAGAATGGTTATTGGCAGTTGCCCTTTAGTAACGAAGATATTAATTACTAATTTTTTTATATTCAAAATGATAATGAAAACTTACACAACTTTGGACATGGAAGCATATACCTTTGGGGGCAATTGTGATTTTTTTTACAATACTTTGAAAATTGAACTTAAGAAATTTTTTATTGATCTCTGAGCGATTTTGGTCATACTTATTTTGTTGCATCCTTCTTTGTCACTTATTTGTATCAAATTGAAATTATAGTCAAAGATCCACACTTTTAACTAACTTTTAGATGTTTTGGAACAACGTTGTGTAATCTTATCTCTGTATCACCTTGAGTTATCTCAAAGTTGGTTCCAAGCAAAGCTGTTAAATTGCGATTACGCTCATTTACCTTACTTTTTAAAAATAATCGTAATGATTATACATATATGTACATAGTCCACTAATAAGAAATTTTTGATTACTAATTTGATTATGATTACAAATTATCTAAAAACAATCGGAACATGGGAACAAAAAACTTTGAAGCTTAATTACTCAGAATTTTATTTTTTGCACTTGTACCCCTTTGCTTTTAAGCCCCTCACTTACTTTTGAGTAGAACAAGAAATCAGAAAAATGGGAATAAAGAATAATAATCCAACGGAAACACTGGGAAAGTGCAGTTTAATGTCTTACGTGAATTAATTCTTAGTGACTTAATTCTGGTATTCAATTTTCACGAGAAGTTTCATGAAAAGTAATCTAATTACTAATCATTACAATTACTAATCATTACTTAACAGCCAGAGTTGCCAGCTTAGCTAGATTTAGCCTCTTTTTCGTCTTTTAGCCTTGAAATTTACGTTTTATATGCGTGGTCTTTTTTTGCATTTTTAATTTTTTATTTAGCCTCATAAAAGCTAAATTTAGTTTTTACATCTTTCATTTTTTTCTTTTCATCATTTCATAACAATAATTTCTAATAAAACATATTAATTTATTAGAGATATTCTTAAGAATTTATGTTTCAAAAATATATATGTATTTTTGTTGTGGATTAGCTAATCTATATGCCTGCACTTCGCTTGGTGCTAATGGCCTCAGTAGATCTTTAACCATGTTTGAAAAATTTTCGAACTCGTATGCTTCTAGCCAGACTCTCACACAATAACTGGGAGTCACAAATACAACAGCATAATAGTTTTAAAAAACATATACTGGTAAATGTGTCGAACTTGAGCATTATTTTAATATCTTGATGAGTTCGTCTATTATAGAGTTGTGCTTTTCAGCTCTTTTGAGTGAGCGCTCTTTTCAGCTCAGCTCACTTTACTGAACTAGGACGCTCTTTTAGTTCAATAGTTCAGATGCTCAGTATAAGTATTTGCACTGGGCGATCACATCCATAGCAGGTAAAGTTGACAGCGCTGCTGATAACTTTTTGTTTGTAATATTATCATGGATAAATATCAAAATTTCTTTATTTGCTTTGTGCTTTTGACATCTGCAATGATTTCACAAAAATAAAGTACCTAATAATCAATTTGGATTCACAAAGCAAACACGTTCGAAATAATCATATTAATAAACATTAGCTACTGGCTTGAGCTTTTCACATGTTTACATGTTCATATATACTTAAGTATAAAATCAAACCAAAAAAGTTTATCTTGAGTAGAACAAAAATCAGAAAAATGGGAATGAAGAAAAATAAACTGATGGCAACGCTGGGAAAGTGCACATTAATATCAGCTTGAGAGTGATTTAATTCTCGTATTCAATTTTCACGAAAAAGTTGTATATATAAGAATTAAAAAAAAAACACATTCAACAGAGCCACCTGACAAGTGGTGATAAGCAAATACACGTGAGCACTGACGATGGAAGTGTTGTAGCGGCTTCCGAAAGTGCCGCTACTCTGTTCTGCTGTGTACGTTGAAAAATTAAGTTGATGCCAATTTTTCCCTTGTTTCTTGGAATATTAATCATGCCCAATTCTTTCTGAATATCAAGTACTTTGGATTCAAAAAGTACTTGAGGTTTTCGTAGACTTCGTACTTTTTGTGCTAGAGAGTCTATCTGGTATATGTAGATTACAAAATGTAATCTGATTATTGTTAAAGTGAGCGACAAAGAAATATGAACTAAAAAGAAACATGAACGAAAAAGAAATGTGAGCGTAAATGAAATATGAACTAGGGAGCTGAAAAGAGCTCAATGATATGACCAGCTCACTTCGTTTACTTGTGTGAGTAGTTTAATTGAACTAGTTCGTTCATGAACTACCCAACTTTAGTCTATTAGATCGATTAAATCGGAAAACTTTAAAACTCTGGCAGCAACTGAACGTCATTTATTTCAGCGGCAAATACATCCGAATCCTTTCAAGGAGCGAATTTTTCTGTGTTAGCTACATGCTGCATGCGAAACTCAGAATTATTCAATATATATAAAGCGAGGAGCTAGAAAATAAAATATTTTATATAATCAGTGTGAAACGAAATTTTCTTCACTGTGTGAGTAAGGAAATTTTAAGGGTTTCTGTGGGGATTGTTCGAAATTTTACCCAACAGAACGTGAGTGTTAGTAATCAGAAGTGTTATATTCGTGAGAGTGAATGATGAAAAAGTTTACGGAATCCACTAAACATTTAATTTAATTACGGAATTTTTATAATTTTGTGTACTACATACTTTGGTTCCAAACATAAGCTGCAAAATATAAATAAAAATTTATAAAAAAAAGCTAGAAAAAGCTAAATGGTTAAATGAAGAAAGCTTAAAAAAGAGCTTAGGGCGAAATGTAATATATCAAGCTAAATAGAAATTAATCCAGTAAAGGGTTCCGTACGAATACACATATATCCCTCTTTGCTTTTGCCCATTTTTTCATTCTGGCAATTTTTTTCGTTTAATTTAATTTTTTTTATTTTTTATGTTTCCGTTTTTTGGCGATTTTTTTATTTTTGGCACTTTTTTCACATTGATGATTTTTTTTTTGGTTTTTTGCGAATTCTGTTTGTTTTTGCGTTTATTTTTGTTTTAACGTTTTTTCGCTTTTTGCTTTGACGTTTTTTTATGTTAGCGCTTTTATGTTTTAGCGTTTTTTTTCGTTATGGTGATTTTTTCCATTTTTGGGGACTTTTTTGTATTTTGACGATATATCTAGTTTTAGCGATTTTTTAAAGTTTGCGTGTTTTTTTGTTTTACTTTTTTGCGATATTTTTAGTTATGGTGATTTTTGCATTTAGGCGATTTTTTTTTCTTTTGGTGCTTGTTTTCCTTTAATCGCTTTTCTTATTTTGGCTATCTTTTTGACATTTTTTAGTTTTCGAATTCTTTAGGTTTAAGTTTTTTTTAATTTCAAGAGTTTGCCTCTTACGGTTTCCAAGATACAGCAAATTGCCCAAATTACATGGTCAAAATTACATTAACTTATAGAACACCCTTTAATTTTTATAGGTTTAAGTATCAATGTTAATTGCTGTAGTCTATTACACAAACTACATCAATTGACACTAACTTTGAAAATTTCAAGTACATATCTACATATGTATGTATATATGTATAAATATATACATTTCTGTATATTACATTAGTATATCTACGTTTCGTTGCTTGCTTTAGAACACCCTTAAATTTTTAGCTGTTATATATATTTGTTCTTGTAGCGGACAAAGCTTTACATATTCTGTGAAAATTTCAGGCTCTTAGCTCTTGTGGTTCTCGAGAAAACAGCCTGTGGCAGACAGAAAGATAGACGGACGGACCAACGGACAGCGTAGCGAAAACCATAGGGTTCCTTTACTCTTTTGGTGTACGGATCCCTAAAAATGAAAGCTAAATCTAGATCGAAAAAGCTGCAGGTTAAATAGGTACCTATTTAAATCAAAATTATAGGTACCTATTATCTCTTTTAAATTGTAAAAATATTACACAATTTAGTAAAATCCTTTCAAACAAGCGACTGCTCTATGTCGTGGCAGCTCTGTGTAATTGCCAAAAAAAATTAGTTCTCACGTGGTCACCTCTAAAATCAGTCGACAAGAGTTTTAGTTCCGGTAAAATTATTCCTTAAGTTAAGTTAAAGTGTTTAATACATACCAAAGTATTAAAATATTAATGAAATTAATATAATTTATTAATAAATCAACTAAAATTACAATAAAAATGTGTTAAAGTTTAGTTTTTAATAAAGTTAATCATGGAATAAGAAATATGTATACATACCGCAAGTGCAAAAGTTTTGTGTTTTTGTTGTTGTTAATAGTGGTACTTTTAGTGTGTTTGCTTGAAGCCACTCAGCTGCATTTGCTTTTGTTGTTTTGTTTAAAGAAATGCAAGAGAAAAAAAGCAAAATTCTCAATAGGAAAAGCAGAGCAAATTTGTTTATGTTTTGTTAACAAAACAAAGCATCAAGTGTTTTTGTCAAGTCAAATTAAAGAAAACCGTGTAAGAGTTGCCAGTATATGAAATATTATGAATAAATCGGTTTTAATTCGGGCGTTTAATAAATGAAATATTTTTAATTGGCATAAATTTTTATACAAAAAATAAAAGGTAAGTGAACTTAAAACATATATATATATATATCTAATTTTTTAATTTTCATCAGCTTTTAAAATACATTTATGTATAATATACGCAGAAAAAAATACAAGAATTTGTCTTTGCCTTTTCAATGCTTTCAAAAAAAAGTCCTTACTCAATAATAATACTAATTGAAAAATTAAATTGGACGAACTTAAAGCCTGAATAATTAAGATATTAATATAAATAAATTTCCGAAAAAAAGTTCTCCTTAATGCCGTCCTTAATACGTTTTTAATCCTATAAATAAATAAGAAAATTAAATAAGAGATCATAAAATTCTTAAATAAAAATTTAAAATGTAATTATAATTCCTGTATAAATTTCACATGTTTACAAATTTTGAAAAACTGTCGTTTCCTAGAATTGAATGATGGCTCTTCAGTTGTCTTGGACGCTGAGCGCGAATCTACGCTCCTATTTTTTTTACCAAATCTGGCTTTCGCGATTTAGCTCTATGTCAAAAATAATGACACTGTCACGATATATGTGAGCATAACTTGAGAAGGGTGTGCCTTAATTAATAAGATGAAAAAATCCTAAATTCGACAACAAAATTATCTATTGGACGTGCAAACATTGTTTCAAAATCTGCGCGGTAGTTTCAGAGATATCGTATAAGTTTGAGCAACAAAAAATAAAATAAAATTTTATAACATTTTTAAACAATTTTGTTTGAAACTTTATAAAAAATAAAAATGCAGAAACGGCCAGTTATATGTAGGTAAATGTATTAGTAAACAAATTACCCCTTTTATTGAAATTGGTAAATAACCTTTAACTTTATTAAAAATTTAGTGAGAGAACTGAATTGATAAAAAATGAAATTTTTATACAACAGCAAGTTTTAAGTTTGCGTTTTTCTATTGCTGTATGGAAATTAAAATTTTTATCAATTCAGTTTTCTCACTAAATTGTGAATAAAAACAAAAATTGTGCACCAATTTCAATGATAAGATACTTAATTCATTTGAGATATATTTAGCTACATGCTACCGAAAAAAACCTGGCTCGTTTTTGTATGTATTTCCATTTTTTATGAAGTCCTAAAAACAAATAGTTTTACTTATATTATAAAATTTAAATTTTTTGCTCAAACATTTACGTGCCTCTGAAACTAATTAGCTATTTAGAATCAATGTTTGCTCATCTGATAGATAATTTGGTTGTCGAGTTGTGAAACTTTTATTTTATTGAAGAGGGCAAACCCTTCTCAATTTATGCTTATATGTATATGCCGTGCAAGTACCTTCATTTTTGACATACAGGCACATCGCGAAAACTAGAGTTGACAAAGAAATTCTAGTAATATATGTAGTTAAAATCTGCATAACATATGTAGTCGGTAACGGCTAAAATTTTTTCGGAACGCGATGCAATGTAATCATGTGTTATGAATGTTCTCTAAGAAATTTTTATAAGGGCCTATTCACATATTACGTAACGCTATTTTTGAATGTTTTATAACACCCCCCCTTCGTAAAGCTTTTTACAAAATCTTCAGTACAAATTATCTAATCCGTAACAAATCTTTATTTATTTATGTTTTTATTTTCATATTAATCGCTTTTACTTTGCGAAATTACATTTTCTTTTCTAAATTCTATGAAAAATTGCTTTCGTAGTGTAAAAAAAATCGCACTCAGCCCCATTAAGGTGCCCACACACGAGTGATTTGTGCGTGTGATTTGTTCGTACTCGACGTCTTGTTACTCGTTAAGTTTATTGTGATTTTTTCGTTGTTTGTGGAAATTTGGTACGCGAACAAATCACACGCACAAATCTCTCGTGTGTGGGCTGCTGTAACGAGTAACAAGACGACGAGCACGAACAAATCACACGCACAAAAATTACTCGTGTGTAGACTTTTGCCAAATAGTTCATTTGAATGTTCGGTCATTCTAGTTCATATTTCCTCAATGAACTAGGTCGGTCTTCTAGTTCAATCACTCTTTTTGAACTATGAATGAATGGTGAAATATCGCTCTTTTTGAACTATGATTGAATGGTGAAATATAAGAATGATAGCTTTTCATTCTATCATTCTTTTGTTTGTTTGTTGTGTATATTGTTGGACCATTGTTTTTGTTGTTGTTATTGTTGTAGAATTAGCGGCTTGCATAAAAATATCTTCAAAATATATATGAATTCTTTGATTGCACAACAGTAACTAGAGAGAGAATAATAATTATAAATACTAATTTTGTGTGTGAATATAAGTAAAAAGTACCTATGGATGTATGTACATTAAACCGACTCCCCGAAAAAAAAAATTTGTTACCCCTGTCATATTAAAGATCCGTTTTTTAATGAGGTTTCCCAAAACATTTGTGGGGTCTAGCGATGACCGCCCGTCAGCTGGACCGTGTCTAAAAGAGGTCTATTTTTGTAGTTTTTTGCATGTTTCCAAAATGAATTTGGAAACGCCACCTCTTCTGCATATTAGGGCACTACCTGAAACAACATTTGTGTATAGTGGGACATCCCTACATATCACCATTTTTCCATAATGTCCACTAGATTTAGCTTCCTGAAGAAAATTCATCAAAGTTTACATCGGCTGTTAAGTGTTTAACAGTGCTCTGTTAAGTGCAAAAATATATCCGCTAAAAATTTGGGTTCTTGTCTCCGTTAGTTAAATTTAAATTTATCTTCACACACATCTTGTAATTAGGCACTAATTTTTATACATACATATATTTTTCATATTTTGTAAGTGCATAAATACTATGCTTTTTAATAATTCAGTTATGTATATTGCGTATGCCAAATTCGTTATTGTAAAATTACATACTGGAAAATCACATACGAGTACATACATATTATAATCATGTAGATTTTCATGCAAATTAGAAATCGTAATGCATCATCACCAGTCAGTCATTCAATACATCTTCAATGGCATAAGGACGGTATTAGTGTAAATCACAATTTAAGTAGAAGGTACGAGTATCAATAATATGATTAATAGACGACTGTAGCAGTAGGGCTTAAAATCTTTTGGTTTGGTTTATTGTAATCATGCCATCCAGACATTAATTTAAACATGGAAATTTACGCACTTTACTATTTACATATGTTTATGTCACACGAGCGATTGAGCTGATAGATGAATAAATAAACGAATACAATTATGGCTTACGTTTACTGGGAAATGAGTAAATATATCATGTATGACGTAATAAATTTATCTATGATGATTTTTCAAATATTATGATTTAAAAAAAATATGGCTTAAATGACAATTATTTTCATTATTTTATAGCTTTTTTCAAATTAATCTTAAATAATATTAAATAATGTTTACCTCCCCAGAAAGAACATAGACGACACATGTATTTGTACATGCGTTCCTATTCCTATTATTTAGGGTTTATGCAATTTTGCTTTCATGTTCATATTTGTTTTAAATTAATTGCTTTTAATTAACGATCCATTTCCGTTGACACTCACAAAAGTATGTTACATGTCAATTTATATATTTTAATTAATTTAAAAAAAACTACTAACGTAAAAGCGATAAATTAAAAAAAATATTAATAATAAATACTATATTTATGGAATAATTATTTCGGTTTAAATTTTTGTCGTTATTTATTTAATATGAAAAATTGCAATTATAACAGATAATAAATTGTTAACACGAATTTTGTGTGCATATAAATATTATTAGTTTTTTAATTTTGTTACTTTAAACGTGGTGCATCTCATCACAACGGCCGGCCATGTTCGTTCATTCGTTGATAAACAATTCAATTTTTTTAACTTTTTAATTACAACAACTTGTTTTCGTTTAATTGAGCTTTTACTGAAACCTGTCGTTTTTTATATTATTATTTATTCTATAATTGCTTCAGTTGAATCTTAGATAAAAGTTCTCCCCACCAGTTTATTGATGTAATTTATAAAATATTTTGCAAAGCAATTATTTGTCCTTTATAAGAAATTAATCATGATTTAACTATATTTAATACAATAATTATTTTTAAAAATATTGTGTTGTAGTTAACAGAAATAATGATTTTAATGCAGTCATGTGACATGACTCTTGTCACAGAATCCCATTCCGATCGAAGTGGTTTCAATTCCCTACAGCATGGTACTCTATTCAAATTTGCGAAAAATGTTGGTCAACATTGGTTTTTTTATACGAAAAATATTACAAGTAACCAATCATAACTAGCCCTTGAAAGTATGCTGCAATTGTGCACGTTTTAAAAAAACCCAATGTGTTTGTTGTAAATTCCACACGAAAAAAGTGGTGCTCATATTATTTTGCATGAAGACTCAAAATGTTGTAGATACATTTCATATGTTTTTCACAAAATAAACAGAGTACTACTTTTGCAGCATTTTTTCGTAAGCAATTCGTGGCAATTTTTTTTATATGGACTTTTGACAGCACTTCGCACGAAATGATGAACAGAGTACCATGCTTAAGATGCTTCTTCGGAAAACTAAAAACAAAAATTTTCTTTGTAATCAAACCATTTAGCATATTTTACTGGCATCGTTTGCACTAAAAATTGCATACTTTTAGGATACACAAACCAACAAAAATTTTGATGAGAGCTTTGCGTAAAAAATTAAGTGGCGCCTTAAGATATGAAAACGGCATCCTAGGATTTGAAATTCTAAAATCCGGAATCACTGGATTTACGAAGCCCCTAGTTGCGATTTAAGTGATTTATTGTTTGTATTCCATCTACAGTGATAGAAAAACCGTCATAACGTTGATGTATCAGTGTCTTCGCTATGTCAATTGTCCTCATTTTTGACCCAATGACATTTTTCATCATTGTGATGTCAATCTATACATCAGCTGTCATCAATGGAATAATTAAAACAATTTATTTATATTTTCTTACTTTTACTTGTTTCTATCTTAGTTTTACTTTTTGTTTTTTTAGTGTTTCTTGAGCAGGCTGGTCTTGATACCAGCCTGCTCAACTCATCGCAGAAAAAATATTATCAAACTGCAACTAACAAATCAAATTGCGCTCTAAGATTACGCTATTGTGTTGGATCATTATGACGAGATACAGCATATAGTCCTAAACGCTAAGAACTTGATGCAAAATAATGTCAAATAGGTACGTTTCGCCATCTCGGAAGCTTCTATTTAAGCCTCATCGGTAACAGCTAGGAAAACACACAGAAAAAAATAGACAAGAATTATATTCAATACGACCATGTTATTAAAAAAAATATGAATTTCAATAACATTTATCTTTAACATAATAAAATATTTCGTTGTAAGTATTTCTTTTCCATGCCGGTTATTTCTTTTCTTTTTAAACATAAGTACTTAAAACAAGTTGTATCCCATAAAAAAATAAATGGGATATGGCTCAGCTAGAGAGTGTATGCTTTACGTCCGGAAAGACCGGGTTCGTATTCCAGCCATGTCAACATTTTTTTAATTTATATATATATTTTTATTTTGAAATAATTTTGTTATCAATATAGGGGAATTCTTTATCACAGGAAATTTGAAAAAAAAAAATTATTGAATACCGGGATTTTTGTTACCAAAAACGAAACTTATTTTTTTCTGTGCATGGCTCTCCAGACTATCTGTTTTTTAATTGAAGGGAAAGAAAGTCTTTGAGGTGCACTATGGGGCATTTTGCTTAAAATTACTACAAATTACACAGGGAAATTGGCAAAATTTTTTCCGGAGCGACTTAGGGACGTGAGGGAAGCCCAATTCCATAAATAAAGTATTTAAAATTTTTGCTTCCGTATACACGTTTTTCTTTTATTCGAAGTGTACAAGTTTTTTTTTTGCATTAGAAAATGATGTTTTTTGTATAATACTAAAATTTTTCTAAGAGAGTTTTGTGGCTTCAAAGTCTATGGAGTCTACCCTTTAATTTGGTATATTGTTTGTCGGGTTTTATTTCATATTGATTTCATAAGAGATCGAATTATTTCAAAGAAGAAAGTGTACAAGTTTTTTTTTCGTTCACTGTAAATCAAAATCGGTCCAGCCATTTGGGCTCTACGACAGACATATGACGACTAAAGCCCGTCTGTACAGGGCTTTAGTCATCATATGTCCGTCACATTAGAGTGGTCCTTAAAAATTAAATGTTCCTTTCCTCCCCAAAAAAACCTTCCTTTTGACGAAGAAAGAATGATGGTTGATGGTTTTCTTTTTTTCAACAAAAAGAAGTTTATTTTTTTCATGAGGAAAACTAACTTTTAAAATAACTTTTAAATTGTTCGCTATATAGTTTATTATTGAAAATATCTCCATCAATATGAACTTTATGAAAAAATCAGAGAATTAGAGAATTTAATTTACTACATGTATCACTTTTTCCCAAATTCATCTAATTTAAGAGATATTTTGCGAAAACTGCGATTTTATTAAAAATTATCTTAGATCGGCTTGCCACGCCACGTGTTCTTTTTGTTAAAAAAAAAGAAAAAAAAATCAACTTATATTCTTTTTTCATCAAAAGGAAGGTTTTTTTGGGGAGTACAGGAACATTTAATTTTTAGAGACCACTTTAATGCGACAGACATATGATGACTAAAGCCCTGTACAGACGGTTGTAAGATCTTACAATATTGTCAAATCTGCCAATGTGCTGACGATGTACTGACAATAAAAAATTGTTAGCACGCGGTATATTGTTAGTTCACACGATTGTATCAAAGTTGTTAGAAAAGCTTTCAATGTATTGGCAGACAATTGTCTAAATTTTTTTTTGTATGGCGGCCGAGTATACATCAATGCAATGTCATGTTTTTTAATTTATTGGAAAAACGTTTAAACACATAAATAAATAATAAAACAATAACATTTGTATTACAATACAAATTAGAAACATTATAACATTGTTTAGTTATTTCTTTTATACATATTTGACAATTTAATAATATATAGTAAGCAGGGCCCGGACTTTCATGCAGCTAAAAACAAACGCACGTAAAAATGAAAAATATGCGCAAAAATATGCATTTACGTACGATCAAAGTACTAAACTCAAATAATATGATCATATTTTTATTTTGTATTATTATTAGAGAATAAACATAAAACAAACATAATTGGGTCTATTATTTAGTGCAACCGAACTTTAGTTGCGTCGCCAGTCGGCAACTGAAAATTAATGGTTGCCAGAAAGGCACTAAATAGCAACTTAAATTGACAGCTCTCAGTTGCCAGTTGCCATCAGTAGTATCATTTTCAGCAACTGGCAACCCAACTGAGGCTTGGCTGCCATCAGTAATCGGCCTATTATTATTATTTTTTAAATTGAGAAACATGCATTAACAATTTTTTATGACTCCAAAAATATGCATTTATTGCCAAAATATGCACTTACCACAAAAATATGCAACTACAAATCGATGCCAAACTACTTAGAATTTGATGACTCGCATAGATAATTAGGCAATACCTCTTTATCTACCACCACACAAAATCATGCATTTGTATGAAAGTCCGAGCTCTGACAATAAGTTGCATCGTATTGATGTGATTTCAGTCATAGCATAGATGACACTTAAACTATGTAAAAAGTCTATTATGACGTTTGTGATCGGATTGATGTCTGTTGTCGTTCTATTGATGACATTTGTCATATCATTGATGTCAGAATTCTGGAACTGCATTATTAACGGTAATATTTAAATTGTGTAACGAGCACTTTAAGACCTTTCTTTTGTCTATAGCCAAAAGCTTTTAAAACAAAAGTAAATAAATAAAAATTTTATATATATATTGACCACAATATATGCTGTTGCCACACTATTTCCCACATTATTTTAAGTGCCTCGTCATTATAATACTTATTAAACGTATACTAAGCATTATTAAAAAAATGTACTGTTACTATAAAGAAAATACGAAAACAAACTTAAAACTCTATAAACATGAGCAGTAATGCTAAAATAAACGCTTTATTTAATAAAAAACGATTCACTTAAGTAGACTTTTAATTTTATTTTATATGTTTTTTTAATATGCACATTAAATGAAAAATATTTTTGCATTGGAAACCCCAAACGATCATATTAAATTACAATAACATGACTTCAAGGTGGTCCTGTCACTTCAAATTAGGCGACAAGATACGCGTACTCTTTTTCATTTGTCTCTTTATGATCTTGTTTTTCTTTTATCATTTTTGCTTTGCAATGCAGCCTGAAAATTTATGGAAAAGAGGGGTTGATTGAAAAGAGACTATTGACACCGAGTCAATACAAAAACAAGAGTAATAATGCAAAGAAAAAATGAGAAGGAATTAAGGATGAATTCAACTATTAAAAAATAAAACTTTTTTTTTCACTTATAAGTCCTTGCTTAACCGAAAAAATTAGTATAAGTTGAATGTTAAAAAAAGCAACAAATAATAACGTGATAAAGTTAAAGGAGTGCAATCTTTTTATTGAAAAGATTTCAAGCAAAACTATGTTTAACAATTTATTTTTTTGTTAATAAAATGAATTAATTAATACGGGTTACCCCCGTAGTTTAGTGAACAGTTAACAGCGATTGCAGGATCGATTCCTGCCAAGACCCTTTGTGTTTCTGCAGAAAAGTGAAAAAAAAAACTGAAGCAGTGTGTGTGTGTGTGTGTTTGTTAAAAAAACTCTTAATAGAAAATTCCAGAAAATCATTTAAGAATATTTTTAAATGAAATAAAACAATAAAAAAAGAACAGACGGAAGGATATCATTAAATCCATTAATGCATATTGCGGAAATTTTAAAACGAAATGACACACTCTTTCCACCTGCGACGAAGTGTACTGAAACAAGAAATGAAAAATTTTTTAAGAACACATTATTTTACAATTTAAGCTCATACTATGTCTGAACTTAAATTAGTTATTCTTTAACTATAATTAAAATAATCATCATAATGCCGAACTCACGATCCTGTAAAGTGTTTAAAAGAACAGTGCATGTGAGTGCTGTTATTTTTGCTTCTTTTTCTTCGTTAATATTGATCGATAGTTGAACGATGTAATTTATACTTAATATTTCATGTCTAAAGTGTCCTGTTTACGCAAATTTTTTGTTAAATATTCCGCTACATTTTGTACATAAAATTAAAAGGCACGCGTAAAACTACTTAAAATAATGGAATAATTAATGGGTTCATCTCATCTCATCATTGTTTTTTTTACTTTTCTTAATGTAAATTTAACAAAAAGTCATTTGTTTGCCATATTTGCTGTCTAAAGTTTTTTGTAGATAAGCAAGCAACTGCAATAAATAATTTTTAACTTAAAATTTTGTATACAATTATGTAAAATTGTAGGTTTCCATTTAAATATATGCGATTATTTATATTAAGAAACAATTTTTTATGACTTTTTAAAAATATTGCCTGTACTAACTATTGCTTTCTTTACCTTGAGCTTTGTTTAATATAATTTATAATTCTTAACATTCTAGGAGCAATTGTTAGTATGCACTTTTTGCGATTAAATAAAAATATATTTTATTCGCCAAGCCAAAGGTGACCAAGTTTGTAGACTTTTATAGAAGTGTCATGTATTATTAATTTCAACTGTTTGAATTTTCAATTCAAAATCCTAACGAGGGTTTGTCGTCGGCTGAAGTCGCTGAGTCGTATCCACCGTCTTCTTGCGAATATACGAACTTTAAGTAAATAATATAATTTATTCATTTTTTTCTTTCTGGGGCTAAAATAATCAACTTTGATTTGGATAGACTTGAGAGTTTTTACGTTATTCCCCCATTAGTAGTGGATTATTGGGCCAGGAAATTTCCATATAACCAGAACATGAAAACCGTGCCGGAATCCTAAAATTCTTCTCATGTTTTGTTTCAATGAGTTTTGTTTGGTGCCCCACCACAATTTCGAAGGATGCTTTGTTAGAAAGCTAGGTTATCAAAAAAATAAGTTTTTCGTGTGGCTAACCATCAAACTCGGTATGTACCGTTAACTGTGGCCAGCCACTAATCATGATTATGTGCACATTCCAGAGTTTGAGATGCAAAACTCTCGAAGGCTCCGGCATTTTGCCTTCGTTTTGAGTTGTCCTTACCATTGTCCGCTACACGTATTTTTTCACAAAAAGAAAAATTGTTTTAAGCCTAAGTATAGAAAATATTTATATGCTTCATTTTACATGCACAACGTCCCATGGGGAACTTTGTTCCACAAAAATATGAGCTTGTGAAATAGCACAACGAACTAAAATTTTCTCGAGATTTTGAGCTCTTTCTAGTCCCAGGCAATAGAAAGGATCCATTAATCTGCATGAAAAATAACCTTAACCATCGACTTAATCTATCGTAATAAAGAACAGAATATATAGGTTAAGCGCTTTGAGTCTTGCTATTATAATGAATAATGGCCACCCTGTTTAGCTGCACAATATAGGAATAATAACGTTTAACCTTACAAATTGTTGGCGGCAAATGACTACCGTTTTTATATGCATCACTTAAAATTTGCATTATTCTTTGTTCTTTTTACCTTGATTCATTTTTTCTTCCAATGCATTTTTAATAGTTTTGCTTCCCTCTCAGTTTAGAAATCAATCAAGTTTATCGTACTTACTAATATACAAGTCGGCTGCTGTAACCACAAGAAAAGAACATAAATTCCGCTCTAAAATGAATTTTGTTTTGCCAACAATTCTTTCACTCGCTGCACATCTTACCGATCATTAAATATTGAATTGATGTTAAATTGTTATAACAAAACCGGCGCCCAATAAATGGATAAAAAACATTTTTTGTTTGCTCATATTTTGGTCATACGATTGACCATAAAATCAATTGGAGTTTTTTTTCCATCTGCCAGAGTGTTTCATTTTTACCGAATAAATTGCAATGCATTTTACAATTATTAACGATGAATAAACGAAACTGTAAGTCTGAATGCAAATCAAAGAAAGTTTAAGTAGATTTTTTTTTGAAGGAATTCAATCATAATTTAAATCAATCAGTCAGTTTAATAGCCACATGAAAAAAATCAGAAATCTTTTAAGAACCCGTATTTGCCAACATTGTGCTAATGTTTGTTTGTATTGTTTGCAATTGTTTTCAAGGCTTACAGTGGTATAAAAATAGATAATCTTATCCGTTATTAAGCAAGTAGCTTCTTGAACTCTCAGCGCTATACAAAATATTCAAAATAAATTTTTTAAGAAATTTATAATTTTTAATTAGGTGTACATTTCTTTAAAATTTTTTGACCACTGCACAGTGGGTCAGAATCAAAATATTTTAGAAATAAGTCAGCCATTTCTAAACGTATAATCCGATCAGTATATAATTTCATATGGACAGATAAGAGGAGTATTCATATTTAAGATGAGCTTCCTATATTCTTCAAGACCTAAATACAATTTTTCAACACTTGTCACGTGAAGTTTTATTCTAGCCGGATTATACGTTTAAATATTTATAATTTATTTCCAAAATATGTTGATTCTATTCTACTGTGCACTGTCGTTACAAATGCTACAAAAACTCTTCAGTTAAATTTCTCCTGTACAATTTTCTTCCTCCCTTTTAAACCGCAAAATATAACTAATACGCACGTGTTTCTATGACTTTGATATTTGGAAAAAGTATACAGACGTCAATACCCTGCAGACAAAGTAACTAGTATATAGTTAGAACTATACTAGTTGCTTCTTACTTCAGACTAGTTGCCCATCTGTCCCTTTTCTTGTATCGAACTATCGATTTTAACATTAGGTGGTCATACGAGCCCAACTAGTTCATTTGTATACTGTTATATTCCAGTTGGAATCCTAGTTGTTGTAAACTAGTGCTCTTACTAGTTTGTTTATTTAGATTTTGGAACTCTGAAAAAAAACTTTAGCTCAACCGGCGTACGAACACACATTCCTCATATTTCAAGGCAAGTACTCTAGCCACTGAGCCACTTTGTACTTATTTTTTTAAGAGCTATACATATTTTTATATACATGTCGTATACCTGCAAGTTTTGTCCCTTTTTGACTAGTATCGTTATTATCTCGATACAACTAGCAATCTGATTATTCTTTTTTGACTAGTATCGTTACTAGTCCTGCTACAACTAGGAATATGACTGTCCTTTTTTGACCAGTAACATTACAACTAGTAATATGACTGTCCCAAAGCGTATCTAGTTGCAAATTTAGCTGCTGGGTAGTTGTAACAATTCCTTCTACCTACGTCAACCAAGCCATTAAAAAAAATCAACGTATTCGCATTAGTGTTGTCATTCGAATAACTTTTCTTAATTTTTGTTCGAACGAACAAAATTTTTCAATTTAGAATAAAAAATTATTCGAATAGTTTTTATCGAATATTCGAATAATTAAAAAAAGTTGGTTTACATTTGCGAATGCAAATTAAAGTTTTAATTAAGTTAATTACTCTTTTAATTTATTAAAAATGGGATACTTACAGTAAGAAAGTTTTACCAAATTATATGTAAATACTTGTGTAAGGGGTTGTTCACATATTACGTAACGCCGTTAAAGGTTTCGTTTTAAATTACAGCATGAATTTAGATCCAAAGTATTTTGAGCAATATGGGCCCAATGACAGAATATGCATAGAAAAGTTATCTTAATTCAATCGAAGAAATAATATGTGGCTGATTCTCATTTCAAATGTTTTTTTCGTGTCCGTTGAAAGTATAGTAAAATATTTCATAAAATAAACGCATTTTAATAGATTTTAAATAAATGTACATTTGTTATTTTTTTTGGTAAGACTGTCCATTATGTGTTAAAAACGAGAAACGAAAATACTGTTTATACTCTTTTCATACAAAATGGCGTGTCCGTAATGCATGTTGTTGATTTTCCACATTAAGAAACTATGATTTTTCCCAAATGCGAGATTAAATTTATAACGGGCTTAGAATATTTGCATTTGCTTCTCTTATTTTACATATCAACTTTTTTTAAAATATTAGAAATGTCCGCAGTCTTATGTATTGAGCGTTACGCTTTTTCAGTACGCTTCAACGATTATAAAACCCGAATAATTGACAACACTAATTTGCATTGCATTCTCCTGTGCCCTAAGGCACCAGCTATTTTTTTATTTGCGAATCTGGATTTGATTTTTATTATTTTTCGCCTCTTTTGATTTTATTTAATGCAAATGAACTCTTGTATCTATAATGGTGGTGGCAATCTGTTTGTTTTCATCATTTCGATTACATTAAATATTTGAAATATTGGTTTTAAATATAAAATTTTTTGATTACTCTGCACGTAAATTCGGTAGCAATTGCGTACGTGTTCAATTATCTGGCAATAATTTTGAGTTGAAAGTAAAAATGAAGCTTCATAGTTTGTGAACATATTTTTGGTAGGTTTTTTTTAATGAAGATAAAAAGTATAAATAATTGTTACATATTTGCTCTTTGGTGGTATTAAATTTAAAAGTTACATATGTAATTTTACAGGTAAAGCCTAGTACGCACCTCCACCTAAATTTTAGGTTGCCATAAGAAGTATGTGTAAAAAGCAGACTGAAATTCAGGTTGGTAAATTTCTTAAAGACATTTCCGTTTGCTAGTACGCAGTTCGAAAAGAAAAGTACACGCAATTTTGACATTTATTGTCTATTACAGGCATGTTAACAAAACAAAAATTAATGTTCAGACAATTGTTTGGTCACGGAACTTCTGAAATTTATCATTTTTCGTACATTGGGTGTGTGCCAACGCTAGTAGATTTTTTGACACAACAGATACATTTTTGACAAGCAGCAAATAAGGAGCATGGTATCATAACAAAAGGTAAAACCACTGCCGTCGTTTTTGAAAATTCGAGCCGTTGCCCAATACATCGATTTTTACGGCTCTTAAATGAAGTTAGACTGTGAAAAATGCATTGTTTATTTTAATTTGCGAACAATTGTACTGTACATCATATTATAAAAATTTTCGCTATAGCAGAGAATTTTGTTTTATATGCATAAAAATGTTCTTTTAAAAATTTGTTGGTAGCTGGCGAGTTGTGGTAAAATTTTTTTGCATCGCCGCCGCTAAATTTTATATTGTTAAAAAAGATATCATTTCACACAGCAGAAACATACATTTTCTTACAGACGTAAAAATTTTATATTGTCAAAAAAGATATCATAAAGCAAAGCAGAAATATGAAATTTTTTCTCCACAGGGAAATATTTTTTACCATAGTAATTTTCTACCGTTTGGCACACGCCCATTATAAACAATTTTTAAGTGTTTTTGTGTGTTGTTAATAAAATTAAATAGGATTAAAGAGCAAATTAGTTCGAAATAATAACATTAAAATATGCAATTAGTTACTGGCTTGAGCTCTTCACATGGTTAATGAAAATTGTTCATATACATATTGTCACCATACCATCATGTTACAGGAGAAACAATAAATATGCTAAATTATTTAATTAAGCAGTTCTTTTTCATTTTAGATTTTTTTAATATTCCCGCTATTTTTGTTTGGTTAAGTCAGATTTTTATAGTAATGTTAATATGTTAGTGAAGTACATTGGAATTTTTAAAAATGCGATTATAATTTTTTGTTAGAAAAATGTGCACGAAGAAAAATAAACCGACCGTAATATTGGGATTTGTTGTCAGATTGACATCAATTTAGTGCTGATTTAATTCTCGTATTCAATTTTCACAAAAAGTTTGTATATATAAGAATTGCAATCATATTCGGCAGAGCCACCTAACACGTCGTGATGAGCCTGGTACACCTGAGCACTGCTAATGGGTGTAGTAGTTTTCGAAAAAAGCATTATGTTCTGCTGTGTATGTTGTTCCTTGGAATATTATTTCATCCCTAATTCTTTCTGAGTATAACGATACAAACATTAGCCTATATCACTTTGGATTAAAAAGCAAGGTACATAGTTCGAAATATGTAATCAACCGTAATAATTAGACGTTTAAATCAAATAAAATTAATAATTGAAGGGTAAATTAGTAGTTAAAAAATCGCCAAAGTGATAAAAATCGCCAAAAACAAAAAAAAAAACTCCAAAATGAATAAAACAGGCAATATTAAAAAGAGGCTGAAACGAAAAAAACAAAGAGAAAAAAACCCGCTAAAGCTAACAAAAAATCGCAAAAAAACGAAAAAATCGCCAAAACGAAAAAAAACGCCTGAGCTGAAATAAAATAAAATTAAAAAAATTTTTCAAATAAAAAAAATTTTTTTAATAAAAAAATCGCCAAAATGAAAAATAAAAGAAAAAAACCGTAAAAACGAAAAAGTTGCCAGAACTAAAAGATCGTAAAAAACCCATGGAACGAAAATATATGCACCACTATAGTCAAAAAGCAAGTATGTTTTTACTTGAACCAGCTTTAAGTGGTTGACACATAAAATGTAGAAAAAATTTTCATACAATTTGTAACAAATTTCCCCACCAATTTTCGAAAAAGAATAAGGGACCAAACTGCATGCAAATCATATCAAGCAAAAAAGAATTTTGAATATCGGTTGACAATTTCGAAAAAAAAATATGGGACCACACTGCAGGCAAACCCTTTCAAACAAAAAAATAATTTTGAAAATCGGTTGATAAATGACAGAGTTATGCTTGTGCAAACAAAAAAAAAAATACACAGAAGTCGGTTAGAAATTACTTTTAACATAATATTATTTAACATAAAATATTAAAAGTTTTATTTAACATAAAATTTTATAACATATAATTTTATTTTATAAAATTTTATTTAACATAAAATGTTAAAAATTGTCTGTCTAATCTCAGTTCTTCTACCTGTTGCCAAAAAATATACATCTATTCTAAAAACATGTAAATTATATCAATTTTGTTTACATACTAAAAACAATTTATTAACACAATTTCATAAAAAAATCTCTAAGTAAATATCAACCCCATTCAAACACAAGCAGACACATTCATATAATTGTTGTTGTGCTTGTGTACTCTTTGCTTTTCTGTTTTTTCTTCGGTATTGTTCGATTTTTCAATTGAACTGGATGAATCATTGTTTGTTTGATTGCTTCGCATATTATTGTCATTATAAACTAGTATTTTGTTCTTTGTTTACTTTAGTGAATTATCAACAAAGAGGCTATCAGCACAAAGCATATATGTAGCTTTTGTTCTAGTCTAGCTAAGTGCGTCGGTGGTGTAATGGTCAGCATAGTTGCCTTCCAAGCAGTTGATCCGGGTTCGATTCCCGGCCGACGCATGATTATTTTTATTTTTTTTTATAAAAATAGTTTATTTTGTTTGTATGTATTTATTAGGGAGTAACGAATACCGATACCGATATATCGGCGATACTTCAGATTTTCCGATACATCGGTATCGGCGATATTTTACTGTCGATACGACGATACTTTTAAAATTTTTTTCAGAGTTTTTTTAATAAATAATTTATTTTTCTTCAATTTTACCATGAATTAAATTCACTTCGTTATTTTTTAAATCTTATTAATATCAATTTTAAAAATTAATAATATTTTATGCTGTTATTTTGTAAAAAAAAAAATATTTATTTTTGGTTAATTTTACCATGAATTCAAATTCAAGTCGTTGTTTTTTAAATATTATTCCAGCAAAAAAAGACACTCCAAAGAAGTAATGAAAATGTAGAATTCGCGATCCGGAAGTATTGCAAATTAGGGTTAATTTCTAATTAGTTTTACATATCCTTGCCATTGCAAAAAGTTCTGTTTTTCGATTACCAATCACCGAATTGGAAGCGATGCTAGGACAAATTTCTTTTTCGGTGTTCTATACTGGTTTTTCCTCAAGCAAAAAGGATAAAAAATTATGCATTTTCACAATTTTTTTTATGCGAATTTAAACTCAAAACTTTATTTTCATGTAAATTTAAGTGAATAAATATAAACTTTTAGAAGACTTTTAATAATTAAGCTATTAAGTTATTTAGAAGAATATTAGTTAATAAATGTTCTTTAAAAAATCGATTTTTTAAAAAGCATGGCGAGTATTTTTTAAAATTATAAAGGAACTAAACATTTTTTCTTGCTTTTCTACTAATTATCTGCATATTTTTAATATAGATTTTTTTGAAACAAAGAAAATGTAGCTCCTTAAAAATTACTTCCAATTTTGTAGACTGGGTTAAAATCAATTTTAAATATTCTGTCTTACAATGTAATTTTGTATAATAAAAAAATTGCACTTGAGTTTTGTTGATCTAAACTTGAACTCAATTTCAATATTCGTATCGGTATCGGAATCGGTATCGGCGATATTTATTTTTAAATATCGGTATCGGTATCGGATCGGCAAAACGGCGTATCGTTTCATCCCTAGTATTTATATTATATCGTCATATGAAATGTAAAAGGGCCTATCCAAATTTTTAAAAATTCTTCAGGAGAGATAAAAAACTTAATTGTGATTATTAATATTGTTATTTCAGCATAGTATCATTAATATAGACTTTATTAATGATAGTAGCTAGAATAAATTGTTTTGATATTAGTAAGTTTTTAGTTATCCTAAAATTTTTTAAAAAATGTAAATGGGACCTTTTGCATTTTATATGGCGATATGTACATATAGGTATATGTAATTGACAATTAAGATTCTGCAGAATTTTAAATAAAGTATAAATTTTTTGAATTTTAGGGAACTCGAGTTATTTCTCGAAATCAATTTTTATTTGGAAAATTATTTAAAAAATTTTATATTAAGTTTAAAAAATTTTTTGACACAAACGTCTTCACCGCTGCGGTGTCCGAGTGGTTAAGGAGATGGACTTGAAATCCATTGGGTTCTACCCGCACAGGTTCGAATCCTGTCCGCAGCGACATTTTATTTTTATAACAATTTGAAAAAAAATACGACGTCTTTTATTCTGTTGAAAAAACTAGCTAAAATGGATAACATTAAATCAATTTTGCAGTAATGGCTAATAACTAAGTTCATAGTTTTTTTAGTTTTAATAATAAATATGTAATTTAAGTTTGCCTATCAGCATTTTACTGTACATATATGTGCGAAGCTCCAGCAGTTCTCACTGCACAGGTTCAAATCTTGTCGATATGATTTTTATACACATATATTTTTATTGCATATGTATATTTGAAGTGAATCCGCGTGTCTTAGAATATTTCTAATCTCAATATTTGTGGTTATTGATAAAAGTAATTGAAATTCAACGTTTTCCAGCCACACAGACTAACGTCGAGTTCGAAGATAAATATTTTTTAAATTATACTTAAAGGTTAACTTGGTTCTTTTATTTACTGTACAGATAAATAAACTCAATTTTGTTTTTATAATATTTTTCTTTAATTCTGCTTATATGAACTTAACTGTATACGATACTCAAATAAAGAATTTATACAATTATATTTATCGGCTGCGGTGTCCGAGTGGTTAAGGAGATGGACTTGAAATCCATTGGGTTCTACCCGCACAGGTTCGAATCCTGTCCGCAGCGGGAAGTTTTTTAAATTGAATTAGGAAAAAAAATGTTTATCTAAAACAGATTATTATTCTTAAACTAAAATATCTTAAAATCCTTGTAATGATATGAAAAATATATGTATATTAATGCCAATATATTCAGTAATCGAAGAAGTGATGCCAGAATTCCTTCACCAATAATGGCTAAATGTAGACAAAAAAAAATGGCTAAACTAGATCGAATAAAATCATGAGTATTAAACCAAAATACGATAATAATTCATACATTATATTTACATGAAATTGGAAAGATTTTTTAAAGTAAATAAAACTCTATAGATTGCCATTATTGCGCTCACCGAAGTTTTATTCTTATTATTAGTAAAAAATTTTTTCAGCGATTTTTGAAAATGTATAAAAAGTTTGCTGGGTATATCTTCTGAAGGGATGAACGAATATTAATATAAAGTAAACAAAATACTTTTTTTGCACCTCTGAAAAAATGGATTGGCGTTTTAGCTAAGTTTGTTTTCTTCTCACGCGTGCGAAAACAATAACATACTACTCTGTTGTATTTTTTGGTAGTAAATAAGTGGTCCTTTGTTGTGAGCTTAAATTTCTTATGAATAATCGGAAAAATTTCATGTTTGAAATAATATAAGTGGCTAAAAAATAGCTAATAGCTAAATGAACTTTTCTTCTGGCTAATCCGCATGAAAAATTGCTAAATTCAGTCAGAAAATTAGCATCACTGAATCGAAAATATACACGTTTTTTAATCTGACTACATAAAGAAAAATTCTTATATCCCAGAAACCCTTTTTTTAATCGATCTTGGATTTTTTCCAAAAATGTTTATTCCAGTTAAGAACTGTGTCATAAATTATATAAACTGAACATAAATTTTGTTAAAAAAAAAAACTACCCTACGATATCAATATAGAACTTGTAATAGCTGCTGTGCTACGCTAGTCACAACTCTTGCCCCGCAGCCAAAGAAACTGCAAACCAATTATATTTTTGGTTAATATAAACATGATATATATATACATTGTTTATATCATAGACTATACTAATTACCAACGACAAGTTATAACAACATTACGACGATTATATGAAAGAAATAACAAATCTTATGTCTACTTTGGCTATATCTTTCATATTATGGTATTAGTTTAACATTTTGCATGTAAAACTGTATAAAATATGACAAAACGCCTTTTTAAACGTCGAAATTGGGTGTTCTGTTTCATATTCTGCGATTTATATTACCCAAAAATAGTAGTTTGTTTGGCAGCGGAGCAAGAGTTTTGACTAGCACAGAAGCTATTACGAGTTCTGTACTGAAATTCTAGTCTTGCTTTTTTTTAAACAAAATTTATGGGTATATAAGGTTTGCTTTTTCCAAAGCAACTTATTTAGATATTTTATATAGAGGACTTAAAACTAATATCATGCTATGTATGAAATAATTCATGTTCTTAAATAATAAAAAAAAACATAATATATAAAAATTTTTCCTACTAGCTATGGTCAAACACGTGTGTAGTTTTATGAGCTATATACGGCCCTGTTCTGTAAACCAAATCCGAGTAAATTTCTCGTTTTCCAAAAATAAATAATGCCACCATTAATGTATTTTAAACCGTATATAGTAAATTAAATTCAAATAAAAAATATGAAATTCAGAACAGGTAGCATAGTTTGTTTTTTATAATTAAGCGTTGCATACAGTCATCGTTTGGTCTTACTTCATTGTGAGCTGTGGTGTCCGAGTGGTTAAGGAGATGGACTTGAAATCCATTGGGTTCTACCCGCACAGGTTCGAATCCTGTCCGCAGCGGAAAGTTTTTTAAACTGAACTAGGTGGAAAACTATGAAATGTATCTAAAAACGATTAAAGTATCTTAAAATCATTGCAATGAAACTCTTGATTCTTGAGGTTTATTACTCTAACGAGTTTACTTACAAAAAACCCATTTTTATCCAAATATATGCAGGTTCCTAAGACAGATTTATTTTTAATTTAAATCTGATGAGTAGTGTGCATTTTAACTTATAAACTCATTTGAGATGCGTTCAGATTGCTTTCGCTGTACTTAAGCTATTCATAAGATAAGAATTTGCATTTACATCGCTGTAGGCTGTGGTGTCAGAGTGGTTAAGGAGATGGACTTGAAATCCATTGGGTTCTACCCGCACAGGCTCGAATACTGTCCGCAGCGAGAAGTTTTTTAAATTGCATTAGGAGAAGAAATGTTTATCTAAAAGTGATTAAAATAAAATAAAAAAATAAGGACGCGCTATAAAGTTATTCAATCTTCAATATGACGGATTCCCTCTCAAAAATGACCGAGATGCCCAAGTTTAGAGGCCTATAAAATAGAAACCATAGAATGAATTGTAATAATTTTTCTCCGTCTTACGCGCAGACAGGAGTAGAAGATATGTGTCGATTTTCATTTAAATCGGAGAGGTGAAAAATGAAAAGCCTTGTTTTCATGTCGAACATTTTCGTTTAGGAGATGGACTTGAAATCCATTGGGTTCTACCCGCACAGTTTCGAATCCTGTCCGCAGCGATAAATATTTTTAAATTAAAGTAGAGGAAAACTTGTCCTTTAAAAATTTTATTCTGAGGACACGTTAATTTATAAAAATATAAATTTGAATTTTATTTAAAACTTTTGTGTATGTATTTAAACGTTCTACCTAATTACGGTTTGGTCTAGTATCTCTATCGGCTGCGGTGTCCGAGTGGTTAAGGAGATGGACTTGAAATCCATTGGGTTTTACCCGCACAGGTTCGAATCCTGTCCGCAGCGATAGTTTTTTAAATTTAACTACACTCAAAATAAAATAATAGGTAAATCTAACCAATATAAATACTCGTAGCTAACCTACTGTTAATGTCAATTCTTGTTGCAATTTTTATGAAATACCATTTATCATTGCTTAAAATAATTTTTTAAAGTTGTAAGTAGTTCCATGTCTATGTCTACTTTGTGCTATTTAGTAAGACGAGTTAGCTGAGATGGTAAAGGCGTTCGGTTCATAAACACGAGAACCTAAGTTCAAGACTAAAATATTACATTTTAATGAATTGTAAAATATAAATTTGGGAAAAAACGACGTTTGAAAATTAAAATTTTTTCGGTGGTTACAATTACTAATTTAATTTTAAGTAAATTTTGCTGCAAAAATGTCTAATTTTTATGGTTATTTTTACAAAAATTACTGTATTCAAGTCAAGCAAGCCGCCACACAGAAAAAAATATTACTTATATCCAAGGACTTTTTTCATAAATGCTATGAATCTAACATGATAATTTTTTTCTAAATTATTTTCATTCCAGCTAGGAACTTTTACATAAATTAATTCATAAATTTTTTAAAAACTATTTTTAAAACTTCAGTATTGAACTTGCATAGTCTGTTGTACTAGGCACAACTATTTACTTTCTGCCAAACAGACTATTTGGAATTAATTGTATTTTTACTTTATATAAATAGAAAAGCATTTTAGAATTTGTTGACAAAAAAGTTGAAAATTTTTTTCAAAGCAACTTTGATTTCATAAATTTATTTATTGAAAGCAAAATTCATACTGGGAATGAAAAAAATGCCTGTATTTTATTTATAAATTACTAAAATATATGAACAATAGATTATGAACTTTCTTCATACTATTTATGTTCAAACTTTTTTCTGTGCACATGTCTATGTATACGTTATGCTATAATTATTGTCTTAGCTGAGATGGTAAAGGCGACCGGTTTTTAAACAAGAGTAAAATTGTAAGAACCTAAGTTCAATACCAAAATATTTTACAAACAAGATTTTTTTTATAAACAAGCACACTTACTTCTGAAGCCTTGGCAGATATCAAACCTGCGACTTTCCGGTTAGTAGTTTTACACTCTATCAACTAAGCTACAATTGCATTTGGTTGACTTTTATTGTATTTTATGGATTGGCGCAATTCTAACCTATGAAATTGGTTAGATTTACCAATACGCTGAAATCGTTACTAACTGATTCTAAACTAATTACTTTTACGAATTTCTTTTATATGCTTCACATTAAATCTAAGTCGTAAATTCTTTCGAGCTGCATTTAGCTTGGTACCACTGTACTTAAATGTTACGTCAAATTATTATTCGTGCTTGATTTTGTGAGCTTTGGTTTGTGCCCGCTTAGGTTCGAATCCTGTCCTTGAAAACATTTTTTATTCGAAATAAATAAAAAAGTTTTTATCTAAATTGATTAAACTGAAATACATTTAAATGCTTGCTGTGCCACGTCTAAATCTTGATTCCTCAATACAGAATGAATATGGCGCATTTATTAAAATATATTACTGCGGTATTGTATAATTCCGGTATTCATTTTTCTCAATTTTTGGAGTTTCATTTAGCTTGGTTGCTCCATACGTAAACGATTGTACTATTTGGTGTCTATACTTCATCAGCTGCGGTGTCCGAGTGGTTAAGGAGATGGACTTGAAATCCATTGGGTTCTACCCGCACAGGTTCGAATCCTGTCCGCAGCGGTGAGATTTTTATTTTCTTGCCTTAATACTTGTACTTGTATGACTTAATATGAGTACGTTATTTCATATTTTGCTCCTTTTAATGTTTTTCTGTCTATCTACACAAACATGTATGTATTGTATCTCTCCTTATATCCTTCATTTTCACATCTCCTTTAGCAAAAGCGTGGCAACAGCAGCTGCACTGTATCTGTAGTTTTGCTTGCAGTTAAGTAATTTTGGTGTTTAATTTTTGTAACAATTTTGTTTATGGAATGTTTGGATTATTTTCAACTTTAATGTCGTGACAAAGTCAGTTTAATAAATTTTGACATATAATTTATCAAAAAGACAGGAAGAATCCAAAAGCGAAAAATTAAAACTCCAACAGCTGGGTATCAATGCTATGAATACGACTTTGTACTTCCATTTATCCTTTTTTTTTTTGCTTTTTAAAAGCTTTTTGCAGTCAACAATAACCTTTTTTAAATGATTCTTCTTGAGGTGAATATAACTAGTTTTTAACCAGAGTAAAGTTATAAATTATTGCTCAAAGTAACAAGTTCCTTTAAAGTAGGTATTATTTACAAGATTCAGTGGAAACATAAAATCTGATTATTTTTCTCTTTTCATTTATATGTAATTATGAATGTTATAATCGCAAAAATTAAACTATATTTTATTTATAGAAATTAATCAAAAAATTTACAGTATAAACATTTTTTTTATATAAATTTTCATTTCCTGTAGGTCTTGAGGAAGAATTTTTTAGCCAAATTGTTAAGGAAAATTTTTTTAAAGTTTGGGAGCGTATCGGCTTCTGAAAACAACGTTGTTCTCTTCTGCTGTTTACGCTGAAATCTACATTGATCTTGGCTTTTCCCTTGTTCCTGGTAATATTGATCATGTCTAAATAATTCTTTCTGAAACCCACTTTATCTAAACATTTTTGCCAGACAATTAGTCCCATAAAATTATTTTTCTCACAAATTGATGAGAGTTTATCTCCCTCCCATTTTTTTATTTAATCAGCTGTCTCAAAATATAATATGCTTATAAAAAACTTCCAAAAACCTTTTAGCTTGTTTCGTATTAAGAAACAAAACTTTAACAAAATAATTTTTTAACCAAAGGCAATTAATACTTGCAATTATTCTACATAGTTGATACTTTTTTGTATGCTCGTGTATATGAATGAATGTTTAAATAAATGCTTGACTGGATGAATGGCTCTGGATAAGAGTTGTAGTGGTTGAAATTGCATCTACCACTACCACCCTTAATGACAATAATTGCATGCAACATGCATTTAACCGCAATTAGTAAATTTATTAGGCCAAGTATTAAATGACGTAAAAGTTGTTAACGTTGTTATTGCTGCAGAAATATTTAGTAAGTGTATGCAGTAGTAGTATTGTATCTCAATGTGCTGCAGAAGGATGTCCCTTAAAAATTAAATTTAAAGCTGGTTGTTATATGATGATTTCTTGTTGCATAAAGGGGCAAATATTCGCTTTTTTTCTTAAGCGATTAAAAATTAAAAACTCAACATTTTTGTCGAATACAAGATGTTGCGTGCATGCTTGCATTTTGAAGTCTACACCCAGAAAAAATATAGGTTGGAAAATGGTTAGGCCAATAAAACTCTAGTTGAATAGAGTATATTTCAACTAGCGCTATCAATTTTCTATGAATAAAAAAAAACAATCCATGTTCATTAACATAAGAGCATAATTATAATAAAGGTATGATTCTGACAATTCTTAAATTGATTAGACCAACCGATCTTATGCGTTTGTCATGACTAAGTAACGAATAGGATGAGCACAACCGAATAAAATATTATGAATTCGATATTAATACCAGTTATTGGTATTTGCAACTAAAAAAATTGTCTTTCTAAATTTACTTCACTTTCTATCACATCAAATTATTTTCTATCCGTTCTATTATAGACATCAGAATACTCTAGCTGAGTATTATTTTAAATTCAATAAAAAGCGAAAAAAGTAAATTCTTTTCAGAGATAGGGGTTTTTAGTATTAATGAAAAAGGGAAGAAAAGAAAATAAATATTAAATAAATATTAAACATACAAAGAGAGAGAGAGAGCCAAATGTCTCCTGGATGATAAGTTAAAAGTGCTTCAAATTGCGTAAAAAATATTAAATAATGTATTTTTTATTTATTCTATAATTGTCATGTTCAAAAAACCTTAAATGGAGAGATTTTTTTTCAAATAAGAAAATTAGTTTTTCCTTGCATAAGGCCGTTTTACGTGGAATCACTCTCTTACATTTCGTTTTAAATCAAAATGACTTAAACTTTCATTTCAAATAAATTCGATGTTAAATCATCAATTAAATCATGTTAAATTAAAATGAAATTCATGTTACTTATGATGGTACTTATTTAGTGTACATATAAAGTACAGTTTGAAGCTGTTGTGGCTGCAGAGTGGTAAGCGCTTTGACTACCAAGCAAGTGGCACAAGTTTTTCTGGTGCCTATGCTATAGCACAAATCACATAAGAAGAATAATTAATAAGATAGCTACGTTAAATTCATGTTGTTTCAACTTGAAATAATTTTGAACTCAAATCGATTTTTAGGCTAAGGTTCCCAACGTTTAATTTAGAAAGAATTGGGCATGATTAATATTCCAAGGAATAAGGGAAAAATTAACATCAACTTAATTTTTCAACGTACACAGCAGAACAGAGTAGCGCCACTTTCGGAAGCCGCTACACTTCCATCGTCAGTACTCACGTGTATTTTGCTTATCACCAGTAGTCAGGTGGCTCTGTTGAATGTGGTTTTAGTTCTGAAATAATTTTGATTCAACATAATTCTTCGTGTTGTTTCAATATCAAATTCCTGTTGTTTAAACTTGAAATAACTTTGATTCAACATGATTCTTCGCGTTATTTCAGTATTAAATTAAAGTTGTTTGAACTTAAAATAACTTTGATTTAACATGATTCTTCTTATTATTTCAGTATCAACTTCATTTTGATTTAACTGTACAGGTATATCAACATAAATCAACATAAAATATAGTTATTTCCAAAGGAAAAAATTTCTTTGAAGGTTATTGCAAACTCAGGTTGAATTAACATGAAACATCTATGAAGCAAAATCCCTACCGAAAAATCTTAAATTTACCTTGTTTTCGACGGTTTTAATATGACATTTTTCTGTCTGTAATGAAAAAGGCATACCTCAAAAATTATTTAAAATTTTCTTATGGCAAATTATTCGTTTAACCGTCTTATTTTATGAAATTGTAGAAATTCCCATGAAACTTTTTTGACAAATATTTTCTTAAAGGGCTACCCTTTCCAATAAAGTATTTTCTTATAAAAAAAAATAATTCCTGGGAACAGTAAACTTAAACTGCATATAATGAGCAGCCAGCCACTGCACTCTACCAAAAATTAAAGACAGAAAATAAAACGGACTAAACCTTAGCTGCAGGGACATTTAAAAAAGCAATAATACAAAAACAGTTCTTTTGTTGCTTAACTGCTGTTTACTATTGCTGTTGTTCTTGTTGTTGTTGTTATGTTTCTTGTGTTTTTATAAGTAATTTTGGTAACAAAACACGTAATACATTTAACACTAAACACTGCTTTTTGGGACGCTTGACTGACTACTGGCATTTTATTTCATTAACTTGACTGTAGGAATATTTTTTTTTCTTTAGATAAATTTTTTCCTTAAGCAGCAGCTTGACAGGTTTTTATGTTTTTAAGCAAACAGTTTCTTCTTTCTGTTGCATTTTTTCTTATTTGCACATTTTCCTTGACTTTTGGCAAACAAATTGGCACAAATGTTCTTCAGTGCCTTAAAACAAAGCCAGAAAATTAATAATTACAATACATAACACAAAAACAGTAACAGCTATCCCAACACAGAAATGAACCTAAAGACTTAAATAAAAAAAATAAAAAAACAAAATACTATGCAACTGCAATACAAAAACCCTTTTATTAAACGTGGTTACGCTCAATTTAATATTATTGTTTGTCATTTAGCTAACTGCTGTTGCTGTTGCTGCTGTACCCGCTGCTGCTGCTGCACTGCAAAGGGGGTTTAATTTACCCCCATTAGCCCATGTACCAGACAGACAATTAAATAATTATAAAAGACAATAAAATTTTTCAAATATTATAAATTAACATTTTTAATTACATATTAGTGGCAACATTTCTGCAAATCAACTGTTACATTACTTAAGCCAATATAGTAAGCGAAATTTTTCTTATAGATAAGAAATAATGCATACAAATGTCAAATTGTCGTGCTGATCTTTTTTTTTTAATAAACGTTTATATTACAATATGTTAAAATTGTATCTACACTAAGAGAAATATCATTCATTCACTTAATGACAGGGTTTCAATTATGATTCTTCTTCATACACGCAGAAGAAAAAATATTTGTAAATACAATTAATTTTTTGCAAATACAATTAAATAATTAATTGCAATTGAACCTAACACGATTTTTGTAAATATAAATTCTCACAAAAACATAAATGTAAAAATAAGGCCAAGTTCCTATCCAAAAATTTCGCCATTAAAAAGTACTGAGATCAAAATAATTACCAAGTTCTTGATTTCTAGGCAACCTGTAAGCTTGGCAAAATTTTTCCTATAATTCTTTTCCATATTAGAAAGGCAAAATAAAAAATATTGCCAAGCTAATAATATTGCCATCGTAATAATAACATAGACCGACAGTGATATTTCTTTTTGAACAAAATAACGATATTTCTAATCAGTTTGATGTGCTCGTCTCACCGACAGATTTTTTATGGTCTAATATTTCCACTCGACAAAATTATTTCCGACTTCAATCAACATAACACCAAACGATGAATAATAAATTAGCTTCAAAGTGTTTTCATTTGAGGTTTTTATTTGACGGTTTCTGTGGTATTCACAAATTAGTATCGAAAAATAGTGTTTGTTCATAAAAAATATAAAAAAAAAAATTTTTTTATAAGAATTCATAAAAATTTTAGAATTGCAAAAACTTTATCTTTTAACTATTATTGCTAAAGACGTATCGCGAAGAAAATAAGCCATATATCATTAAAATCGATATACATATCGAGCCTTTGTTACAATAGAGTTATAACTCAAATAAATTTATTTTGCAGAAAACAATTTTACCGTTTTGATTTTATTAACAACTTAATGGTAAAAGATAATTGTATTTTTCTCTCAAGAGTTGAGTCTAAATATATTCATTTAAATGCTAATAAAATCAAGATTTGTCCATCGATTTTCATGGCATATGACTTATTTTGTTCATAATACATCTATCTGTGAGAACAATAGTTAAAAGATAAAGTTTTTGAAATTTTAAACGTCTTATGAGTTTTTAGATAGGGAAAATTGAGTTAATTTTGCACAAAACCCACTATTTTTCGATATTAATTTGTGAATAACTAAGGAACCGTTGATTAAATAAAAAAATCAAACTGGTATTAAGTTAATATTATTATGTATCTTTTGGTGTTTTAATGATCGAAATCTGGTTAAGGTGGTGTTTCTACACTCTAAAACACTTTTGTTGAAAACTAGGTCGATAATAATCGGACACACTTTACCGATTATTATCGACCTAAAATTAGACACGCATTATTTTTGTTGATTTTGGAACAAAATATTTAAAAAAAAAGCGATTGGCGGTGTGTAGGGTTGAACCGCGACCTCCTGACTGATAGTCTGACGTATCTACTATTCAGCCATAGCCGTATTATACTTTATGCTAAATTTTTCCACTTGGACAAAATATGTTTAATTTGTAAGGTTTTTTTTTAAATAAAATAACTACGAAATCGATGTAATTTTAGACAAGGACAAATTTTTAACACAAACTTAGACAATATATGATCCTAAATTTGAAGTAATGTTTCAGAGTGTATACAGGCCCATAAACAACTTTTATAGGCGATAGAAACAAACTGAAAACACCGTCTTATTAAGCGCATTAAACTCTTTCAAAAATTACGAAAAATTGCAAATTTTTTTGTCTCCGCCTGTAATTATCGTATAAACAAACAACCAACTACCATTTTATGTTTTATAATACTTTTGAGCTTATTTATTCAGTTTTCCTTTTTTGTTTTACGAAAAAATCTAGAAGATTTAAATAACATTTACGACTTAATTAGAAATACACTCTCGTACATTACACAAATTACACAATAATATTTTACATATATTAAAACAAACATAAAAGTTTTAATTGATAATTTTCAAACAATTCACACAAAAATAATTTACAATTTCATTTTAAATTACATTTCTGTTTTAATTTTTTGCTAAACTATGAAATTTTTATATACACACACTTACGAAAAACAATAATTAATAATGAGAAAATTAAATTAATAATTTAAAATTATTAAATTAAAAATGTAAATAACTAAGAAAACATACAATACAATATTGAGACTTTTGTTTTAATTTTTCTTTAGCTTAATTATTTGTTTTACTTGTTCTTTATATATATTTTTTAATTTATTAATCTCTTTCGCTTTAATTTATATTTGGGTCTAATAAATAATTAATGTTTGTGGTCTGACAACTCAAACTTTTATATGATCCTCATCATCTGACTGTGCTTGCGATGAGCTATCTACCGAACGTCCAGGGGGACTACCAGGATTTAAAGTAGGACTGGGTGATCTTGTAGTCAGACGTTGTTGGTGAATGATGGGTGACGATTCCGCCAATGGGGTGGTAGGTGAAGGTGTGTTTGGAATGGGCTTTATAATTCCCACCGGAGTTGTTGCTGTGGTGGGACCATTAGCCATTGTAGGCGATGTAGCTTGAATCTGAGGTCCTGTAGCTGTTTGATAGTAGCTGCTTAAAGAAGACAGCGAACTAGAAGCGGTTAAATGGGAAAAGGGAGACGCAGCTGCAGCTACTGGTAGACCAGCTAAATGTGTCATATTTGGCACTCCAGCATATAAACTATAGGGTAAAGGTTTTTGCATAGCTGCTGCCGCAGCTGCTTGTCTATAGTATAAATCAATTGAGGAAGTAGGTGGTCCTCCATGTCCCGGCTGGGCTCCTGGATATGGCCAAGCACCTATGTAGGGCGACCCACCATACAGGCGTTGGAATGCCGCAAAATTGCCAGCTTCAGCTAAAAGTTCTAAGCCAACAGCAGTTTGTCGCTTCCATTTTGTTCTAAAATTAAAGAAATTAAGGGAAATTTGCTTTTATTAATAATAATAATAATAACAATTTTTTTTGTTGCTGTAATAATAATATTTTTTAAAGTTCAATTTAATATATTAAAAAAACCGTGACCCGTGACTAAACTTCAGTTAAATATATTAATTGGATTTATATACGGGCTATTTATTTCCCTTTCTCCCTAAAGAAGTTTATAATATTTTCAAACTTTGAATTTTGGAAAAAAAATCTTAAAAATCCTAAAAAAAATTTTACAATAAAAATATGATAGAACTGTAATGAGTTTCAAAAATTTCTTTTCAATCATTTTATCTTTCGCTAGTATATAATTTATTATATAGCATAATTGCATATGGAACCTCAGCGAAGAAGCCACAATAAAGGAATGCTCCATAAAAAATAATAAGCGAAGCATTGTGGCACATTTTGCGAAAAGGTGGCCCAAAATATATTCTACTTTTGCCATCGATTTTAAAAATATACAAACACTTGGATATCTCAAAGACGATATTGAGCCTTTACTGCGATAGAGTCATAACTCAAAAAAACTTGTTTTGTTTAAAGTTTTGAATTTACTAACAACTTAGTGGTAAAAGAAAATGTTATTCTTGTGTGACGAGTTGAGTACACAAGATATTTGTATAAAATTTTTCACAATATGAATAATGATATGACGATTAATTCTGCATTATTAACTAAAAAATTACGTTTTTTGAGTTATGACACTATTGCAGCAAAGGCTCGATATGTGTCCATTAAGTTGACCCTTAATATTGAAAGTTCAATTTCTCCCAGTCGCACTCCATCACAAAAAATTTTGTAAGAAGAAAATCGTGCTTGTGAAGTTTACAGCATTTTATTATACCTTAACAACTTTTCTCAAAATCTCATAGTTAACAAAATAAATATAAAATTTACAAACATATGCTTTTAACCCCCTCAATTGTAATATTATAACTTTTGCTTATTCTCATTTTGTATTATTTGCGGGACCTTTCGTTGACGTGTAATTCTTTGTGGTACAGTTTGTAATTGATAAACGTTGCATTTTTTGATTCCGTTCCGAAATTTTTTCCTTGTTTTGTGCTCTTCAAATTTAATTTTTGTTTAATTCATATCTTAATGCTATGCTTAGATCTCTTTTTGAATTAACATTCTTTAACATGGCAGCTCAAATAATATTTTAGTTAAAAGCTGACATTTACGGCCCTTTTCACAATGTATGATTAAGAGTTAACGTGGACTTTAACGCCAAGTTTTGTATGGCGAAGTTTCCGTTAAAGTCCATGTTAAGTCTTAATCGTACATTGTGAAAAAGGCCGTTGAAAAGCTATTATGTAGTTGTGAAAAAACGGTATTCAGAAATCCGGAAAACACCGGGACTCAAAATTTAAAATTTAAAAACACCGGGATTCGGGATCTATAAAAAACACGGGATTTTCGGGATTTTGTTTGGCATCTCTAGTCATGATATAAATTCTAGATAAGTATATTAAAACTTAAAGCATATTTTCAGGTGGTAACTCACAAATAATCACTATTTCTAGCTTAAGTTTTTTTTTTTGATAAACTTTTGAATATCTAATAATTAAATTATATTATCTTAATTCATTATTTCTGTTTTCTTCGTAAAGCTCTGCCTGCAGCTTTTAGAATTTCCATGAACAATTTTCTAATTGAGTAACTTTTAAAATTCCCAGAACATTTAAAACATTTTCATGTTATTCGTAAAATTGCGTTAAGAAAACAAATTAACGTTAAATTTTTGTTAACAAATAATTTTGCTATTTATATACGAGTTTTTTTGTATGTGTAACATTTTTTCAGCACTAGTGCTAGTGCTTTCACAAGTCAATGCTTTGTAGCAGACTATTATAAAAGTGCCACACGCATTATTACTTTGGCATACAGTTGCAAGTTTTCTAGACATTAATTTAGTGGTGGTACCTTTTTTTCTGTTTCTGTTGATCTAGCAAGTAGTATTTGATACAAAATGCTTTATGGTTTGCACAGTTGTTGAATGGCTTTTTTATTTTTCTTTATTATATAGGACTACTACAGCAGCACAGATGACTGCTGATGTTGGTTGCTGCAATAGTGTCTAGTATTTGACTACTTATGGCAATTAAAAAAAAACACAATACAAGTTTTGTTTTTTTCAAATACACGTTGTTGTTTTTATAAAAATATTACAACGAAGAATTCCACGATATTTTCAAATGACTGCATAAACATTTATGTCTGCAACTCCATGGTTTGCCGTTAGAGAGTATGAGTATTATTGTGTCTTTGGTCAAAATTGGCCATTACCATTGGTGATTATAAGTGGGCATATATTTTGGTGTTTTGGAAAACTAGCTCCCGGTCAAAATAATGTTCAACATATAACACAAACGTTGTTTGTTAGAAAATAATTTATGGGCTCTTATTAACATTTTGCTTTTGGTTTTTTTTCGCAGAAAACTTGAAGTTGGTATGTTTTATTGCCAATTTACAGATGTGTGTCTAAGGAAAACTAATGCTAATTTCTTTAAAAATGTCATAGTAGAAATTTAAATGTAAAAATTAGTTTAAAACATTATCTATTAAGTAGTGAGTGAGTCAGAGTATAGTTTTACTAAATACATACTGATTTTTATTCAACAGAGATAGATTTAATAATGTCATATAGGCGACGTTGTAAAACAGAAAAAGTTAATATTTATATTTGAGAAAAGTATTTTCCCAAATAACTTTTTATGAATGAATTACTGTTTTACCTAACAAAAAGCTTGTGCTTCAAACCACTGAGCCAACTGCGTATAAATTTAGCCTCAGTGCGGCAAAAAACAAGACTCACCTGGATTGAATAATTTTATTTTATAGAATGATTTATAGATTTCACATTCCGCTACGTACAATACATTTTATATTTAGTTTGTAGTTTATATGATCAATAGAGAGCAACTTAATTATGTCAATTGACAACGCCATGTAAAAGTTACAGCTGCCTCTCATATATAGTTCTGTAACTTAAAGTTGGTGGTTCTTATTGGGATCCAATCACGTTACTTGTCTTGTGACGTGTTTTCTTCCTTCTAAACTTTCATTTAAATAAATGACAAATTTAAATAGTATACAAGTTGAAACAAAAACTCGATAATCAACCTTGTTTTGTATTTTCTTACTTTACTTCTTCTCTATAGGCAATTCGTAGATTTTTTTTAAACAAATTTTCAGCTCCACAACAAATGTTTAAAGTTTTATAACGAAATTATTAAAAATTATTCCATTATAACATCAAATTAAAACTTTTAAAAATCTCTGACACAGTTGACGCTGCACAGTGGCTTAAAAACTTTTTTGTGGAAACGCATAATTCAATAACTCGTCAACCGTTCCAGATATCGTTATGAAATCTTGATTTTATTGAAGTGAGTTCCCTCACTTAATTGTAAATAAATCCAAAGTTGTCGATCGATTTTGACAATATATGGTTTGTTTTATTTGGAACATAAAAAATTGCGGAATTTTCATTTTATTTTTAGTTTTTATGAACTTTTTTAAACAAAAATTTTTATAAAAAGATGTTCTACGATATCTCTGAAACTATTGAGCAGATTAAAAAGCAATCTTAGTACGGTTTAAATATACTATTTTTATTGAATTTCGGATTTTTTATTTATTTGAATAGAACAAAGCGCCCAAATAACATTAGAAGCAATTTTCCTTTGCTCCAGTCCAAAACCTTGTATAGTTCTGCTATTTACCCCGTTAAATCATGAAACTTCATGATTTAATAATACCCAGCAAAAAAATTAATGAACGCGTGCAAGATGAAATAGTGTTTTCATGTTTCTTTTAATGCATTCTTTATGTCATCGTAAATCGTAATAAAGTTGTAGTTTTTGAACTAATAAAAACTGCATACGACATTGAAGGCAATCATGTATAAAATATTGCATTAATTATCGAGCAAAAAAGGCATGCAAGAATGAGTTAATTCATCACATTGACATATTTTCCAGGGGTAAATAGTTTAAAACAAGTTTTATCTCACTAAAATATAACTGGGATATATGGCTCGGCTGTAGAGCGTATGCTTTACGTCTAAAGACCCTGGGTTCGTATCCCAGCCGTGTTAAAATTTTTTTAAATTTGTATTTTTTATTAATATTTCGCATGCTTGAAAAAACGAGCTAAAATTATCGATTTTTCAACGATTTTTCATATGACGAGCAGTATATTTAAATGTGAACGCATGACATCCAATGACACGCTAATGTTAAAATCATGCGTTTTTCACCCGAATTTGAACGCATGCAGAACCTATGCTTTAACTCGTTTCTTTGCATGTCTTTTTTGCTGGGTATTTTTGGAAAATAGTCTAATATTCGAATTCACATAAAATTTAAACAAACGGAGATATTCTAAAAACATTATGAATTTGTAAAGACGAAATAGTGTACGAACAGATTGCAAAATAATATTTACTACTTTGGCTATTTAAATACCGGAATCAAAAAACGGGGAAAATATGTTCCAAAAATTGTTTTTTTTACTAAAAATGGTATTATTTACCGTCCCAGAAAAAATAATTTAAGTCATTTCTAAGGAACTGCATTTTCATTGTTTCCAAAGAATCGATATTAAAAATATGCTAATGATCAATAGAAAAGCAAGTAAAAATTTATTTTAGTCGTACACATATTTGTAATTCCTTTATGCTTTTTAAAAATCGAACTAATTTTCCCCTAAAAATTAATAGTTATTTGATGAAATTTACGGTGACAGGTAATAAGGTCAATGGAAATAATGCCAATTGACTTTATTTCCCACCATAAAGGGAAATAAAGTCAATTGACTTTATTGGACTTTCAAACATTCCGTTTATGTAAAAATCTTTACTCAGCGAAGGGGCTTTTTGATATAACGAGGGGAAACCCCCTAAAGCGCGGCCAAAGGCTGGCTATGCAAAAATCTTTACTCTGCGAAGCTGCTTTTCGATATACTGAGAGGAAATTAAGCCCGACATACTTTAAGCATGTTAATGTTATTTCCATTTGAATAGGGAAATAAAGTCAATTACTTTAGTTCCAAATTTTTTTTTAACGTTATTTCACTTTTAAAAACCCAATAAGGTCAATTGACTTTATTTTCATTGACCTTATTACGTGTCACCTTTATTTGATGGCTTTAAACTTTTTGTGCCTTCCAAGGTTTATTCAACCAGGTGGCTTCGCCACAGCAGCTGGTTATTTTTTGCTCTACTTTATCGTGCCAGACAGAGATTGTCAAAACCCATACAAAAAAATCGCTGTTTAAATTTAAAAAAAAGAGTCTTTATATTTCATATAGAGTTTGACAGCTTCAGACACAAAAAATTGCCTGTTGTTTTGGTATTGTTGTATTTGTTGCCCAGCGCTGCCACCGTGTAAGGCTAATACGCCTTGGTTTCTTCTTTATTTTATTTTTAGTCATTGTTTCTTGCTCAGTAACTTTTTGTTGTCAATTTTGATACACCTGATAATGAAGTTCATATGCTATTAATTACATTTATCGAGTTGAATATGGGCATGGTACATCCGATTCAGTTAAATAGAAACTTAAAAAAATTTGCATTTAAACTTCCTTAACTCGTACAAACAATAATAGTTTAAGAAGCTAAGATATAATTCAATATACAAAATTTCATATTAAATCTAAAACATTAACAATCCGAAAGTGGCGCTACTCTGTTCTGCTGTGTACGTTAAAAAATTAAGTTGATGTTAATTTTCTCTTGTTCCTTGGAATATTAATCATGCCTAATTCTTTCTGAATATAAAGTAACGAACCTTAGCCTAATAATCAATTTGGATTCATTAACAATCCTGTTATTACAAAGCAGAACATTTAACAAATAAAATAATAAATGTATTATAAAAAGCGATGATCAACTTTCCATTTTATTCATAATAAAGTAATGCCACTTCATTAAAAAAATTAAAATTTACGTACAAGTGGAACACTCTTGCATTTGTGTGTTTGTTGCACTATTGTAAGCAATTCTAAATTTTTTTTCAATGAATAAAAACTCAGCTGGCTTACCTTCTATTTTGATACCAGGTCTTTACTTGACAATCGCTCAAATCCAATTTGTGTGCCAACTCTTGTCGCTCTTGCACACTCAAGTATTTTTGGCGTTCAAAAGATTTCTCCAAAGTCTGTAGCTGATGATCTGTAAAGGCAGTGCGTGCTTTACGTTGCTTTTTACTTAAGCTACTCATGTCATTGGTGGAGCCGCTTTTAATACTATTGCCATCGTCATCTTTGCCACCTAAAAAGCAAAAACAAAAATAGAAAACACAAAAAGGGCGGAGATTAGTATAAAAGAAATCTTAATGTTCACTATATAAAAGCATAAGCAAAATATTTAAGCTAACAAATCTTTAAAAACTACAATAAAACCCTGGGTAACCCAAAAAACGAAAAGAAGGAGGAAAAAAACGAAAGACGTAATAAACAAACTTGTTTTCGTAACATTTTTTATTCCTGCGTTGTTGTTTTTTCTTTCAATTTACATATTTACGACCGTTTTGATATTGTTTTAATTTTTTAATTGAATTTTTCTTTATTTAATTTATAATAAGTTTGTCTTTAAATTATTTTTATTTATTTATTTAACGTTAATGTACATTTGAATTTTATTTGATGTGTCATTTGATTTATTACTGTGCCGATGAATGTCACGGAATGTTTTGTGTCTCAATTTTATTTTTAAATTAAAATTTTGTCTTTTTTTTGTGATTTGCAAAGTCGTTTTGTCTGTCTTTTTTCCTCGGCTATTAATTTATTTTTCAATTTAATTAACAAATTGCATAGTCTTAGACTCATTTGCTTATTTAGTATTTTAATTCAATTTCTATTGTTTTGTTTATCTAAAGAATGTTTGCTGTTTTTAACTGAGTATATTAGTAATAATTACACTAAGTAACAAAATGATTTTTTTTTTATGACAAATGATTACCACTAAACATTCACAATAATAGTAGAACCCAACTCATGCATGGACAAGACAAGTTGATGCAGAAATAGCTCTCTAAGAAAAAAGTTTGGGCGAAGCGAAAACTTTGGCACAAGATAGGAATATGTTCAATCATTTTATTGTGGCTCTTTTCCCCCATTTTTACCAGTTGACTGTCAAACTGAACTAGCCCGAAGCATTTGAGGAAATAAAGAAGCATTTTTGCTTTAGTTTTTATTCTATAAACGATATATACACAAGAAGTTTTCAAATTTTAGGCTGAAGCTAGCTTAGGACCACCCTATTTTATTTTTTTCGCCACCCTTTTATTTCAAATCCATATAATTAATAGATCCCTTTTACGCCCGTAATACTGAAGCGATTTTGAAACATTTATATCCTTTTAAAGGGTTTTTTACATAGAACCGGACAATCTTAATTTTGTTTAAATTGGTTGAGTACACTCTAAAACACTTTTGTTGAAAATTAGGTCGATAATAGTCAGCAACACTTTACAGATTATTATCGACCTAAAATAACACACGCATTATTTTTGATCAAAATGTTTTTACTAAAAAGAAACGATTAGCTACGTGCAGGTTTGAACCGCAACCTCCTGACTGATAGTTTGACGTATCTACCACTCAGCCATAGCCGTATTATGCTTTATGTTACATTTTCTCCACTTGGACTAAATATGTTTTATTTGAAAGGTTTTTTCTTTAATAAAATAACTACAAAATCGATGTAATTTTAGACAAGGAGAAATTTTCAACACAAATTTAGACAATATATGATCGTAAATTTGAAGGAATGTTTTAGAGTGCAGATGTGGCGTTTTCTCACCAAACGTGGCGATTTTAAAACGTGTTTGGCTTCTTAATTTTCGATTTGGCGACATATCAATTTTTTTTTGCGATTTTGTTGGCTATTTTTGATGAGCCTTGAATTTTTTTGAGAAACTTAAAGTCAATATGAAAAATAACACTATTTTTATTTTGAATATTTTCAATTCATAACTTATCTGCGAAATAAAATGCAATATGAACTTCTGGGCGCATTATTACGTGTTGCAAATTATATGAATGGAAATAACACCTTTTTGCACTTCTTTTGTATCTTCTCAAGAAATACTGAATCCATTTAATTACCCAACAATGTTTTTAAAAAAGAAGACAATGAGGAGTGTCTTGAGGATGAAGTGTATCTTTTTCTAGATATGTAATGAAAGTGTAACTATATCCAAATTTTTTTTGGAGTTTGGTCCATAAGCAACGATTTTATATTAATCATGAACTAAAAAAAATTAAAAATGTAATCAAAATTCTAATATACTTCAAAAAAGCCCTATAGGGTAGGAATTGCATATAAACTACGGAAAAATTAAGAAAGCTGAAACTTTCCTCCTAAGTCGGATTTTTGGTTTATAGGATCAAATTGCATATTAGGCAGGTAAAAAGGGCACATATCTGTAAATCTATTATATAAAAAGCGTACTTCCTAAAATCTTAGATGAATGAAATTCAGTATGTATACGCAAAGAAAAAACATGGTTGAGGCAACCATAATCGAAGAGCAACATACTACGGTTGAATTTATGGTTTAAAAACAAACTGTTTTAAATATAATATGGTTAAACACAACCATATATACATGGAGCCAAACAACCATATATATGGTTCAAAATTACAATATATGGTTTGAATTAACCATATATATGGTTCGATACAACCATATATATGGTTAAAATTTTAGTATTTTTTAACTGTTCGGCATGTGGAATCTGAAATAAAAAGTATTATCTATTCTCACATAGATATATTATGTACATACATATTTGCTGACACATGATTTATTTACAAAACCATTTAGTTTTAAAATATTGTAGCTTTTCAGTTAATTTTTATATTTCAGATGTTTAAGATATTTTATCCGAACTAAGCTACGAATGCACTAAATTGTCCAATTAAAAGAACACTTTTTTCGTTTTTAAATGGTTTTCACAACATGGCCGAATATTAATTGCTAGCATTTATCAGTTTTTGTTATTTGTAATTTATTATTATTTTTATTTTTTCAAACCAAGCGAGACACAAAAAAATAAACCAACAGCTCTGAAGCATAATAAAAAAACTGACGAAAAAGCATTCAACCAAAACTTTTTTGGAAGCAGGGAGCCATGTCTCTTTTGTAACCAAAGCTTGATTGCAAGTAAACTGTTTTAAAATAGAATCATATTTTATTATTATAGAACCATACTGTTGTTGAATTTTTAAATATATCATAACTGTGGCTCGAATTTTATTTAATAATAATATTGTTGTGATTCAACCATGTTGCTATTAATGTGAGTGATAATAATGTCATGATTAAATGTAAGCATGAGTTTTTTGTCGTAAACTAATTAAGGTTCACAATTCTTTAAAACAATAATAACTTATTTGATACAACCATAAGCTATATCGGGAAACATGACATTGTTGACGCAATCATGCCACAACCATATCTTTTCTTTGCATGTAGGATAGAAATTGCACATTATTATTTATTACATAATATTGCATAAATATCTGATCATCTGATATTGGAATATCCCTCACAAACCATCGAGAAGGGGTGCATATCTGTACATTATTGTAGTATTACAAGAGATGACATATGACTTATGACACCTTGTTGATACCCTAATTATTTACAAAAAAAATATTTTTATAATGAAAAAATTACATATTATTGGTAAAAACGAAGAAAACCCCAATTTGGCGATTTGGCGATTTTTGACATTAAAATTGGCGATAAAGGTCAACATAAATCTGACAACCCTGAAAATAGAGTTAATCAGGTATAGAGGTTTTTCTCTTTAAAAGAGAATTAAGCCCCCTATTATGATTCACAACTAAATTGATGGTTGACTTGTAGTTGTCAAATTCTTATTATGGATTACAACTTTCATCAAAGTGAGACAACTCTTTTTTGTCAGTTGTGTTTGGTTTTTATTTCGACTATATTCGATTATATTCAACTTTTAAAATGCTGCTTTTAGGCGCCAATCTATCCCATTTGTCAACCAATGTTGTTGCCATATCCATAAAACATAAAATCTCAAGAAAAAATAGTTAGGCCAAAACAAAAATATTTAAAGGCCCCTATTATGATTCACAACTGAACTAGGTTGAGTTGTCAATGCTACGACCCAACTCAACCATTTTTTTGTATTATGATTCACAACTAATTTTAGTTGTCTTCGAAAAAATGTTCGAAAAAAGGTTCTTATCTATACTCTCTGTTTTTTGAAACCATAGTAGCCATCACAAAACATTTTAAATATTTTTAGATTCGGCCTCACTATTTTTTCTTGAGATTTTATATTTTATGGATATGGAATATGGGTTGACAAATGGGATAGATTGGCGCCTAAAAGTACCATTTTAAAAGTAATTAAAAGTAACACAATAGTCGAAATAAAAACCAAAACACAACTGATAAAAAACTGAGACAACTGCTTTGATGAAGTTGTATTCCATGATATGAATTTGACAACTACGACTCAACTATCAATTTAGTTGTGAATCATAATAGGGGCCAAAATATTTTGTGATAGCTACTATGGTGTATAGCTACAGTGAGTATAGATAAGAACCTTTTTCCGAAATTTATTTCGAAGACAACTAAAATTATAAAAATTAGTTGTGAATCATAATAGAAAGAAATGGTTGAGTTGGGTCGTAACATTAACAACTCAACCTAGTTGAGTTGTGAATCATAATAGGGGCCTAAAATTTAAATCTAGCGTACATATTTATGTAGTACATATATATGTATATTAATGTTTTTAAATATTTCTAGAAAGCGGCCGATTGAGTCGACCGTTGGCTACACTAGTAAATTCTTATTTTGCTTAAACTTCCTTTTTAAGCCCTTCAATCAACAAAACTCACAAAGAGTCCGTTGCCAAACAATATACAATTTTAGTTCGTTTAAACTATACACCTAAACATAAATCCATCAAAATTCAAATTCATTTTATTAAATTTAAATTTCTCTAAACAAACAAAAGCTATGACTTATATTGAAAAAAAAACTTAAACACCCCACAGCTACAGGAAATTAACGTTATATTTACTGGCCAAATAAAACTAGACAAAAGCATTAAAAAACCATTATTCTTTCTGCCGAAATTACTCCAACCAAAAAACCTTTACCAACAGAATTTTCAATACAACTTATGTAAATGTGCCACGTAATTTTATACATTACAATTGATAGCAAAGTCTAAACATACTTTTTAACTTGAGTTATACACATATTAAAGCGAAAATAATCGCCATTTCCGGTAAATGAAGTTTTTGCTATTATGTTCACATAACAAACAGCAAATTTTAGGCAAAGATTGTTAAGGAGTGAATACTCGAATAAATTGAAGTTTAATGCTAAATTTAATATGTTTTCACGAAAAGAACTAATGTTATTTCTGAGATTTAGCAATAAGATGAATAACAAAAGAACATTTTTGTTCTCACTACATGAAAATATATTTATTTAAAAAAAGAAATCAACAAGTTTCCAAAAATAAGGAAATATTTCTCCAATCTATAATATTGCTGCGTGACTGTATGAAAAAGTTGCGAAAGAAATAAATGAAACAAGCAGTGAAGTAAATCCCAAAAATGTCCGCAAATTTTGGAGTTAATGCCCCACGATATAATTTCCAAGTTTATTGTTGTTTTAACCGATTTAGAACAAATGTATTTATTCATTCGAACAACAATGGTTTTTTATTCAAAGTAATTTTTATTACTCTAAATCACGCAATACCAACGCTCTACCGCTATATCGCCTCTGAAGGGCGGTGGTGTTTTTCATAATACATTGAATTTGATTGAAAATATATTTTCTCTAGAGAAACTCAGCACTTCCGTAGAAGTATGTAGCCAAAGTCAAATATCAGGCCTATTGCGAAAGCCAAACCTGTACGGAAGTGCGTCGTTTCTCTAGAGAATACACAGAATAGTAAAATCAATCCATCCGTACTTAAATCAATCCCAAGCGATGTCTAAATTACGGTAATACCGGATATAATTAATCAAGTATGTACATAAATACTTAGTTTGGTCCGGGATTGATTTAAGCCAAAAAATATTAGTTCAAGAACGTGGTGGGATTTATTCATGTATGTCGCGTACTTGAATCAAGTCCGTGGACAATAAGTTCGGCATACAAAACTTGACGTTAAAGTCCACGTTAACGTTTACTCATACATTGTGAAAAGGCCCGTAAATTTTATATTTTTGCTTAGATACTTGTTTTACTTTAAAATTTATTTCTGTTCATTACTGGTATTGATTCATCATGTTTGCAAACGAACGCCTTCCACTATACATTAGCAGCGGCTATTTGACTGCACGAAGAATCAAAATAAACAACAACAAAGCAACAACAAGAGCACAACAGTCGATTGTAGCTACTCAGCGGAAAAACTCAGAAGACCTTCTTACTTCAGGCCTTATTAAAGGCCTGCTTAGAAATATTTTTGATTCAATTAAAATTCTTATCTAACTGCTAGAGAATGCCTTACAGAAGGCCTCGGCTCTTCCCTATAAAATATGAGATACACTTTCTACATTCGCTTCTATGAGAAGGGAGAGAAGAAGGAGTACCATTTTCTAACCGACTTCACAAAAGAAGCAGCTTATCAATTTGTGTGTATTTTTTATGTTTGTAGACGCACTCTGTCATTTGTGAACCGATTTTCCAAATTATTTTTATATTCGAACGGTTTTGCCTACAGTTTCGTCCCAGATTTTTTTTTTAATCAGAGGGTGCATAGGCTGTTTTCTCGAGAACCGGAAGAGTTACGTAACAGAAATTTTCAGAGAGACATTTTGAAATCCTAATGTAATATACAGACACTTACTTATACAAGGTGGCGGAAAAATAATCATCCAATTTTATTTCTGAATAATTTTTAACAAAATGCGCAAAAACTATTTTGAGTGATTGAAATCTTTATTTGGACCTTTAGAATTTTTTCTGTTAAGTGGAAAAGATGATATCGGCCAAGTGGTTGCCGCCCGTATTGATACACATTTGTGCCCGTTTTATCGCATTTCTATGACTTTACGCTAGATTTGCGGTGATTACTGTTCGCATTCATGTCGAATATTCTCCTTAAAAGATGCGGTTTTCTGGGGCTTGTTGGCATAAGCCCGTGACTTCAAGTGGCCCCAAAGAAAGATGTTTAAATCAGGCGATCATCGGGCTGGCTATGCAAAATCGCCAAAATGGGAAATTACTCGACCATGAAACGCTTCCTTTACAATATCCATTGCGGCTCCTGCTGTGTGTGCGGTTGCATTGTTTTGTTGAAACCACATGTTCACCAAGTCTCGCTCATTTAATTTCGGTAGTAAGAAGTCGTTTATCATGGCCCTGTAGCGTTGTCAGTAGCGTCCTCAAAAAAATACGGCCCAACCACTCCTTCCGCGTGAACGCCGCACCAAACAGTAGCTTTGAGTGGATGTAACGGCTTTTCGTGCACCACACGAGGGTTTTCATGGAAAATCCATGGCATACCGAAAGTCATGGAAAATTCGATAAACCGGGCACAAATTTATATCAACGCTGGCGGCAGCCAATTGGCGGATATCATCTTTTCCACGTAACAGAAAAAATTCTAAAGGTCCAAATAACGATTTCCATCACTCAAAGTCATAAACAACAACAAAGCAACAACAAGAGCACAACAGTCGATTGTAGCTACTCAGCGGAAAAACTCAGAAGACCTTCTTACTTCAGGCCTTATTAAAGGCCTGCTTAGAAATATTTTTGATTCAATTAAAATTCTTATCTAACTGCTAGAGAATGCCTTACAGAAGGCCTCGGCTCTTCCCTATAAAATATGAGATACACTTTCTACATTCGCTTCTATGAGAAGGGAGAGAAGAAGGAGTACCATTTTCTAACCGACTTCACAAAAGAAGCAGCTTATCAATTTGTGTGTATTTTTTATGTTTGTAGACGCACTCTGTCATTTGTGAACCGATTTTCCAAATTATTTTTATATTCGAACGGTTTTGCCTACAGTTTCGTCCCAGATTTTTTTTTTAATCAGAGGGTGCATAGGCTGTTTTCTCGAGAACCGGAAGAGTTACGTAACAGAAATTTTCAGAGAGACATTTTGAAATCCTAATGTAATATACAGACACTTACTTATACAAGGTGGCGGAAAAATAATCATCCAATTTTATTTCTGAATAATTTTTAACAAAATGCGCAAAAACTATTTTGAGTGATTGAAATCTTTATTTGGACCTTTAGAATTTTTTCTGTTAAGTGGAAAAGATGATATCGGCCAAGTGGTTGCCGCCCGTATTGATACACATTTGTGCCCGTTTTATCGCATTTCTATGACTTTACGCTAGATTTGCGGTGATTACTGTTCGCATTCATGTCGAATATTCTCCTTAAAAGATGCGGTTTTCTGGGGCTTGTTGGCATAAGCCCGTGACTTCAAGTGGCCCCAAAGAAAGATGTTTAAATCAGGCGATCATCGGGCTGGCTATGCAAAATCGCCAAAATGGGAAATTACTCGACCATGAAACGCTTCCTTTACAATATCCATTGCGGCTCCTGCTGTGTGTGCGGTTGCATTGTTTTGTTGAAACCACATGTTCACCAAGTCTCGCTCATTTAATTTCGGTAGTAAGAAGTCGTTTATCATGGCCCTGTAGCGTTGTCAGTAGCGTCCTCAAAAAAATACGGCCCAACCACTCCTTCCGCGTGAACGCCGCACCAAACAGTAGCTTTGAGTGGATGTAACGGCTTTTCGTGCACCACACGAGGGTTTTCATGGAAAATCCATGGCATACCGAAAGTCATGGAAAATTCGATAAACCGGGCACAAATTTATATCAACGCTGGCGGCAGCCAATTGGCGGATATCATCTTTTCCACGTAACAGAAAAAATTCTAAAGGTCCAAATAACGATTTCCATCACTCAAAGTCATTTTTGTTTATTTAGTAAAAAAGTTATTCAAAAACAATATTGGATGATTAATTTTGTGCCACCTTGTATATAGACACTAGAAATTTTCAAAGTTAGTGTATGATTATACAGACCACACCAATAAATACTGAAATTTAAACAAAATCAAAGTTAATGTAATTTTGACAATTAGTTGTATCTTGGAAACCGTAAGAAGCAAAGTCTTTTCACAACTAGTGCAGCATTTTAAAGGCAACAGCAGTGAATGCTAAAAACAAATTAAAAATTAAAGGGTATTCCATCAGTTAATGTAATTTTGATCATATAGTTTTGAGAATTAGCTGTAGCTTGGAAAATTAAGAGCCAAACTCTTGACATTTTAAAGGCAATAGGAGAGAATGCAAAAAAACAAACTAATTAAAAATCAAAGGGTATTCTATCAGGTTGTGTAATTTTGAAATTTAGCTGTATTTTCTCAACCATAATAATTAAACACTTGAAACAAACCGATTTAATAATTAATGAATAAATTATTTATGAAACGGTATCCCATTAAGGGCCATTATTACAACTCAACAGTAAAGTGGAAGATAGTTACCGGCATGATAAGCAGAAGTGATCGGTAAACTGACCTGCAACAATTTTTCATTATTACAACTTGCCTGTAAAATAAAAATTATCTTTTTCAAAGTATGGCTATACCAGAGCACAAGTGGCAACGTCATACATATGTATTTACAATGGCACAGATAACAGGTACAGACAAGTCTACAACAAGTATAAATTTGTTGTAGAAACTATACTACAATTGTCAAAAAGTGTTGAAAGATGGATGGAATTATCAGCGCAGGTAGCTAGCTCTATAATGAAATGTCCAATACCTTAAAGAAGGGAAGCTCCATATTGTGACGAAATTGTGATAATTTCATCATTCCACTTAGTTTGCCGGAGTAAGGTCATGTGTTCTAGTGAGTTCACCTGTTAGATACGTCTTGGTGTTTACTTGATAAAGAAGCAAGTATGGCAGCCTATGAAAATGTGTGCCGATAAAAGTTAGCGGAAGAATGAACTTCCCAGTAAGTTATCCCACACTTTTAGGTTAAATTAAAGTTGTAATAATGAAAAACTGTTTATCCGTCCGATAAAATGCTAATTATAACTAAAGCCGAGTTGTAATAATGGCCCTAAGTAATGCAAGGAACAAGCCGAAAATAAATCGCTAAAACGAGAAAAATCGTCCAAACGAACAAAAGTCGCCAAAAGAAAAAATACTAAAATTTAAATAATTCCAAAGTTAAAAAAGTATTAAAACGAAAAAAATCGCCAAAATGGAAAAAAACGCTTGAATGAAAAAAACACAAAAATAAAAAATTGGTAAAATGCAAAAAGTCGCCAAAACTAAAAAAATCACCAAAAAGTAACAAAATCGCCAAAAAGCGAAAAAATAGCAGAACAAAAAAAACGCCAAAAACAATAAAATCGCCAAAAACAAAAAAATCGCCAAAATCGTAAAAAACCGAAAAAATGCTAAAACGAAAAAAATCGCCAAAACTAATAAAAATCACGCTAAAATTAAAAAGTCTACAAAAAAAATCGCCAAAACTAATAAAAATCACGCTAAAATTAAAAAGTCTACAAAAAAATAAAAATCGCAAAAACAAACAAATTGATATATGTATGTATTGATGGTCTCAAGTAGAAAGGCCCTAACTCGAATTTTTTTACGAAATTGCGTTTTTCGGTTATTCCAGTATATCTCACACACACACACCTATATACAAATTTTTAAAATAATCTTATATAAAAATTAAAAAAATAATCTAAACATAAAATTTGTGTTTGACTTTCATTAAAACATGCATTTAAAAAAAAGAACCATTTTGGAAATTATAGTTTCTATTATATTTTCACCTTCTCCTATAACGTTGCAATTATTTGAGTTAGGATCAACGATATGTATGTATGTATGTGGTATTCGTACTGAACCCTTCGTGTGCGAGTCAAAGTCCCAATGAACTGAATTTATTTTTTGGTGTAAAAGAATAACAACGAGCGCAGATTATAGTAACTGCCACTACTAAAAAGCACATCACCTAGTACCTTAATTATGTCAATTGAAACCCTCCAATCACAACGCTATATATTAGCGACAGTTCGCTTTTATATTAAACTGTGGAAATAGAAGTCGCCATTTATACTTGGAAACTAATCACGTGACTAAGTTTATGAAAGCTTCTCTTCCCTGAAGGTTATTTTCACTTTCGTAAAGATTCTATCACGGAGCTGTATACAAGCAATTCAGTATAACAAAATCGATCATTCGTCGAAAATTTTTGTTCACGCGAAGTTTAAAAATTAAGGTTAAATGTTAAAGTTAATGAAAGATATTCATTTAAGGGAGACATGAGTATTTACTGTTGCATAAACACACACACATATTTTTATTTAAAATGAAAATGTAACGGAAGCCAAAGTATCTTCTTCCTACCGATGTATAAGCGATTGATATACTAATTTCTGTTAAATATAAACAATTTTAAGTGCTTCATACTCTAGAATTTTGTTTATTAATAAACTTTTATAATTCTAAATTCTTATTAATCACGATAAAATATTTCAATTTAATCTTTTCCATATAAAAGCACTTATTAAAAGATAATCTTCACTTCCTTGACTATCATTCTAAACAAAGCATGTTTGAAAACATTTAGACATTTTATGCTTAAAGAAAAGAAAAAATGCAAAAGCACTGATTGCGCTTCTTACGAAAAACTAAACAAACCGTGAAAATGCAATTTTTCCAACTGGTGGTGTAACTATGTACAAAAGTGCTATAACATTGTTGTTAGTATTTTCGTTAAAAAAACACATTTAATTTTTTCCTGCTTTTAACTAAAGTAAATATAAATTAAAAAAATAATAATAAATAGCAAAAAATGTATTATTTGCAAGCACACGTTAACAGACAACAAAGAAATCTCGACTTGATTGTAAAAGAAGTCTGTTAATGCGAGTATTAATGAAATGTTAGTATTTGTTGCAAATTGTTTTTTATTTCTTTAATATTAAAAATATTGTTTTTGTTGCCTATTTTTCATTTATTATTTACATGGTTAAGTGATTTTTATATTTCCAAACAAAATTCTCCATGTCTTTTTTTTTTTGTTTGTTTTTTGTTTTGTTTCTTGCAGTCACTCTTTGGATTTTTTAAGTGTGTTTTTAGTTTAAACAGACAGTTTAATTTAAATTTTGCAAACTATTTAAGTGTTATTTTATATCTTTTTTTAAATTTATTATTGCTGTTGCATTTACTGCGAGTAAGGAAATTATTATGTTGCCTACTAAATTTTGTTGTTTCTAGGAAAATAGAAACAAAAGACTTAAGCGGCAAACCTTGTTTTGGAGTTTTTTTAATGGAATTAAAAAAAGGGGGAAATCGAATTAAAGTGAATTTAAGTTAATAGTTTTAAGGGCTGTTTATACTATCCAAAAGTTGAAGTGGTCTGGAAAATTGGTCTGAAAAGCTGAAATTTGTATGAAAAATTGTTTGAATGATTTCTAGACAAGTTGAACATCTGAATTGTGTAGACAGTCTTTGAAAGGTTAAAACATTTATTACTAGAATGTTAGACAACATGAATAGCAAAACAAATATATGATAGCTTCTTACTATAATATTGTGCATATATTTGATATTAATGTTCCAAGCACCAGAACATTTCAATTAACTATCCAGTAAAAATGCAGGTTTGTAAGGGAGAGAATACTGCTTGCGTAATATTTATATGAAGAATTTTTTTACTAGGTAGTGTTTATAAATGCAAAATGCTGTTCGTAAATAAATTATACGATAATGGCATTTTATTTTTAGTAAAAATTGTCATAGCTTTTTAAATAAAGTAAAAAAAAATGCAAAGCAGTATTTAAAGTTTCCTTATCTTGATATTATTAAAATTTTTAGATAATAACTTGGCTATAAAAGAACTGTTATCAGTGCTAGGAAAATTTTTTAAGCAGGCAAATACACATACATACATGCTAAAAATGCCGACGGTCTATCAATAAAAAAAATGAAAATATTAAATATAAGTAATAAATACATAAGTAAAAATAAACAAGTTTAAGTTCTTTATAATTGCGAAAATTTGGTAATTGCAAACAACATAATTTCGATATAAATTACACAGAGAAAAAATACCAATGTAAAATCGACATGTCACAATATTGATTAGAAATCATATTAAATTTTTGCTACAGTACAGACTTTATTTCAAATTTGCTTTGCTGATATCAGCAACGCAATGCTGTGCTCTTGTTGTTGTTTGTTTTGATGTTCGTGTTGTGAAAATATGCTTAGCAGAGCAACTTCGAATTGCAATGCAACCTTAAATCTCGCTGATTTAATATTTTTCACTGTTGAAACAAAATTGTTCGATATTAAATCCATAAAATCCGGTTTTATAGTAAAATCAATTTTATAATGTTAAATTAAAATTAGATCTAGTTTAGTAAATCAATGAAAAATCAACGTTACATTTTATTTTAAATCAACATGACTACAACTATAGTTTCAAATATTTAAGTTAAATCATCAATCAAATCATATTGAATTAAATGAAATTAATGTTATAGTAAAGGCTGTTGTAGCTGCTGCGGTTAGAGCGTTGACTACCAAGCAAGTGATGATAGTGGAGCATTTCAAAATGGTGAATTTTGCAAAAACATAAAGGCTTGTAACTTAGGTGCTGTTTCCACAATGCAAACAAGCGACTTGAGTAAAAAAATTTTATGGAAAATCACTAAAAAAACTGAGTGCTTTTCATATAAATTTTAGACAAGCAGTGCTTGTTTGCATTGTGGAAACAACACATTAGTCAATTTTGCTCTGATCAATACAGTATAAATATTAACTAAAAGAGGAAAACATACATATCTATGCAACAGTGCAAAATTTGCTTAATTCAAGTTAACAGAACTCAAGAGTTTCGGCAATAGCTTTATAAATTGCAAACATCTCAAATATCTCGAAAACTCTTCTTAAGAAAAATAAATGAATGTCATATTCGAGTTCAGCAGCCCAAATTTAGCTTATTCCAAATACGTTCATCTAAAATAAAGAATCTTTCTTGAATTGAAATCTTTTAAGAAAGAAACCTAACTTTTTATGATATTAGATATATTCAAGAACAATGCACCATTGGACGCGGCTTGAAACAAATTTCAAATGATATACCATTTCATATAAGTGGTCTTAGGAAAAAGTGCGAATATATGCAAAAAAAAATCAATAAGATATCTCTATTAGACACGATCTACCGGATGAATGGTCATCTCTAGACCACCAAAATGTTTTGGGAGTCCTCGTGCAACAAATCAATCTATATTTTGGGAGAATTAGAGAAAACACGTACATTAGGGTAGAACATCGTTGTATCAAGAGCAACAAGTGAAAAACTTGAATGTTTCTAAATTATATACAAAAATAGTTTCATTTATTTTTTCGGCATATCTTTTAGCTCTCTAAATTAGTTGAAAGTTGAAATAAATGTATGAACTTCATTTATTTATTACTTTTTGTGCCTGCAGGCATAGTTGCCAGATGAAATAGGGATGAATTCATCAAATTTCGTGCAAAGAATCGTCAAAAACGTCAAAATAATTATCCGAAATCGTAAAAAATTCGTCGAAATTTAAAAAGCACTTTTTCGAGGTTAATAAAACAAATTTTGTACGGAAATCTGCTTTATAGGCAGAATAAAATATATTATGAATAACCTAACAAATAAATTCACAGTTTTTACATAAAACAAACGAAATTCTTATTAATAAAGAACTGTTGCTTTAACTGAATAAACAGTATAATCGCACGTTTAGTGTATTTTATAGAAAATTTATATACATACACTCTAAAATATTACTTCAAATTTACGATCATATAATGCCTAAATTTGTGTTGAAAATTTCTCCTTGTTTAAAATTACATCGATTTTGTAGTTATTTTATTAAAGAAAAAAACCTTTCAAATTAAACATATTTAGTCCAAGTGGAAAATATGTAATATAAAGTATAATACGGCTATGGCTGAATGATAGATACGTCAGACTATCAGTAAGGAGGTCGCGGTTCAAACCTGCACGCAGCCAATTGCTTTTTTTTAGTAAAAATATTTTGTTGAAAAATAGAGCGTGTGTAATTTTAGGTCGATAATAATCTGTAAAGTGTTGCCGACTATTATCGACCTAATTTTCAACAAAAGTGTTTTAGAGTGTACATACACATTAATTACAATACATGTGAGAGGGTTAGTGTAATAATTTGTTAAGCCTTATAAACGAAATATTGAATAAATCGATTTTTAAGTTGGAACAAAAGTATTTGCAAAATGCTAGAATTTTTTACAAAATACTAGAATTCATCAAAAAATTTCTCTAGAATGCAATGCTATGGTACCTAGCAATAGAATGAGCACATAAAACCAATTTTTGATTTTATGTGGCTTACCGAGTTATTGCACCAAGCCTTACATATATTCATACGTTTCAATACTACTTTAATATGTAATGCAATACCAAAAACTTACAGAATTTAAATCCATATGTGAATACATACGTATCGCTCTTTTAATGTAACACAGCAGGGATGCAAAAGATGGTACAATTGTACTTTTTTTAGCACTATTTGAAAGTCAAAAGTACAATAGCACCCCAATGACTAATTTAGCACTATTTCAAAATTTTCCATATATACTTCTTAAGAGCAAAAGTTGATTCTTTTTCAGGAAGAACTTCTAATATCGTACCATTAATGTTAAAAGTACCTCCAATTGAGAGCGCTGGCGGATATAGAAATTATTAAGTTGAGTGTTCTGTCTTTTCCGACGGCGTTTGAATTTGGAACGATTTTCCGTCATCCCACGTCAAATTTGGTTGATAAACAGACCGATTTTGGCTATGTGCCATCTTCAGTGTTCTCTTGACTATTCAAGAGACCGATTGTCTTCAATCTAATCAAAGCAAAGGCTTTGCTGCTACAATTTTTAAATGACTAGGACGTTGTTTGTATGACCACATTGGAATGACGGAAATAAATATATAAGAGTTTTTAGCAAGAAGTATGTTATGATCGTTTTATATTCAGATCTCAACAACTTATAGTCTTTTGTGTACTTTTTGAAATTAAACATTAACAGTAATTGTTAAGTTTATCTACATATGTGGTGATCCTGATGAAAGAAGACCTAATCTTGCTAGCAACAATTTTCAGTAGAGCCAAAAATAGCTCTTTGAGTAAATTTTTTAGATTTTGAGATTATGGCTGGTATCACTTCACTCCTCAGGCATTTTCCATCACTTTACAAGTGGAATTATCCCTATATTCACCTCCGAAATGAATTAAAAAGAGACTTTTCCAACATATTTAAAGAGAGAGAGAGGGACTTTAACTTCCCTCATATGAACTGCATTGGGGAAGTTAGGGTCCCTTTTCCGAAGAAGATTTTATAATTTACTTAAATTTTTCACTCGTAGAAAAGAACGAACAATACAGAGTAAAATTCATTGCAGATTTGAAAACTAGATAAAAATGCTAAAAGATGGAACTATTTTAGAATTTGTTAAGTGGTTTTATTATTGGGGAAATATCCCACAGTATTGCCTAACTTTATCTAGTTTTAGGAAATGTAGCTAAATCAATTTCGACCTCCGGAAAATGAGGGTTCTTTTTATCAGGATCATCACATATAAGTATCTGGTGCAAACTAACGTCAATGTGCATTTCTGTTAATTGATAAGCTCTTTACGCACACACAAATTTGTAGTAAAAATGTACAAATGAATTATGTACATATTTTAGTTAATTTTAAACAACAAATATTAAAAAAAATATTTGTTCAATCGGACTGAGAAAAGTACACTTTTGTTGCTGGGGTTCGAACTATGTATCACATGTTTTAACGTCAACGCGCTGACGACCCAGCTAAGCTACCATTTAAAATAATAACCGCAAAAAGTTAATATAAACCTGAAATGAGTTTCAAAGTAAAGTTGTTGGCTCTCACCAAATCCGATTATGTACTCAACTTAAAAATTGGTTTTGGGTCAGTCCTGGATTGCATTGTAGTTAGCTTTTAGTTAGTCTAAGAAAAGTTAACTTTAAGTTGATTATTTTTATAGTCGACTAGGGATTTTCCGACAGGGTAGTGTCTAAAATTGTCTATATATGATATACATCCATATACATATGGAGAGTAAGAAATTTAATTAAACTCTGTAATACTAAAAATATGAATTAAAATAAAAATAAATAAAAATTAAGTATGACACAACTATCCCTTTTACTCTTTACTTTTATTACTTATTGTAGCAAAGTTGCGAAGTTCTCGATCAAGTTCAAAATTCTTTTAAAAGTTCTAAAAAATGGTGTCAACTTATAATTCTTAAAAATCGTCAAATTTATGATAAAAATCGTCCAGTCAGTCGTCAAAATTCCATTTTTGACACCATAAATTGTCAAAATGACGATAAATCGTCAAATCCTGGCAAGCGTGCCTACACGTAAATGGCAATTTTGTGTTAGCATGAAACCGTTGAGATCCGACAAAAAGTGAGGAACTTATAGCGTCAAATGAAAACATCCACACACATATACACATAAATCCCATACAAAATTGTCTTTGATCGAAAATTTTGTTTAATACACACTGAATTTAAGCAAATTGGTAGGAAAAATATATTTTGCTTTTTTACTTAATGGCGTATAGCTTTCTTATTTTTCAACGCAGTTTAGCAATTTTATGCTTTGTATGTTTGTAACAAAATTATCTTTAACCTGCATACATAAGAAATTTCTAAAATATGAACCAAAAAGCTATCGCGATTTTTGGCAATAAATACAAAAAAACTGGAAAAAACATTTTTCCGCCTTGAGATAGATAAATGATTTTCACATTCGCATCAAATTAGCTTAGAAAATAGATTTTTTAAGTTATGGCAAAAAGTTGAAATTTTTTAAATCGGCGTTATAGCTTGATCTTAGGTTCATTTGAATTTTATATATAAAACTACATATAATATTTTCTTCAAAGCTGCGGTTGAGGGCTAATATTTGGATCAAATATTTTTTCATTAATTTTCTCAACTAACTGAGAATATAATGCAACGTTCTAGTACTAATCATTATTAAAGAAATGCGAACACTCCACCATAGTGGACATTAGAGTGACCCTTATTTTGAAAAAAGTCGATTTCACCCAGCCCCACCCCTCCGTCGTTTCGTGATAATTGGTAAAAAACTGAACCAGCCAAATTTCCAGGTCAATCGGTTGGAGGCAAAGCGAGGCGCCAGCTTGTTCAAATTTGGGAAAAACCAAAAAATTTTGTTTTTTCGCCTCATAACTTTCAAAATATTAATTTCACAAAAAAGTTTTATAGGAGGAAAATTTTGCTTGTGAAGTCTGTAACATTTTATTTCTAAATAACTTTTCTGTAGAACTAATAGTCAATAAAATAAATATAAAATTTTCAAGCAACATTAGCATATTTTAATGCTTCATTCTTCCTACCAGCTCATGGCAACTGAAACACAAATTTAGTAGGTTTTGGAATGGAGCAACTGAAAACGTTTTCTTATGTAATTTTAGCCGCTCAAACCGAATCTGCTTATTTGTTTTGGTTCTACCTTTCGAGACATACGCTTGTTTCAAAAATGAAGCAGCTGCACAGCAAAAGTTAACATATATGGGTAACAAAGTAGCCCTATTCATTTGAAACAAAAAAGCTAATTCAACAAAAATATTATCTTTAAGTCAGACGAACATTGTTTTTAATTTGCTGATTACTTTTAGAGATATCGTTTAACTTGTCGAAAGAAATTTTTTGTAAAAATTTTTATTTTTATAACATTCATAAATAATGATTTAAAAAATAAAAATAAAACATGACATTCATAAATGATGATTTAAAAATAAAAATTTTGGTATTTTTCTACATCTTATAGAAACCTATATGTGACCTTTTCCGAGAAAAGGGACCCAGTGTGTGAAAATGAAGTTTTGAGAAAAACGCATTTCATCTTATTCTACACCCTTTTAGGTGCCAGAATCCACTCTTAAGTCCAAACCCGTTTTTTGACACACTTTTCTCAGAGAAGGTCACATATTTCAAACAAAACAAGCCATATTTCATCAAAATCGATCCACAACTCTTGATTTTATTCACAATGAAATATGCAGAAAATTAGAAGCGAACAAAAAGAAATTTTAATTAATTTACAGTTACAAGAAATGTTAATATAACTGGGGAACAGGTTGTCCGATTCAATTAAAACAAAAAAAAAAGAAAATTGTCCGAAGTTACCCAATCGTAACCCAAAACCTTTTTTAAATACAAATTTTGTATTGAAAAAAGTTTTCGGTTAAGTTTGTGTAACTTTGTACTCGTACGGGAACAGACAGAATATTATCTTTAAGTCCTGAAAATTTGGCAGGATCAGTTTTTTTTTACCAATTGTCACCAAACTGTTTAGTGAGACTGAGAGAATTGAATTTGAATTTTTTCAAAATAAGGGTCACTCTAGTGGACATACACAGAAAAAATTGTAAACTTTTATTTCCCGACAAACGTTTGTTAAATTGACATATAAATTTAATAATTAGTTTGTGTTGTGTCATCTTAAGCTCTTATTTACACTAAAAATTACAACTAAAACCATTTTTAATATCAGTAAATTAGTTGTATGATTTTACAAAAAGCGGTAAATTTTCAGTAGAAATTTATTTGAATTTATAAATCCTTTTACGTTTTTGTTTGAATAAATTTTTTTCACTTAATTATACCAATTTTTCAGTAAAATGGGTGAGTAAATTTAGTAAATATTTTGTTGAGACTTACAAAATTTTTCACTCGTCTGCATTCATTATAATGAAGTTTAATTTTATCTGTGTAGATGTTCCGAAAATGAAATTTTTTTCTATAGAAAAACACAATTCTTATAAATAACCGACCAGGGTTTTGTTCAGTTAAGATAAATGATATTTATACTTAACACAGATATACATAGTATGTATGTACTTTTTTTAAATTCATTTTAGTTATTTTTAAAATATATAAAACACTTTAGTTTCTGTGATATGATGCATTTTCTTTCTTTGGTCCACTAATTTGCATAAATATTTGGACACATTTTTCTCAAGTTTTGTTGCTGATTTTTCTGTCTAAATATCAACAGAATTTAATTGTATTATTTTCACTTCATAAATTCCTTTAAATTTTGGCTTGTTTGCATCATATCTGTCCTAACGTTTTTAGTATTTCAATAATCTACTAGACCCACACCCACATAAAGAAATAAAGCTCACCTCACCATTACTACAAACGCTGTTATCATCCATGTGACCACCACCACCACCGCCTCCGCTGCCATTATCACTGTCACAGTCATCATTGTCCTGATAATCACTGCTATCATCCAAATCGACACCATGATTGCGTTCCACAGCCGCAGCACGTGCTGCTGCAGCAGCATTTGCAGCATTGGCATAATGCTGTTGCATGGCGGCTGCATATTGAGCCACATTTAGACCATTTGAACCGATTTGTGTTGCACCGACGGGAAAATGCATTTTATGTGGAGCAGGTGTATGAGTTAATCCGGAACCGTTTTGATGATGGACCAAAGGATGAGTGGTATGTCCTAACGGTATTGTTGTCTGTCCCAATGGCTGGTGATGATGTGCAGGATGTTGCTGTTGAAGATGTTGTTGGTGCAGTTGCTGCAGATGATGATGATGGTGGTGTTGTTGTTGTTGGGCATGTTGCATATTATGCTGCGAATGTTGATGTTGTGGAGAATTAGAAGGTGATTGATCTTCATTATTATTGTTGTTGTTGTTATTGTTTTGCTGCTGTTTATAAAATGCGGCTGCTGCATTCGCCGCCTCGACAGCAGCAGCGGCTGCTGCACTACCCGCTAAAATATCATTAATCATAAAACGTGAACGATTCGGTTTCATATTGGACATTTTTTGATGGTCACTACTCGTTACGGACGGTTGTAATATGGTCATTGAATCTTTCATTTCCACTACACTTTTCATAAGAATTACTTTTTGTTTGGCAAACACTCAATCAAGCACAATTACACTCTTCTTCGCTTCTAATATTTCTGTGGTACTTTTCATATAAAATGGCTTAAAGCTTTTTATATATATCTTGTTTATTTGATGTTCTTTTTTTATAGAAGTGTTTTTTTTATTATTACTATTTTAAGCGTTTTTCCTATTTGTGGCTATATTTTTTATTACCAACTTTTTTAGTTCCTCACGCGCTTCCAACGTTCACATCCACGTTCAAATTGAAACTAACCGCACCTGCCTGAGTGCCAGATACGAAAGTATCTTGTTTTGTTGGTAAAATTGTGCTCTGTTGTGAACTTGTGTGTACACGAGCAGTGTGCTGAATGAGCCAACTTTTGAAAAAAACCAGTAATTGTTCACTTTGTTATTTTTATGAAATAGTGGTAGTTGATTACCAAGTTAACTTTTTTTATACATATTTATTTTTTTAATGTTCTGTAGTTTGACTTCAAATGGTGGTGGCTTCATATTTTTTGTATTCCGGCTTAAAAACATGCGCTCTTCGTAAACACAATAGCCATCTCTTTCTGTTGTGCTATACAATTTTTTCAAATAAGATTTTAATAAACATCCGCCATATTGGTCTACCTACTACCACCACTATCCCAAATGCAATAAATATATGTAGGTTGTTTCTTTAAGTAAGTATATTATCATTTTATCGTATTAAACGTCTATCTCTCTTTTCGTCTTTATGCGGTGCTATATTAGCACTTACTTATGAATCTCGCCCTCTTGACTTAATGTTTTTATTCACTGTTATTTAATTTTTTTTGTTCTCTTAATCTTTCTTTTCACCACCTTTTTACATTTTTTTGGCTGCATGTACATGTGTGTAAGCGGTTTCAAATATTTTCTCTACCATCTGATTTTCAAATTGTTTGCTTTGTCAGTTTTTTGGACAATTTTGTAACGGAAGCAATTTTGAAGTTTTAATAATTAAAAGAGTAATAAAAGGGGAAGTATGAGAATGAATACTTGAGGTGAATATAATTTCAACTCTCTTCACATTTATTCAAAGGGGTTTTATTTTGTATGAGTGGGTAAGTGAGTTATTTTTATAGCTTACACTTGGAGAGGTTATTTTTTGCTCCCGTTATTGACAGCCATTTTTTAAACTGTTATTGAGAAATGTGTTTACTTAACACACACATTTGCACAAAAGTTTTTGTTGAGCACATATTTTGATATGTTAAATTCATTGTATGTACTTACTTACTGCCACTTTTTGTAAATAAAATAAAAATTTTCGTTAGGGAATTTATATTGAAACAACAATAAAAAACTCAAATTTGTTTTTGTTTTCAATTCAAAGTCCCTACGAAAATTTTTATTTATTTACAAAAACAGACAGTTATAGTGTGTTAGTTGTTTTTATCCAACATTAAAATCAATTATTTTTAATCATACCAAGAATTATAAGTGTAAACGTTTCCTTAAAGCAGTGGTCGCCATTCATACACTATCTTATTCTTTGTTTGAATATGTGCTTCGTGGCTAAATGGATAGGCTGTGTGTCTCACACACAGTGTACGTGTGTTGATGGTAAAAAAAACAGCCTATACTCGCGAGTATAGGAAATAGGGAGAATGGCCACCACTGCCTTAAAGCAATGTGCTAAAAGAGTTATTCCAACTTAAATGAACTAAGAGGATGGTGAAATGGACCTTACCCGGTCAGCTTTTGATACAACCCGGTATAGACTGTTTTTAGTGCATGTAACTGAAACACAGATATAAAATTTTAGGTTCCTGGGTCTCCTGGTTAAGGAGATACCTGGTCTCTGGTAACAATTAATTCCGTTTCTGAACGGAAGTTTTCCATATTCAAGTACAAACGGTTTTCATGAACGCAATCAACCGGTTTTGTAGAGAAAATGATGCCAAACGAATCCGTATTGGATTCTATGAACAGGCTAAATATTTTTATCGATATTTTAAGGAAACTTCGTATTTAAAAGCTATTTTTTATTAGTAAGATCACTGATGGACTGGTATCAAAGCACTTTTATTAATGATCATTCATCAAGGGTTGTCAGAAGGCGAAAGTGCTCCAAAGAGCGATTAAAAGGTTGTCTAGTATAAATGTTGCTGACAAAGAGCAGGCTTAGAACAGTAAACTCAGTCCTTCACTCATTGGTATGCAATAAAAATTCTCTGCCCTTAGAAAATTTGTACTTCTATATTATTTAATGCCAATGGCCTTTTAAAACAGTCAATCTATTAATTGTTTCACCTCTCAATCGGTTTCTTATTTAAGTAACACAATTTCCGTTGTTGAGAAAAGCCTTCGCCCTCGACATAAATTGCCCGGATAGCTAAGAGGGCGTTGTATAAATAAAGTTTCCTCGAAAGTCTTCTTTTCCAAAACATCACAGCGAACTGAACTAATTTACCACTGCCCCCACCCCTCCATAATTCCGCCATTTGTAAATCGATTTTCAAAATTATTTTTTTGTCTGAAAGGATTTGCCTGTAATTTGGGTCTATAATTCTTTTTTCAAAAATCTGAGGCGGAAAATCGCTCCCTCATGCATAACTCTGTCATTGGTCAACCGATTTAAAATTTTTTTTTATTTGAATCCCTGCAGATTGGTCCCAAAATCGGTAGGAAAATTTTTCGAAAATTGTAAACATGTGTAATCAACGATTTTATAGAATTAAGAAAAAATTGAATATACACAAGACACCACATAACAAAATTATTCCCTTTGTGTTACAAAAAGTCTTTAAAAAAGCTGTAATTATTTACAATATCAATACATTATTGAAAACTACACACATATTTGTAAATTTTCATATGTGATATGGCTACCTTTATTTTATACGTATAAAATTTATGGACTTATATGTAAAAACCCATACTGAAAAAGCTTTACTTGCCCTGGCGGATATAGTGGAAAACGTAGCGTATACTTAATTTAGTATTAATGATATGACATAGTTGGTAATATAAAAAAAATAAATTTTTAATGACTTAAAAACAATTACATTCCGTATATTCTGAGAGTTTTTTTTCAGATCGGATAAACCATTCGAGAGTTATGATCAAATATATTAGCGTGACCGCTCAGTGTTATTAGTACTAAGTACTCTTAATATGAATATCTTTTAACCGACATCAAAAAAAGGAGAAAGGTTATCAATTCGTCATGTATTTTTTTTAAGAATGTTCTCCCAAAAAGCAGCCATTTATAATCCTATTTCGGATTTTTTCTTTATTTAAAAGAAAGCACTTCCAGATTGATCCCGTTGAAAAGTGAGCGGAGTCACGCCCATACGAAGTGAATACACATGCCTATTCATCTACTTCTACTCAACCCATTCGTATGAAACTTTGCATACACATTAAGCTTTTGCTTGAGCTCTACATCATGATTAAAAAAGTGGGCCGTGCCACGCCCATGCAAAGTAAATATTCTTTATCAACAACTTCTACTAAACCGATTCGTATGAACCTTAGCACACACATTTAATTATTGTCACAATACAACAGTATGATTAGAGAAGTGGGGAGTGCCACGCCCATAAAAAGTAAGTGTTCATTTAAACTACTTCTACTTAACCGATTCCTATGAAGCTTAGTTCTCGTTAGTTCTCGTGAAAATACATCATTATGATAAAAATTATGGGCAGTGCCGCCGCGTCTATTTTGCAGTCGGTTTTTTTGGTAAGAATTATTTTATTAGGAAAAGTATACACAGACGTATTGTACAACATTGTATATGTAGTTTTAGTGTTTTTATGTGCTTTAGGTAGAGTCTTAGAAATTATAAAAGTTGTGTGAATAAAAGGAAAGAAGTTTAAAACGAACACACATACTGCTTAAGCCGTTTTCGGCTTTTCTGCAGAAACACCCAGGGTCTTGGCAGGAATCGAACCTCCGACCACCGGCTAATAGTTTAGCACACTATCCCCTACACTACGGGGGTACCCTGTTAAACAAAGCTCTTAACAAAATTTAAAATAATGAAAATACTCTTTTTTTAAAGAACATGCTTTTCAGGTTAATTTCAAAATTTTGAATTTTCAGCCTTTTTCCGGTTTTAAGAATGCAGATTTTAAAAAAATTTTAAATGAAATTTATTTGTTGATGGTTACTAAGCAATTGTCTATATGCATTTCTTTGGCGCTTTTACCAAATCGTCAGTAGACTTCAACCACAACTTTGAACAGTTACAAACCTCTTATTTTATGCACAGACTTTCAAAAACCATTTGAGAATTTACAAATGATAAAATAAAAATAATAAAATAAGTGTAGTAGGCTTAGAAACTTATAGAAAACCCAACAAATATTTTATACTCGATATGAATATATTTTATTTTTCTACACCTGTATTTCTTAGATATTAAAAAATTGTTTTCTATTAGTCTTACTTAGAATTTTATGAAAAATCGAATGCTGGTTTTTACATTAAAATCCAACTGCAAACTAAAAAGTTATAGGCGAAATACTAAAAAAAGTCAAGACAAAAAAAAATTTTTTTTCTTTAAAGTCAAATATCTTCTAAACTGTGAGAGATACGGAAACACATGTTGGGATATTATTTCATTGTGTTTTTTAGCTTAACTCAACACGCTTTAAATTTTTAAAATCAGGTAACATTTGAAAAAGTTACAAGCCTTTAAATTATTTTGAATCCCCCACTCTTAAACATTACTTCAAGTGTACGATCATATATTGTCTAAATTTGTGTTGAAGATTGCTCCTTGTCTAAAATTACATCGATTTCGTAGTTATTTTATTAAAGAAAAAAACTTCAAATTAAACATATTTAGTCCAAGTGGAAAAAATTTAACATAAATTATAATACGGCTATGGCTGAATGGTAGATACGTCAGACTATCAGTCAGGAGGTCGCGGTTCAATCCTGCACGCAGCTAATCGCTTTTTTAAGTAAAAACATTTTGCTTGTGTAATTTTAGGTCGAAAGTAGTCTGTAAAGTGTTGCCTACTATTATCGACCTAATTTTCAACAAAAGTATTTTAGAGTGCAGGTAGTCAACTTTGGCCTTGGCCTCTCATGATTAAGCCAGAATACCATTAAGACACGGGTTTTGCAAACTGGAACAAAAGGGTTAGATCTAAAAGGTTTTGCATATGTATTAATTTTTTTTTTTTGTTAATGCTATAAAATCGTTGATAATTGATATTTTAGAATGAAAATTTATAGTTATATTCCAATTTATGTACTAACTACCACACAAAAAAAATAAGATTTGTTTCTTGGAGGCTCAGAATTTTTAAGAAAGTTCCAAGGAATCCAAAAAAACGGAATTTTGAACAACTTTGTCCATAGCGTTCACACTTTATCTAAGGCCCATTTAACTCTTTGCCAAATAACTACGTACACATAATGGTTTTCGGTAGTGGCAATAGTCTTGAAATCCCATCCCAGCTTGGGGATTTTATAACATGTGGACTAAATTCAAAATTTCGTTATAAAATAGGTCATACTAAGTCGTATGTAGGTCCAACTAAATTAGGTCCAATTATATTAGGAAACTCAGTTATACTTTTGCCGTCAATTCATGTCTGTGCAGTTAACTTTCAGATAAGTATACACTTAAAATATGCTCCAAAAGAATTTATATAAAAGAGTGATGGTACTTTTTCAGTAAAAATTGGCGAAAATTAAAAATTTTGCCAAATTTCAATTAAAAAATTTAATATTTCTCATCCCAGACGGCAGAACTTCATGAAAATTTTAATTTTAAACTCTAGGAAATTTTGTTCGTTCATTAACGAAGAAACAATTTTATAAATCGGATGATATTTGGATCCGATATTTGGAAAATACTGGACCAAAGTTTAAAAGATTTAGAAATTTCCATTTTCGAATGAGTATAACTCATAAGTATATAAACTAATATGTGTCTTTTAGATATTATTAAGGAATATAATACAGCAAAAAAGTTTTGAAATCGGATGAGAAATAAAAAAGTGTCAAGCAGTAAAAATTGTACATGGCCGAAGTGCCTTGTTTTGATACTTCATAGCTCCGCTCCTGAGCAAGCAAGAGCATTGATATTGTAAATATAAATATAAATGCTCCTCTGCTATGTCTAAGTGAAATTTTATTCCGATTGAGCTATCCGTTTAGCCTCACTGTGTTATGTACTCATATCGATGGTCATACGTTGACAAAACGTAACTGATTTTTTATTATTTTTCACAAACCGCATAAAACTTTATATAAATTGATAAAAAAACTTTCCTATCCTTAAAAAAAGAAAACCCGAAATTAGTTGAGAGTATCTATTAAATAACTTGCAGTTATTTTATTTTATTGCTAGTAACACAGAACAAACTAAATTTCATTTTCAATAAAGGAATTCAATGAAATAGTGAATATTTTGTCTAGAAACGAACCTACAAACAAATTTGTAAATAAAGACAAAAATATCTCAAATATTTCATTGAAAAAAATTATTTATTTTTCAGCGAACAAATTGTTTAAATCTATAAAACAATTTGTTTAAAAATATTTACAAATTGTAAACTAAACAATTTACTATCTCAAACAAAAAGATTTACTGGATTTTCTGAAAAATAACAAACAATATTTTTGTCTGAATTTATAAAATAATTAGTCTAAAAATACTAACAAATATTAAACAAAAAAGTTTACTTAATCAAAAAAAAAAATATATTTGCTGAATTTTTTGTAATATATCAAACAAAACTTTCATCATTATCATCCATTAAATGTTAAATGTGTTCTCCAGTAAACAAACTTGGTACAATCGCACTCCTTTTGTTATTTGTGCCTTTTGGGCAACAAGAATGAAAATATTTTTCGTTTTCATTTTATAAGCTTGTTATTGTTATGGTACTTATAAGTACCGTATGCCGACAGGGGTTAAATTAAACTGCGTATTACTTTTGACTGAGTTGAGATTTTTTAGCCACATTTTTCCAGAATATTAAAAATTTTGTCATTTCCTCATTAGCAAAGTGGGAAAAAAAGTTATAATGTTAATTTTTCTTGTCGAATATCTCCTAAACTGCAAGCGCAAACCCATATATGTGGTAGACTTTTTTTTATTTCTTGGATAGGAAAATCTAGTTGCAAAAATTCTTGTTTATCAGAACATAAGCTTGGCATATGTTTGAATTTTTCATGAGCCCGAGGTGAACCAAATTGGGGTATTGTGGCTGCACTCCCTGTTAAGATATAAATTTCTTGCTGCAAACTTAAGCTCAGCAACACCTGCTGAAATGCCATATGAAATTTTATAAGAAGCGGGCTACTCGTTTAGACACTGCAGATTTATTTCCATTTTTTTTTTCTAAAATTCCCCACTATGAGCCGTTTTGTTTTTCTGTGACTGTGTAAGTCTTCTGAATGGCGAGCAAACTGCATCTAAGCCCAGGAACTATATTTCTATTTGACGTATTCACGTGAGACAGCAACGAAAGGTTCCGATCCGATAAAAATCAAAGTATTTAAATTTAACATCGCTAGAGGAACCTGTTAATTATTTAACCGTTTAAGGTTTATTCCATAAGTCTTAAGTATTCTGCGCCGGTAAAAAGTACAACGACTGTCTTTTCCGGATTGATGAACAACTCTTTATCTTTGTGCAATTTCTTGGTTAAAGTAAAAATTTATGTTTTAAAATGTGGAAGTTGAAAATATTAAGTCATATTAAATGTTAAATTTTTGTGAATTTTTTAATATAAAAACTAGAAAAATAAAATTTGATCTGACAATAGACCAAGATTAACAATCGTTTGAATGATTTATTTTATCTCATCATTATTATTGATTTTTTCTTACTTAATTGGTTTTTATCAGCAATAAAAATTGATTTTTTAGCATTTTGTTACCAAAAAAGAGACACAATTTGTTAAAAACTACTTCATTAAAATTTTAATTAAATTTTGTTTTGTTTATTTCGAATAAAGTATACAGATTTTTATTGCATTTTAAAGTAATTAACGGTGCTATACAACGTTTTCTAATATTTTTTAATTAACCTTTTATATATGGGGAATCATTTGTAATTTTTTTTTAGCAAAATTTAAGCTTTCTAATTTATTCCGTTATTAAAATTTAACTAGTTTGCCAAATTAACAAAAGTTAATTTGACAAATCGCAAAGAAATTTTTTTAAATAAACTATAATAATAATTGAGCTATGAATTTTTAGTCGAACTGTATGGTTTTTATTTAAAGTTATTTAATTAGTTTGGCTTAAGTTCATTTTTAATTTAATCTTTCGATCAAATTTTTTTTTTTATTTAAGAAAGAAATTCTAAAGCATGTAAATATTGAACATTCAAAGAAAAATTTGGTCGTACGGAGGGTTGAACTGGCAGCTGTTTCATGACGACCAATTCTACTCGTCAGAGTCCTTTGCCTTCACCACCACTGGCAGTGGCAACAACACTGTAGCGAAAATCCTACTAATTCTAGTAAGCTCAATTAACAGACTGTCGCCATCTTGTGGCGAGTCTCACCTATTAATTAACTTTTTCTAAATATTCGGAACTTCACTAACTGTCTTTTCTTAGAATGTTTAACTATTCTAAGCTTTTTCATTCCAGTCTTACCAGCGTGGAATATCATCGATATTCTCAATGCACACGTACATCCAAAATTTTCTTTGAATGGTTAATATTCACATGCTATAGAATTTCTTTCTTAAATAAAAAATAGTTTGATCGAAAGATTAAATTAAAAATGAACCTAAGCCAAACTTATTAAATAACTTTGGATAAAAACCATACAGTTCGACTAAAAATTCATAACTCAATTATTAAAACTCTAAAGGCACTTAGCTAAAACATGAATGTGTACTGTTCCAAAAAAAACTTGGGCGAAATAAACATTTAAAAAATTCCAGCATTGAGAATATCGATGATATTCCACGCTGGTAAGACTGGAATGAAAAAGCTTAGAATAGTTGAACATTCTAAGAAAATACAGTTAGTGAAGTTCCGAACATTTAGAAAAAGTTAATTAATATGTGCGACTCGCCACAAGATGGCAACAGTCTGTTAATTGAGCTTACTAGAATTAGTAGGATTTTCGCTAAAGTGTTGTTGCCACTGTCAGTTGTGGTGTAGGTAAAGGACTCTGACGGGTAGACTTGGTGGTAACGAACCAGCTGTCAGTTCAACCCTCCGTACATCCAAATTTTTCTTTGAATGTTCAATAATCACATGCTTTAGAATTTCTTTCTTAAATAAAAAATAATTCGATCGAAAGATTAAATTAAAAATGAACTTAAGGCAAACTAATTAAATAACTTTGGATAATAAACTATAATAAAAATTTAGCTGACAATGTTTGTTAATGGCAAACAAACTGTTAATTGAATTGAATTTGTACTATTTAAACTTGCAAGCGATGCATGCATAATAGCAGTTTAAAATAAATGAAACTGCTTGATCGTTAAAATAGTTTTAGTAATTTTACGCACTTTGGTGTCGTGGTGTTTCTAAAAAAAATTACTTAGTCCTTCAAAAAACAAAATTTTTTAGTGGGTAAAAATAAATTGGTATCGTCTGAGACCACAGTATCTGATGAATCACACCGTTAGTAGTCTGGGGTCATTTCTACCCAGTGGCAGCAACTTTTTTAATTTATTTTGGTACAACGTAATGAGCCGTTTTGTTTGTCTGACACAAAAAAAATGAAATTTCATTTTCAGTAAAGAGATTCAAGGAATTAGTAAATATTTGTCCTGGAAGGGACCTACAAACAAAATTGTAAATACAAACATAAAATTGATTGAAAAATCCGTATTTTTTCAGTAAACAAACTGTCTCAATCTATAAAACAATTTGTCTAAAAATATTTACAAAATCTAAATCAAAAAAATCTATTTACTGGATTTTCTGTAATATATAAAATACTATTTTTGTCTGAATTTATAAAACGATTTATCTAAAAATATTTACATACAAATTGTAAACAAAATAGTTTACTAAATCAAAAATATATATATTTACTGTTATTTTTTTGTAATATATCAAACAAACTTTTTGTTTGAGTTGGTGAAATTTTTTTTTCTAAATATTAAATAAATACCATCATCATCCATAAAGCATCTATTAAATTTCACTTTATTCAATGTGTTCAGTTCTGTATGTTTATCTCTCAAAAAATGAATGAGAATTAACACAACAACATTAACGAATTGAGTAACTCAGAAATCTTCAGTAAACAAACTTGTTACAATCGCATTAATTTTGCTATCTTTGTTGTTGTTGTTGTTATTTATATGTATGTCGTCATCGGGATGTTTTTGGTGTTTGCGTCCTAAGTAAAAGTCACGCGAAAAATTCACTGATTCAGCAACAAACATTTACTGAAAATGAAATTTTATTTAGACAAACTTTTGTTTGAAAACTTTTTGATGATAGTTTTTTCTGTGTATGTCCTCTAGACAGTCAGACTGTTCATTTCCAGAATGTCGTTCATGGCCAGATATTCAGCATTATGCCAGTCTATTATATTATATCTATTATATTACAACTCCCGACTTTATCTCATAAGACATTAAGGCCTTGAGCGCTGCCTGGCTGTCTTAAATCAAATAGATTCCAATACCCTACAAATTTCTCCACAAGCATTCTCTAGCAAAAATGAAGAAAGTCGTTGGGTATTTAGCTACGGGAATGGGCCTATAAATTTTGCGCTATATAGCACTGCTTCTGAATCTTCTTTGTCTTATTTGGAGCCGTCAATGGTCAGCATCTTCGTTCCATGGAGTGTGATTTCTTGCAGTAATGAGAATATGAACGTTTTTGTTCAAAGCTGATGCCTGATATATGGCTACACAGAAAAAAATAGACAAGAATTATGTTCAATAAGACCATGTTATTGAAAAAAATATGAATTTCAATAACATTTGTCATTAACTTAATACAATATTTCGTTGTTTGTTTTTCTACCCCATGCCAGTTATATCTCTTCTTTTCATACAAAAGTACTTAAAACAAGTTTTATCTAATAAAAATATAACTGGGACATGGCTAGGCTGTAGAGAGCAAGCTTTACGACCGGGAAGCCCGAGTTCGTATCCCAGGCATGTCAACATTATTTTTAATTTATATTTTTTTCTTTTGAAATAATTTTGCTATCAATATAGCGGAATTCTTTATCACAGGAAATTTGAAAAAAAAATATTGAATACCGGGATTTTTGTTATCAAAAACGAAACTTATTTTTTTCTGTGTAGTTAACAAACTGTATGAACTGTAATAGAGATATCTGGTAAACGAAGTGCACTTCTGTAGGCCTCCTCTTTTACTATAATGTGGAGAGGGGGAACGTGCAAAATAACACCCATTGTATATGTACGACGTTTTCATTGACGCTGTGATGTAAATACATATTAGGCGATAGGGCTTGTCGAGTAAAGCCCTAGCTAGTTCAGTTTTTGGTCACCACACTACGGCAGCGTCAGTGTTGGTTTTATTTTATTGGTTAAAGTTCTCATGTATTGCCAAATAGCCATTGGCAGACATAAAGTGACCTGCTAGCTTTGTTAGCTGTATAGAAAACATGTTGTTTCCAAGTGAGTGAGTGACATGTCAAGAATGACCTCGAAGTATTTAACATCGCTATAGGAACCTGGTAATTATTGTAACATTTAAGGTTGATTCCATTAGTCTAACTAAGTATTATTCGTCGGTAAAAAAAAGTACAATGACTGTCACTTCCGGATTGACGAACAACTCCTTATCTTTATGCAATTTGTCGGTTAAATTAAAAATTTATGTTTCAAAATGTGGAAGTTGAAAATATTAAAGTAAGATTAAATGTTAAATTTTTGTGAATCTTTTTTATATAAAAACCGGAAAAATAAAATTTAATCTGACAATAGATCAAGATTAACAATCATTTGAATGATTTATTGTATCTCATCATTATCATTGATTTTTTTCTTACTTAATTGGTTTTTATCAGCAATAAAAATTGATTTTAACATTTTGTTAGCAAAAAAAAAGACACAATTTGTTGAAAACTACTTCATTAAATTTTAATTAAAGCTTTTGTTTATTTTGAATAAAGTATACAGATTTTTATTGCATTTTAAAGAAATTAACGATGCTGTGCAACATTTTCTAATATTTTTAAATTAACCTTTCATTTATGGAGAATCATTTGTAATTTGCTTTAAACAAAATTTAAGCTTTCTAATTTATTCCGTAATTCAAATTTAATTAGTTTGCCAAATTGAAAAGTTAATTTGACAAATTGCAAAGAAAAACTTTTTAAAAATAAACTGTAATAAAAAAGTTAATGAATAATGAATGTTTAATAATGGCAAACAAACTGTTAAGTGAATTAAATTTGTACTACATAAACTTGCAAGTGCACAGAAAAAAATAACTTTCGTTTTTGATAACAAAAATCCCGGTATTCAATAATTTTTTTTTCAAATTTCCTGTGATAAAGAATTCCCCTATATTGATAACAAAATTATTTCAAAATAAAAATATATATATAAATTAAAAAAATGTTGACATGGCTGGAATACGAACCCGGGCTTTCCGGACGTAAAGCATACACTCTTTAGCAGAGCCATATCCCATTTATTTTTTTATGGGATACAACTTGTTTTAAGTACTTATGTATAAAAAGAAAAGAAATAACCGGCATGGAAAAGAAATACTTACAACGAAATATTTTATTATGTTAAAGATAAATGTTATTGAAATTCATATTTTTTTTTAATAACATGGTCTTATTGAATATAATTCTTGTCTATTTTTTTCTGTGTGATGCATGCAGATTAAAATAAAGGACACTGCTTGATCGTTAAAACAGCTTTAGTAATTTTATTCCCTTTACAGAATAAAACTGCAGGCAAATTCTTTCAAACATATGAAAGCGTTAATCATGGTAGGGGCGAATTTCCCCACCGTTTTTCAAAATCAAATTCGTGAAAACCCTTTTAAACAACAAAAGAATTTTGAAAATCGGTTCACAAATGACAGACTTAAGCATAGTGGGTAAGGAGCGAATTTCCCCACCGATTTTCCAAAAAAAAGTATTGGACTAAGCCGCAAGCAACCCCTTTCAAACCAAAAATTAATTTTAAAAATCACTTGAAAATGACAGAGTTATGCGTGGGGGACCAAATTTCCCTCTCCCCTTTTCATGAAAAAAAATTATGGGACAAAACTGAAAGCAAAACCTTTCAAGCGAAATAATAATTTTTTGGAGGCTGGAGGCAATTTCCCCATCAATTTTGAAAAAAAAATGATGGAACCTAACTGCAAGCAAACCATTTCAAACCAAAAAGCAATTTTAAAAATCGGTTGACAAATGACAGAGTTATGCGTAGTGAACCAAAGCGCTCTAAACATTTTTAATAATTATGGACCAAGGGACCAGGGGACCAATGGACCAATGTGGGTAAAAACGTTAAAATTTTAATTTTTCTTGTCTAAAATGCTGCCGGAAACCCATAAATGTGGTAAACTTTTTTCACCTCCTGCAAATCCACTTTCAAAAACTCTTGCTTATCAGATCAAAAACATTAACTTGGTACACTCTAAAACACTACTTCAAATTTACGATCATATATTGTCTAACTTTTGTGTTGAAAATTTCTCCTTGTCTAAAATTACATCGATTTTACAGTTATTTTATTAAAGAAAAGACCTTTCAAATTAAATATATTTAGTCCAAGTAGAAAAAATTTAAGAAAGTATAATACGGCTATGGCTGAAAGGTAGATACGTCAGACTATCAGTCAGGCGGTCGCGGTTCAAACCTGCAGGCAGCCAATCGCTTTTTTTAGTAAAAACATTTTGCTAAAAAATAATGCGTGTGTAATTTTATGTCGATAATAATCTGTAAAGTGTTGCCGACTATTATCGACCTAATTTTCAACAAAAGTGTTTTAAAATGTATATATTGGAATTTTTCATAAGACCGAGGCGACCCAATTTTGGAGTTTGTGGCTCCACCCCCTTTTAATATATAAATTTCAAACTCCAAACTTAAGCTCAACCACACCTTCTAAAATGCCATATGAAATTTTATAAGAAACGGATGCTTCGTTTAGAAACTGTAGATTTAAATCCATTTTTTTCCAAAATCCCCCACTGCGCGTCGATACACAAATATAAAGTTTTTTGATTCGATCTATCAGAATCAGTCGTTAGAACAAGGTTCTTTGTGTTGTATATGACCATTTGGTTTTGCTTAGGCTAACAGATGGCTCTTCAATTAATATTCTTTAATTATCTAATGAAAGTGCAAAAAATAGCAACCACAAAATTACCAATAAAAAATACACTGCAAGTAATCAACTGGACTCAAATATAAAACGGAAGTAAAATTTCAAATGTTACGCTTTTTTTAAACATAATTAGATCGATAATAATTTGTCTACAATATGACTTCAAAAACAAAAAGCGGGAAGACATCTAAACAGTTTGATTGATTTCTTAACGCAACATGAAGAACAACTCTTAATGCCCATTCAGGATAATTATGATTAAAGCAGACATGTACACCTTCGTCCTTTTTTTTTATACGATCTTACATTAAGAGTGGGTTTGTTTAACAATTGTCTGCTTGATCAAAAAGTAATTTTCTAATTACAATTACAATTTTGTGTGGTTTCAGCTGAAATGAACCTAAAAACAATTACAACTCCAACACAAACAACAGCTCGTACTCGACGCTCTGGGTAAATGAGCATGCGCGCCCACTGTGATCTTCAAATTAACGTCGGCTTTCTAAAGGTTTTACATGTTTAATTTGACAGCAGAAATGAGTTTTCAAAGGCAATGAATGGAAAAACAAATTCAAATGCAACGTTTAAAAAAAGGAGCATCGTAAATTTGATAGGAAAACAAATGCATTTCTGTGCCTGGGAAGAAATAAAGGAATTTACTGACTGCCTTTTTAGTTACAAATGAGTTTATTGTCCGTCTGCTTTTTTTCTTTTTTGCTTTCTTCTTTTGTTAACTATCTCTATGTTTTGTTGTCATGTTTGCTTAATGCTCAAATATTGGAAAAAAAATTATTGTTCAAATATAAATTGCAATTCAAAATTTATTTGTGGTTAAATTTTGTTTTTATTTTTAAGACTTTGCGGTTGAATTGTATATTTAATTGCAAATAATTATAATTATCCTTTAAATGCTAGAGAGAAGACAAGGTATTAAATGAAGAATAACAACGAAAAAAAAGTTGCCAATACATTTTAAAAAGCGGGAGTTGAACATAAAAGACTGAAATTTGTGGCATGCAGCCTTTGAGCAAACTGAGCGTGTGTTTTCTTCTAGTGCACACGTGTTAAAATTATTTTGCAAATGCCATTCATTTATACATTTTAATGCTGCAGAACAACAGAAAAGGATTAGTTTGTGGTTTTCCGTTTTTCTTTTCTTCTTTCGTTTCATGAACATGTTTTGAAAAATTACTAAGTCATGCAATTGAATTTGCACTGAGCTTGCATAATGACTGAACTTAATACATTAAAAACCAAAATACTCACAGCTGGGTGTCCAAATGAAATTATTCAGGATCTTAGTAACTGCATATTCCAATTGTTTAGCATTGAAAAATATAGATTGAACTTTTTATAATTCCTGATTGATTTTATATGATCTGAAGATTATAGTTGCTAAATAGGAAGAATTTTTTAAAAACTCCGGAAATAGCGTTACGTAATATGTAATAGCCCCTGAACGTAAGTGCGTACAGAAAAGTTGTATATAGAACTCAAACTTATATTTCCATAATGATATTATCCTAAGCTAACGTTTTCCCAAGCGAATCTGGCTTTAATAATAAAAAAATTAGAATTTTTATAAAATCGGTGGCCTGTGGCTGAGTGGTAGCATTGCTACTCTGTCAGTCCAGAGGTCGTAGGTTTGATTCCCGACATAGACCCTGGGTGTTTGCCGCAGATAAGCTAATCGGCTAGAGGGTTGTGTTTGTTTAAAGAAAAAAATAAAACAAAAAATAATCAAACAAATTTTCTTTCTTTTAATTTTAAGAAATATAACCTCTGCAGATAGGATTCGAACCTGTGCGGATAGAAGCCAATGGATTTCAAGTCCATCTCCTTAACCACTCAGACACTACAGCTTACAACGAAGCAAGCCCAATCGCTGAATTCAGTAAAAACAAATTAATGTACAAAATTAGATTAATATTGGTCAGATGTAAAAATTTTATATTTTCACTCAAAATAATATTGTAGGTAAATCCCACCAATTTAAATTGTTAACTTACTGTGAATATAAATTGTTGTTGTAATTTTTATAAGTATACAGTTTTTATCGGTTAAAATAACCTTTTAAAAATACAATTTCAAAATAAAATTTTGGTAAATCTAACCAATTTCCTAGGTTAGAATTGGGCCAACCCATAAATGCAGTAAAAATCAACCAATGGAATTGTAGTTTAGTTGATAGTGTGTAAAACTACTAACCGGAAGGTCGCAGGTTCGATGCCTGTGTGTTTGTTTAAAATTTTGCTTGTTTGTTTGCTTGTAATTTTTTGGTCTTGAGCTTAGCTTCTCATGCTAGTCATCTCAGTTAAGTCATCGTGTTAAACAACGATAGGACAAAGTGTATATTGACTTAAATACACACAGAAAAATTTCCATGAAAAATTGTCGAAAACCAGGCTAGTTTAAGTCAACATGATTTACAATAATTTTGAAGAAAAATGTATCCTTTTGAACTAACTATATTTCATGTTGATTTAATATTGCAGTACAGTTAAATCAAAACGAATTTGATACTGAAATAATACGAAAAATCACGTTGAATCAAAGTTATTTCGAGTTGAAACAACGTTAATTTGATATCGGAAAAACACGAAGAATTATGTTGAATCAAAGTTATTTCAAGTTTAAACAACGTGAATTTAATATTAAAACAACACTAAAAATCAAGTTGAATTATATATATATCAAGCTGAAACAACATGTCTTTAATGTAGCTATTCTATTAATTATTTTACTTATGTGATAGCCATCACAAAACTTTGTGCTGTAGCTGGCTGCCGCAGCCAAGATTTCAACTCGTACCACCTGTATGATAGATAGTTCACGCGCTAACTACTGCAGCCACAACATCTTCAAACTTTACTTTACCTATAGACTAAATCATCGCATGTAAAATGAATCTAATTTTAATTCAACATGATTTAAATAATTATTTAACAATTTGAAATTAAAGTTACAGACATATTAATTTAAGTTATAGACATGTTGATTTAAAATGAAATGTAACGTTTATAACAAAGTTGTGTTAACAGTGAAAAATTTAAAATCAAAAAGATTTAAGGTTAAATTAATAATTTCTCATTTAAAACTAATATCAGACAATGGTAATTTTAAACCAGCAGCAGTAAATTTTCGCTGGTAGTTCGTTCTTTGTCGTATACATAGCCGACACATGTAAAAATAAATAACAAGTCACACAACTAAGCACTACAGTGAACCGTAGCAATGAAAAAAGCAAATAAACACTAACACACTTAAACGACAAATTATTTAATGTAAATTTAATATGATTTCAATTCCCAATTGCGTCATGTAGATTTTACATTCCATTTTTTTCTGTGTGTATTTGTAAAGTAACTATTTTCGTTGTTATTATTTTAAGTTGGTAATTTTAACCATGAAAACTAGTAATTTTAAACACAAAATTTTTTAAAAATTAAAGTAGTAATATTAACCATCAAAAACAATTTTATTTTGCAAAAGTCGTTTTTCCCAAATTTATATTTTACAATTCAGTAAAATCCAAAATTTCGGTCTTGAAGTTTCTCATGTTTATGAACCTGTCGCCTTTACCATCTCAGCTAAGTTATTTTGATGAATAACGACAGCACAAAGTAACAATAGAAATGAATAACTTTAAAAAGTTTTTTTAATCAATGAAAATTGTAATTTCATAAAAATTGTAACATTAATTTAGATTAACAGTAGGCTAACTATTTAAATTGGTTAGATTTACCTATCATTTTATTTTGAGTTTAGCCCGCGAGAGCCAGTCATGTGACGTGTCTTGTGCCAGGTTCTCTTTCCTCTAGGGTTGTAAGCGTCATCACATTTGAAGTTCTGTGCTTCTAGAACAGTGATGGGCAAACATACACCATTTTATTCTTTGTTTGTATATGTGCTTCGCGGCTAAATAGATAGGCTATGTGTCTCACACACAGTATACGTGTGTTGATGGTGAAAAAACAGCCTATACTCGCATGCGTAGGAAATTGAGAGAATGCCCACCACTGCTCTAGAAAGAAAACGATCCAATGTATAGATAGGATGCTATTTCTTAAAATTTCTACAACTTTTTAATTAAACTTTTCGCCTTTAAATGCCAGTTTTTGTAAAATAAAACAAAAAATTTCGTATGCGAATTTATGTGTAAAACAGCAATAATATATGATAATTTGTTTTTGTTGGCAATATAATTTCTCACACAAAAATTTCGTTTTATTTTACAAAAACTGGCATAAGGCTTCAGGCTTATTTTCAATAATCTTGTACGTTTACAAAACATACATATTTGTATTTGCTTCACTGCCAGTCTTAACAAATGTTTATCTAATTTTTTGCTTAATCTACTTTTATATAACGTAATTCAATTTTATCTTTATACATATCTTTATATTAAACTACATGTTTATTTATCTATCAAATCAAATGTTATTCTTTTCTTATGCGATAATTGTTATGTTTAAGCCGTTTCTTGCAATTAATTCTCTCTCTGGTCAAATCACTAACGACATTAACTACAATATTTAGCTAGAAAAGAAATTTATTGATATCTAGCTGAAATTTCATGTTAACAACATCCGTAACACATTTTTTCTTATCTCTTTATTTTTCGCTCTCGCTCTCTCTCTCTCTCTCTCACTTTTTTGCACTACAATTATATGCCTCAAATCGATTCGATTCGAATCGATTGTTTTATTTCTTCTGCAGCTTTTTTTTGTTGTTATCGTTGTTTGGCTGTAGTAGTCTATAATTAAATTTTAATAAAGTTCCTTACAATTTTTGTTGTTGTTTTTTAACACGATGAAATATTTTTATCTTTCAACGTTGATAAGCAATGAGTGTGAGTGTTATAATTTGCTTTGCACTTATCTTATGTACAGTGGTGTATAAAAGTATGTAAACAGTTTATATTAAGCATTGAAGTTTGGTAAAGTGGGTGCTGTTGGCTGAGTAGGTAGAGCGTTTAAATACAAATCCTGAGGTCTTGAGTTCATGTGCATTGGTGTGTTATTGTAGTGGTTATTGTTGGATTGTTAAAGTGATGAAGGCATAGCACTGATCACTTTGGTAGTACCGGCAGCGGCTAATACTAACATATCGTAATGCATTTCACAGCTCCCTCCTTCGTCGGTATTGTAGCAGAGCCGTCGGCGAAGTAAAATAACTAATAAAATGGCTACACAGCTTAAAAACAATTCGATGTCCCTACTTGACACCAGAGGGGCTTGCAACACTGCTCTACAAAAAAAAACGCGCAATAGCAGGGTTGTAAATAAATTAAGCTTTCTATCTCTCTCCCACTTCACCACCTGTTCTCGCTACGCTATCCCTTTCCCAAAGAAGGTAACACATTAAATACTTAACTGGTAGGCATTAATTGCCTGACTGTGTTACTTCTCTTAAAAAAATAAAAAATAAAAAAGTAGAGGACTAACATTGAAATATGTTTAGAAATAAAAACGTATGTTCTTAAAATATTTGTAGTGCAGGACATGTTAAGAAATGATGAAAATTTAAGTTTTTCGAGCCAGCGCAAATTCAGGCGAAAGATACAAAAATGGTTAAAACATCTGCAATTAAAATAATAAAAATTTATTCATGTTATTCCGAAAGTTTTTAGATCAGTCTAACAAGACTGCATATTAAATAATTGGTCATCATCTAATCAGACCCGTTTTTATAATTTTACCAAAGAATTCTAATTAAATTTGTCCCATAATTAATATTAAATTTTCCATTTACCAAATACCAGCTAATAGCTTTCTAACTAGCAAATAAACTTTAAATAGTGTATAAATGCTGCTAAGTCCCTAGAAAAAAGCCTAAGAAGAATTTTTATTTAAATTTTTATGAGCAATTTCTGCTATTTATTCAATTGTAACACATTTTCCATGTCAAAGTTTATTTTCAGCATTTATTTGGCAAATTCCTAACATAGCAAATGAAGGACATGAAATGAAATGTTCTTCTCAATGTAATAATCCTAAAATGCCAGCAAAAAGGGGGCAACAAATAAAAAAAATTATAATCATGCAAGGTGGCTAAGAAAAATAAAAGTCAAATAAAACACAATAAGTTGCTACAATAACACACTTTCAAAATGTTAAGAACTTGATGTGGTGATGTGAACAAAACGAGCGAGTGGTCTCAAGGGTGGCGGCAGGCAGTGTGTGAATTATTTTATATAAATTTGATTGCCAGCGATTACAGCGATTAAGTGGAACAAGGAAAGAAACAAAAATAAGAAGAATTATTTCTAACAATTTGAATAGAAAATTACATGAAAATATTTTTATACTCTTGAATAATGTTTCAGACAAATTTCCGAATGTATTTAAAAACAGTTTACGTATAAATCAACTAAATAGCTTAAAAAACAAAAGTAAATATTTCTAAGGCTGGTGGAAATAGAATTTCATATTTTAATAAAATGGCATGTCGTTTAAGTTGAGTGGCAAACGTTTCAAATGAAAATTAATCATAATTATGCAAATTTTTTTTTTCGTTTCTCTTTCATTCTTGTTAGTGAAATATGGAAAGAAATTTGATTACATTTGTTAAGGACTTTTGTGGAATGAGTTGCACTGCACAATGGCTTGAGATTAAAATATAAAATTAAAATTGGTTTTGCATATATTTTATTTGCATTTTTTATTTAATTTTATTGAATGATAATAGATCTGGCTTGAATTGGTTCTTTTTATTTATTAATTTATTAACTATTATTAAAAAGAAAACAGTACAAAAGATGTCAATTTATTATAACAATACTTAAGCTGAACGTTAAAGTCACTGTGTTCGGTACACCAGCTCATTAGCGTTCATATGCTTTGCTGTAATTCCACATTTAAATTGGCTTGTCATTTGTTAGGAATATTACCTATTTTAAGAACCCCTGAAGAAAATAGATGATAACTTCAAAATGGCTGGACCAATAAAACTAAGTTTGAAAATTATGGATCAAGTCATATTTAAAACAAAATTTACTAAATTAAAATCGATCCAGCCGTTTGGGAGCTACGGTGTCAAAGACGGACAGATTCAAGAGGATAAATCTAGAAAATATGTGATATCTTCTAAACGGGTGGACCGTTTTTCTTCAAACATAGCTAAGAACACTCTCGAACAAGCCACCTTTCAAACAGAAAGTCAAAATCGGTCCAACCATTTGAGCTGTACGATGACCTATACAGACACACACTACAAACTTATAACACCCCTCTTTTTTGGTCGGGGCTCAAAATTAATAGTAGAATTTTATATTTTAATAATAATTTTCCGAACATATTACCAAACATAGTTCATAACTGCCAAATGGTACACTACAACACAACAAATTTGAAACTAATTACCTGAATGGAACGTCTTAAGTAAACGATCCATCCATTTTTGTATTATTCTATTTGGGACTGCCCTGTTTGAGCACAGCGTATTTGTGCAGGGCATCAAAGTCGATTATGTTCTGTGCCAAAAATCTTTTCTTAATTTTGTATATATGAACTGCAATTCGCAATTTGTATATATGAAAGCAATTCGTCTATCTGCTAAGTATTTTCTAAGTTATTTTCATCCCACTGTGCAGTAAAAGTTGAGCAAAAAGTATAAATTTAAATAACAAAAGTGTAGGCAGTTTGCACAATTTTCCACCTTTTGAACTGAAATAAAAATATCTTAGAAAAAATGTAGTTGTTTCTTTTTATCCATAAATGCTGTAAAATATGGGTCTTAATATTAGAACTGTAGTTCATTTGTAACACTACAAAATATATGTTGAAATTATGTTTTCCATAAATAATTAATGCAAAAAAAACAGACTACAAAACACTGACAGACGAACGGACCGGACCACAAGTCCAAAATAAAAAATTAAAAAAAGAAAGCACAGTGAAAGCACTTCCTTCAAACCTGGTGTCCAGGTTGGAACGAAGTTGCTGTCGCCTTCGGAATAACCCCTGATGGCTTGGGAAAGCCGTCTTTGGCCTGCTACTTTCGACCTTATACCATCGGCAGACCACGTTCGGTCTTGCCCGTTTGTCCGCTATGTCAGACGCTATGTTATCGCCCTGATAACCACCAAAAATAAAAATTATAATACGAAAACAAAAATTTCACCTACCTTGATGACACTAAGTAAATGAAGATAGTTTTTTCAACCCCTAGACGGAAAACGAAGACAATTTGTCGACAAAAAACCACTATCGCCTGGAAGATTCTTAGGCGCTACTTCTCAAGCATATAGCCGATTACCTGTTGTTTACCCAAAACACCTTCACTTAGCAAGGAAACCAAACATAGTCTAAGAATTCCCAAAAACTAGAAAAAAATCTCTAAAAAATCCCTAAAGGTCCCCGGTTTCCCAAAAACTAAAGCAAAAATCTCCCCAAAATCCCTGAAAACACTAAAAACGACCACAAAAATCTCACCAGAATACCAGAACTTCCCCGGAAACAACGGCAACACCGAAAACCGCGAAAATACTAAAGCGGCAATTTAACAATGGCGGCGGCCTGTTGGCTTCGTTTTGAATTGTCTTTACCAGTATTTGTTACACATATTTTTCCAATAAAATTTTTGTTTTACTCCCAGCATAGAAAACATTTATATGGTGGATATCATATGCACAACGTGCCATAGGGAACTTCGTTCCAAAATGGGTTCTATTTCACAGTTTCCGATATAAATTATCCAAATCGGTCTATAAAAGGCGGAGTCTTGAGGGAGCCAACATTGAAAAAAGAAGAAAAGAAAAATAGCAAACGGGTTGATAAAATTTTCTTTCTCTTGAAGTCGGTTAAAAATTACACCTTTAATATTATCGGGCGTTGTCTATTACAAAGTTAAAGTTCTCAGCAAAAATTTGGAACGATTTTCCGTCATCCCCCACGTAAAATTTGGTTGATCAACAGACCCGTTTCGGCTATGTGCCATCTTCAGTGTTCTTTTGATAACAAAACTACTGCTTCGACCGAAGCAAGTTTGTTCGCGAGAGATGATGATTATTGTTGTTTCTTCTGCGTCGAAAAGTGCTTCGAAGAGGTATGATTTGTTTGTGATGTCCCACTTGGGAGCTCTTGTTTTTTAGATGAAACAGCACCCCTTTCGAAGCATAAAAAATGTGCTACACTCTAAAACACTTTTGTTGCAAATTAGGTCGATAATAGTAGGCAACACTTTACTGATTATTATCGACCTAAAATTAGGCAAGCATTTTCTTTGTTGATTTTTGAACAAAATATGTTTAATACAAAAAAATAAAACAAAAACGACTGAGAAGCGATTGACTGTGTGCAGCTTTGAACCGTGACCTCCGGGCTGATAGTCTATCGTAGCTACCATAGAACCGTATTTCGTCATCCAATGGAATCATAGCTAAGCTACAGACACATTAGTCATGTTTTTTTTATAAATCTCTCTCCTCAAGCGATAAGCGAGAAAACAGAAATAAAAAGAACGAAGGATAGACAGTCTGGCAGACGGGGAAAGTTTAAACAAAAACTGTTTAAAAAGTCACATTGCTTATATACTTTTATGTTTAAGAAATTAAAATTTTTCAAAATCTGTTAACAGATGGCTGATTTATAGGGGTAAACATAAAATATATTATAAGTGGTCATTCTTGCAATCCATTCCTTGCACTTCTCGCGAATTTTAAGCTCATAGCATTTGAAAATATGTACATACACTCTAAAACATTACTTCAAATTTACGATCATATATTGTCTAAATTTGTGTTGAAAATTTCTCCTTGTCTAAAATTACATAGATTTTGTAGTTATTTTATTAAAGAAGAAACCTTTCAAATTAAACATATTTAGTCCAAGTGGAAAAAATATAGCATAAAGTAAAATACGGCTATGGCTGAAAGGTAGATACGTCAAACTATCAGTCAGGAGGTCGCGGTTCAAACCTGCACGCAGCCAATCACTTTTTTTAGTAAAAACATTTTGTTGAAAAATAACGCGTGTGTAATTTTAGGTCGATAATAATCTGTAAAGTGTTGCCGACTATTATCGACCTAATTTTTAACAAAAGTGTTTTAGAGTATAGATTTTTTTGGAGTAAATAAAAAGAAATTTTTTCCGCAGATTTTGACGACGATATCTCCCGATATCTCAGCGAATGCCCAGATATGCGGCATTCGCTGAGTGGAAATCGATTTCGCTAAAGTTTCTGCGAGAATTAAAAATAAAAAATTTTTTTTAAAACTTTTCGACCACGATATATCTCGAATGGATCAAAGAATTATAATGAAATAGACGGACATTGTTTCTTGTGATTAAAAGCTGATTAGATTTTGATTTCGATTGCAACGGTGGATTAAAATGTATTTGAGAAAAATACTTTGTTAAATATGTTATATTCGAAAATTCTTGCAATGTACCAAGTCGAATCGATTCATATTCAACCGATATCCAGGTAAAGTGAAAGCCTTTCGAATACTGCAAGGTTTGTTGATATCGGTTCACCCGTTTCAATGTTATGAGAGGTCAACATGCATAAACACACATACATACATACATACATGCAACAATACAGATCGCATCGTAACAATAACATCAGAAATCACCACAAAAAATTCGCTTATATAATTTCAAATAGAGTTCTTAACACCCGACCAATGCCTGCACTCCTTATTATTTAAAAGCCTTAACATTTTTATCTTTAAAAGGCTCAACATTTTAGCAACAATGTTTCAAACCATTTTTGCTGTTTTTTATTTCTACTAAATAAGTCATTAGAATAAAAAAATATTAAAAAAAAACCTCATTAAAGGATTATTATATTTTACTCCTGTTAAGGTGCTCAAAGTATTTCACTATTTTATACAATTCTTTTATTTCACTATTTTATCCGAAGTCAACCATTTAAATTTACATTTTATCACACGCCATTTGAGTTGATTAGCTTCAGAAGTTAAGTTAAGATATGTTCGTTTTACAACATTCAAGTGTAAAAAGTGCTAAATTTCACGCAACTTCAAATTTGTTTTGAAATTGTTACAAACAAATGCCGTTTAGCTTAACAGTAAAAACTGAATTTTAATCTTGAATGTTGAGTGATTAGCATACGAGTATGTACTAACATGAGCACGCAGATGCATGAAGAAACACGCATACATTTTGAACACTAAAAAAATGAATTATGTATGTATTTGTAACGATTTCGTAAATACAATGCAATTAAATGTATTTATTTATATCGTGATTTTGTTCTAAAGGATTAATGAAAAAATTAAGAAGTAGTTGAGTATAAAAGTAAAATGATTTTATGGACTAAGTCCATGAGTTCAGCATGGCCTTGCCTGAAATTGAACATATAACCTCCCTGTTAATAGTCTAGCACACTATCCACTACACTACCTGTTTTAAATGAATATTCATTTATTCTAAATCACAATTTCAGATAATTTTACTTACAGAATATTTTGATTATTTATGTGTGTGTGTTATTTTTATATATACATTTTTTTTGTATTTATAACACAAACAACGGACAATATTGAATGCAACCGAAACTCCGTATGAATGTGCACTTAGCTTTTTTATTAAATGTTAGAATCAGTTACAAATATGATAGCTTGGAGTTTTCAATGTTTATTCATTTAAAAATGACTGCACGAAACACTTCTTAAATAAAGTACATTCCCTTATTGTAATACAGTGGACGTCCAATAGTACGTACTTCCGTTTCCACGAATTTCCAATAGTGCGAAAGGTACAAAAGGCTAATTTTTTGCATTGGCTGTTCTATAGTACGAATAAAAAGAGTTTTTTGCTATTCGATAATACGAATAAATGTATTTTTTGAAAGAACATGTACGTTTTTATATATATAAATGAAATTTTAGTTTTGCTTTGAAGTTCTTTACTTGTTTTTTTTCTGCGTTAAAGTAAAAAATTCAAAAAGAAGCTAATTTTTTATATAAAAGGAGGAAAATCTGTAGTCCAATAATACGAATTTTCCAACATTACAAAAAGGCCTGACATTATATAATTCGTACTATTGGACGTCCACTGTAATACTGTGAGTGTAAAATAATGGGATTTTGAAAGATTTTAGTGGCTATTAGGTGTTTCCGATATTGCTTTTTATTTCGCTAAATATGCGATTAAGATAATGGTTGCTAAGGCCAGAGCTGCTGAAAGCTTTACAGACAACAACTTAAAAAAAAGAGTATTTGCTCAAACTTCGTTGGGCGGCGACACGCCTTAAGCTGATTGACCTGAAATTTTTTGGGATAGTCTTTTTTTATAAATATCCATCGATTTGGGGGGGGGGGGGGGGGGGGGTATGAGACTTGAAGAAATCTAACTCTAGTGTCCATACAGAAGAAAATGTCAATGTAAAATCAACATGTCGCATTAGGGTGATTATTTTTTTTTTGCACGTATGTTTTTTTGTAGTCCCCACTTGAAATTATGTTGGAAATGTTTAAAAAAAGTACCCTGAAAGTTACAGCCCTCAATATTAATTTTAATTACTTTCCCAAAGCGTGAAAAGATTTTCCATACAAAATACACGAAAAAATAATGTATTTTTATTAAAAATTCGAATACTCAGCCGCATTTGATGCTATAACATTGTGCTTGACCTTAATTTACTCGGAATAAAACGGTCTTTAAAATGGCATATAGCGATGAAAGTGTAATTTGTAGTGGTGAGTTGGTACAGGTCACTGAAGTTAGTTTTTATCTAAAATTCTCGTTTTTAAGCTGTTATCTCCAATATAATTAACTGGATCAAAAAAATGTAAATGCCAAATTTGTTGAAAACTTAATTTCCTACAAAAATGTGACATAGACTAAATTGCTTACATTAATGCCCTTTGAGATATTAAACTTTAACTTATGTGTAGTATAAAATTTTTACTTTAACTTAACTTATTAGTGGTGAGTATTAATATACTATACCATTTTGCAAATGCAACGACGCAAGACTATTTGCACGAGATTGTGAATTGGCCTATTGTGAATTGGGCTATTGTGAATTAAATACAGAAATAAATAAATCCGAAAGCTTATTCTTTTAATTCCGAACGTCTTTCAAATAAAACATTCATTTATACAAATTCCCTATTTTCAGCATACATATTTTAAGGTTAATTAATGATCTTACTTTAATTGTTTTGTCACACATTTCATCAATCACAACTACTAGACTGCGTATTACGGCTAACATTTCCAAGAATTACTTAACAAAATCATCAAAGGATTGAAAGAAAAAAAAAATTAATCTTAATTCACCTAAAACATCAATCATTTGTTCAGAAACCATTGAATGGCTAAAGTGTTGGCTAAAAGGTATTTAAAAAGCCTTTTGAATAAAACCAAATTAACTTATGCGTTTATTTCATTTAACAATCAGTCCTTTAATTTTTTTAGAAACAGGTACAAGTATGCCTGATTTTTTGACATTTTGCCGAAAAAAACGGTCAAATATCAATTCAACACTATACCATCACCTTTAAAAGTATTTCTTTCTCTTGGAACTGTCAACATTTTTTATTTATATTTTTGGTAATGCACAAAATGGCTTTGGAATTCTTGACGCAAGTGTGTTTCAACATTAAATTCATAAATAAGTAGAGAAGTGAAGTGTATAGAAAACAAACAATCCTTATATGTCAACGCATAAACATCATTTATCATGTGACAAAACACAATTTTACACTTTAAATTAATGAAAATGTCCAAATTTTGAGAAAACAACTTTATCAAGATGTTGAAAATCACAAAATGCAAAACTTCATACTCGCTAATATAAAATATTTAAACAAATCAAAAAATCACTGATTTAAACAAAAAATGGAAACAATTTGAACTGGTTAAGCAAAAAAATTTAATTGGGCAAATCACGCCAAAAATAAGAAAAAAAATGGGGAAAAAACTAAAGCGTTTAATGAAGATTAATGGTAAACAAATCTGTGATAAGATCTCTTTTTAACAATTTAAATCGAACTAAAACTAAAAATCAAATAGAAATTTATATTCGTATCTCTTTGGAAATGCTCTTACGTAGCCAAGTAGTAAGCAGTTGCGACTTTGCTGTCAACTGATTTTAATGAATATGTTTGTTGGAGAAGTTAACTGGCCAACAAATGTTGTAATAGTTTAAAATATGTAAAAAGATTGGTAACATATATAGTACAGTCGACTCTCGATAATTTGAAATTCAAGGGACCAGCGAAAAAGTTCATATAATCGATAGTTCATATTAACAAGAGTTTAAATTCTCAAAAACAAAATAGAAAAAAGATTAACAAGACTTTGATTAAAATTAAAAAAATAAAGCAAAAACATGAACACCTTCATATTACCAGTTCAAATTATAGAAGGTAGAAAAGTCAAACTTCAAATTATAGAACGTCGGCTAGCAAGATGATATGGGTTCCCATGTATAAAGCAATGTATATAAACCAGGGACCGTAACGATTATGAGTAATATCATAAAAATTTCGATTTAATTGCTTTCTTCAATTTTTACTAAAAAAATCAATTAATAGAATTATAATTGAGTTTTATATTTTTATCATAAAATAATTCTTGTTATTTAGTTTTATTTTTTAGCTTAAAAATAACGATTATTTTAAATTTTTATTGTTTTATTGTAGGTTTTTAATTCTCGTAATATGACTGACGTATCACCAATTTGTTAGACACCTTTACTGAGTGTATTATTAGGCTAAGGTTCGTAACATTTTAATTCAGAAAGAATTGGGCGTGATTAATATTCCAATATAATATAATATAAACACATTGTTCGATATCGAATGTCATTATCGAATCAGCTCGATATCGTAAGCGACGATTCGGCCCCACTTCTGTCACTAAATTGTGAATAAAATATAAAGTTGTACACCAATTTCAATGAAAAAGGGCTCAATTCTTTTGGAATATATTAAGCTACATGCTATACAGAAAAATATAGATAAGAATTATATTCAATAAAATAATGTTGTTGAAAAAAATACTAATTTCAATAAAATTTGTAATTAACTTAATACAATATTTATCAATACCGCACATTTTGAAAATCATGCAGTAAAAAGTGTTTGATAAAACAGTTATTGAAAAACTGCAAATATTTAATAAAAATAGTCGTTAAATCAAATACATTCGTACGTAGTTCCATGTATACATTGACATACTTTCCAGGGGTGAGTGCATATGTACTATAAAACAACTTTTATCTTATTAAAAAATAACTGGAATACAGCTCAGCTGTAGAGAGCATGCTTTACTTCCGAAGAGCCGGCGTTCGTATCCCATCCATATCAACATTTCTTTCTATTTATTTTTTTAAAGTAAATTTTAAATAAATTTTTTTCAAAATTCTCCCAAGTCTTAATAAAAAATTTACTTAAATTTTAAATAAATTTTTTTTACTATTTTTTTTTATCAAAATAGCGGAATTCCTTATCACAGGAAATTTGAAAAATAATTAATTGAATACCGGGAGTTTTGTTATCAAAAACAAAACTTATTTTTTTCTGTGTGCTGGACAAAAAACTAGCCCGTTGTTGCATTTTTAATTTGTTATAAAGTTTTAAAAATTAAAATTAAAAAAAAATTTATAAAAAAGAACGTTTTTTTGCTCAAACTTTTTTTAAGATATAGCTAAAACTACTGTGCAGATTTAGAAATAATGTTTGTACGGCTTAAAGATTATTTTGTTGTGGAATTTTGAATTTTTTACTTAACTGAATATAGCATGGCCTTCTAAAATTATGCTCATATATGTCCTGCAAGAGCCTTCATTTTTGCATCTGCATAGCATATGTAGTCGGTAACGGCTTAAATTTTTCCGGAACGCGATGTACTGTAAACGTGTGTAATCAATCAATCACTAGTAATAGGTTATAACCCTCACATGCTATATATTAAAACCGACCCTAAAAAGTCACTCAACAAAAACAAAAAAAATTTTTTTCTTGAACTATGTTACCAATGCATAAGCTATCGCCTCAATTATACTGCTAATTATTGCCATGTGCCAAAATTTTTTATAACCCAGCTACACACAAGGTGCAAAAAGAAAAATCCAATTTCTAATGGCATCCTCGGAACAGTATCTTTGGAACGTGTTAATTGCATTTTCCAGCCATTTATGATAAATTTTATTTCATATTTTTGTTCCTTTTAAATACCACAATGAGATTGCGATGTAAAAATAAAGTTCAACAAAAATTAACCGACATCAATTTAAATAAGTGTTAACGTTCTTTTCACTTAAATGTCACATTTAGAAATGATTCTGTCCATATCGAGTTCTAAAAAACGCACATACACACAAACAAAGATAGAAGGCCAAATACAATACATACACATAAACTTAATATGAAACCAAAAAGTGACACTTGTGGATTGTGGACACAAAATGACAATGCAAGAGACACAAAAATAAACAAACACTGACTGACTGACTGACTGACTGATTTAAATACTAAACTAATACAGGGTGGTGAGGTAAGAGATGTAGCAGAATCAAAGATTTCTTGTAACCAAATTGATGCCAAAGAAGCAGAGCATATTATCCGGCTAAATGACAAAATGACTGGCTGCAAGACAAGCTGGTTTGCAAAATCTTCAGCGAATAGTTGACTTAAATAATCTCTGAAGTTAAAAAATAATGCCTTATGTTAAATGAGCCTGGCCTGCAAATGTTCTTGTTGTTCCATATTTAATTTTTATTATTCGTCATTTCAACTTTTTGTTTGGATTTTCTTTTAAGATTTCTTCTGTTAATTTGTTTGTTTTGTAGGTTTGTGTTTTAAATGTTTCTTTTTGATTTGAACCAAGATAAATACGTTAACAAATCAGCGGCACCTAAAAATCCTATACATACGAACTTCAAGCATGCAACACTCAGTAATACTGAAATATTGTTCGTATTCAAATATTGGTACAAATTTGTTCAGAGGATATTATTCAACAGATTCTTAAAAGTATAAAATAATTCTGAAACATTTTGCTACTAACATACATATTAATATATTTTTTGGTTTGCCTGCTAAACAATTTGATATTTAATGATCTGTTTTCAAAAAATGCCTATATATATAAAGTTTAAAAAATATATTTGAGACATTCGTCCTGTTAATTATTCAAAATTTTTGTTATCTGTTGTGAGTTAATTTATTCTAATTGCCTGCACTCTGTGTCAAATATAAGTTGTTTTATGTATGTTGCATAAGTTTTTTCAAACTAATATGTTTGTATTTCTGTAATTCTCATATGTTCTTTGAGAGTTTGAATACGTATTTGAAAACATTTTATAGGCACAAGCACCAACAAAGTGCCGCCATTACTTCCCAAAAATGGGAGAAATAGTGTTTTTTGCAATAAAAAGCTTTTTTCAGTTTGTGTCCATTTTTCATTGGGGTAGTTTTTTTTTGCTTGAGTAAAAATGACACCTCGTCTTCATATTGATGACACTTAGTCAGCTTATGTATGTCGTATCAATATCAAAAAGATTAATTTTTACGTTGATTTTGTACACTGCCGATATCGAAATAGCTGGTGAAGGCGTTGGCCCATAAACTTGCGATGAACTGAGGAGTCTTAGATCAAGTTAAAAATATATAAAAAATGTAATAAGTAGTAAAATTAAAATAAAAACAAATAAAAGTAAGATATTCTTAATTTAGCTTTTTAATCATTCCACTGACGATAGAATTTTCATCATTGACATTAATGACAAGTTGACCAACTAATGTAAATGTTGATGACATTATGATGACAACTGTCAGGCGTAAAAAAAGCTTTTGTGACGGCTTCTCTATTAGTGTATCAGAACGTCCACGCTATCATTTGAGTGCCTTTGATCTATGTTATAAATGTTAAAAATGCCACATTTCTCTGCAAAGTTTCGAGAAGCGTGTTATTAATTGAATTGTTTAAAGCTCTGCTTAAATGCAACAACTTAACATTTGTCGCCTTCGTCGGCAATGACGATCATGCTGGTGCTGGGTTGTAAATGTGTTTATTGGTTTCTTTTCTTAGATAGTCTTCACTTATTTCTATTCTCTTCACCATCCTTAACATCTTGCTGCTCATACGCACTCTGATTGTTGTGGCATGTAGCATTTCTAAAGTTAAAGTCGTCGTTGTTGTCATCGTTAAAGGGAAACACATTAAAAGTAAATTAACTTATCAGCAACAACGATCAGTTATTTTATTACGTTTGTCCACGCAGTAACACGAACATTATAATATCAAACGATGCCGTTTTTTTGTTGTTTTTGGTGGTACCTCTTTTGATTTGTTCGGTTTTTTTCGACTAGGCTATGCCCAGGCTCATGATTTGTATTTTTGTTGTGATTATAGTTGTTTCTTGTTTTTTTCTATATGATAATTTAAATATTGTTGTTAGTTTTGTAGGGATTTCATTATTGCAGCATTTTGGCTGTTTCACAGTGGTTCCAATTGGGAAAATATGGTAATAAATCTGTATCTTTGGAACTTGCAATCCAATTACAAAGCAATGTTTGCAAAAATCATAGAAAAAGACATAAGCTATAAGAATATTGAAATTCGTACCACCCTGTTGAAACACATGGAGAGCTATAGGGTGCCAAATTTGACTACTTACGGCATGAAAAATACAATAATAATTAAAAAATTTAGTTTAATGCAATTTTCATGGTTGTAAATGAAATGCTTCTGAAAATTTGAATATTTTTAGAAAATCTGCTCTCCTGACATTTTTGAGCGGCCGTTTAACAATTAAATTTGAAAAACTTGATGGGCGCTGTTTCCTTAAAATTGACTTTATACGACACGTTTTTTACATATAGATTGTCAGGTGTGTGAGACATATGTAACTTCGAATGTTTGTAAAAATTGGCATTTCACAGACGATTTATAATTTTTACTTTCACACGCACATGTGCAATTACATTTGACACAAGCTCTGAGTGTTTACAACAGCTGAGTTTGTGCACAATTTTCATAAATACGAGTATATAAAGCGCTCTATGCTTTTTAATGTTTTTCAGCCAAACCACACTTTTGTTAATTAAAGCGCACTATACATTGGTAAAATTCACATCAAACATTAGGGTGGTATTACTGAAAATTTGTTTGTATGTGTGACACCGACGATGCTTGATGAAAAATCAAAAAAAATTTTGAGTGTTGGCATGCATGACGGGGAAATTTGATGAATGTATTGCTTTTACTCTTCAAGCACTTTCGCATTTTTAACAAGATTTGAAATTGAACAGATGCTAAAGATGTCGGATGAGAAAAATGTTTTGGTCGCGATTGTTAAGAAAATAATAATTAATAATAAAATAATAAATTATTACAAAAATTAATGAAGTAAAAATTAAAAATATATGATAATGATAAACAAATAATAAATGATGAAAGAATTAATTTTCTGCGTACAAATGTTACGAATTTTTCCTTCGCAACCAACATACATCACAATACAAAGTTAAATTTAAAATGAATGCTTAACAAGTGTATGTACGTCAAGCACACGCGCATGAGCTTGATGTGAAGCCTTCGACAAATGTATAGTGCCCTTAAAAACAGTTGATAACTTATGCTTTCTTAGATTAAAATAGAACACAGTCTAATAGAGAGGCTTAGTGCAATAACTCTATATGCCACAAAAACAAAATATGGAATAAATGGTCTTTTAATTTTAAACAAAATTTAAAAGTGTATAGTTGTTGCAATTTTCTACTCTAAATACGCAGCATAATTAGTTGCAAAATACTAGAATTTAACCAAAAATTTCTCTAGGACGCAAAAGTATGGCACCTAGCAAGGAAATGAGCACATAAATCCAATTTGTTAATTTCATGTGGCTTACCGAGTTATTGCACTAAGCCTTTCAATTCAAAATTTTTCATATGACTTTGCTTCTGTAAATTTCATCTGACAATGTTTCATATGTTTCACACGGAATGTGTATAACTTCTGCAGTGGGAAATTTGACAAGTCAGATGTAAAAAACATGTATAAAGCCAACATAAGCGATTAATTTAGAATTTCGTATAAAAATTCTCTATGTTCGTCCAATGATGGATATAGCGTGCATGCTTAAATCCATTTAAAATTTTAGCTGCAGTCATTTTTGAAGTGTATTTTTTTTTAAAATATTGAAAAGAAAAAACTTTTGACTTTGAAAAGTTTTTGAGAAAAACTTCGAACATTTAATGCCAGATTTTGTAAATACAAACGCTTTTTGCGTTTGGAAATTTCTATGGAAAAAAAGTTTTTGAAACGTATTTGCGTTATTTTTCATGCAAATTTGAAACGCTTAGAAACGCAATTTTCTTACAAAATCTACCTATTAAGCTCGATTTTTGTCAAAATCAGGAAGTTTTTACTATCCTTTTCAAAGCCTTGACTGTGAGTCTTTTTCACGTCTAAATGAATTGAAGTAACAATTTTCATGCATATTATCAAAGATTGTGTTGAAAATTATAAAATATTTTTTTGAAAAGTTTAGATATGAGTAATTCCATTTAGCCGGGTGTGACCATTTTACACACAGTTTTTGTTATAAATCAAGAATATAAAATGTTTTACTTAAAAAAACGTTGGGAAGACACTAATAGAACAGGATTTCTGTTCAGAATGGTCGCCAGAAGGCTGCGACGGGTGTGACCTTACAAATCTTAGTTTTAAAGAATTATGACTTTCAGTATAAATTCTGTAAAATTTTGACTATAAGGTACACAATAATTTTGGTATAGATATCTGTTCAAAGGGTTTTTAATTGTATTATGTATTTACTGTTTGACAAAAAAAAATCATTTTTCTTATAAGAAAACTATTTTTAGAATGAGACGGGTGTGACCGACAGGTGTGACATAGTACGAAAATTCAAAAAATTCGAAGAAATAAAAGTTTTTATTGATTTAATTAATGTAAATAATATAAAGATAAACTCATAAGAAAATGATAAGACATTAAATTATTTGCTAGCCGTTCTATTATAGACATCAGAATACTCTAGCTGAATATTTTTTTTTTTTAAATTCAATAAAAAACAAAAAAAGTTTATTTTTTTCAGAGATAACGGTTTTTATTAATAATGAGAAAGGGAATAAAAGAAAATCTGAAATAAATATTAAACATACAAAGAGGGAGACCAAAATGTTTCTTGCATGATCATTTAAAAGTGCCTCAAATTGATTAGAAAGTATTAAATTGTGTATTTTTTTTATTTTTTCTATAACTGTCATTCTCTAAAAACCATCAATTGAGAGATTTTCATTAAAAATGAGAAAATTAGTTTTTCCTTGCATAGGGCCGTTTTACGTGGAATCACTCATATTCCATTAATGGATGTACATATTTACGAAATAGAGAATAAAGTCGAAGCCAAAAATCTAAATTTTAGAATTCAAAGGCAAATATCTTTGATAATATTAAAGATATCTTAATGTATTAACTGTATTTTCTTTATCTATTTATAAACTTTACAACAAGTATTAATTCATAAAGTTCGGAAAGCATTAGTAAAATCTATGACCTGGTCAACTTTGACACTTTGTAGCTCATCATGTGTTTTAACAAGGTGCTCAAAATTTTAACATTCTGAAAGATTACGATGTCCTCCTCTATGATTTTTAAACATTGTTTTGTAATTGGACCTCAAGTTTCAAAATTACAGATTTGTTACTTTTTTTTCAATTGTAACCACTGTGCGTTCGATACATGGATGAGTTGGAAGTATATTTTTTTAGTGTACTTAAGCAAATTATGGTTGTAGTAATAAGATTTATATTAATTTTTCTCTTATTTGAACGATTTATGTATATCGGCTTAAACGTTTGTTATTTGTCTATGAACGAATTAAACTAAAATTTTGATGTAATAAATGTACAATTATGAAGCAATGTAGGAACTAGAAAGAAGTTCTGCGACGAAATATTAGGATCCTTACTCCTGTTGTAGGTTAAATATTTGTTGTTTTATTTAAAATCTAGCTACATGACTCGAAACAAGCAATTGTCAGTAGCATTACAAGCATTCGATAGGCTTTTGCTGTATTTTAATATTTGAACGCAATGTGAAGTCTTTCTTTAGAAGGCTTTAAATTTTTCAAAACATTGTTGCATTTTTTAATTTCGTGTCCCCATTAGAACGTTTCTTTCTTTGGCTCAAATAGCATCCATTAAATTAATCGCTTTTAATTATGAACAGTTAACATCAATTCCAGCTTTATTTAGCATTTAAGTTATTAAAAATTCTTGTAAAAGCTGAAATATTGTAATATGGAAGGAAACCCAACAGAATTATCATGTTGCAACAACTTTTACAACTCAATCATAATTTAACAAATAAAAATTTAACGATCGAAGTGTTTATAAGCTGTTCTTTATATTGGATTCATATAATAAACAGACACTGTATATTTTTACGGTTTTTAAAAATTTCCATCTCTCACTTATGTTGATTGCAATCCAATAATAATACTTTTTCTTTTTAACTAATCCAAATACAATAATACAACTTTAAAGTTCTTGTATTTTGAATTTTACGACATCATTTAGGTTTCGACAACAATGTATGGAAAATGGAAATAAAATTGTATGGCATAATGCTGGTTTTATGTGATTTTAATCGCTTCTTTCATTTAAATAAATGATGCGTTGCATCATGGAGCAAATCTAAAAAAAGGTGCATTGAGCATTTGTAAGCAATTAACAATATACCGGTATTATAAATGCTCATCTTTTTTCTTCTTGTGCCGTTTATATTTACAAATTGCAACAATGTTGAAGGTGCTGTAAAAATTGCAGAAGCTATAGGTTTCATCATTATGTTGCCAATGCCAGAGGGCAGCATAAGTGTGTTAGATTGAATTGCCACAAAATACTATACTATCAGAGCTGCCGTTTTGGTTACTTTTAACCAAAATTGTTTACTTTTTTCTTAATGTGTACATACAATGAAAATTTTTCCATAGAGTTTGTTGTTGCTTAATATTACCAAGTGGAAAACAAATGGAAGTTCCATATACATGAGGCAGTGTACCCAGGCTTGTCATATTTACCGATTTATCGGCATGTTGTGTAAAAATATATGTTTGTCGACCTGTGTAACAAAAAAAATATGCATAGAAAAAATAATATTAATTAAGAATTTTCTTTTCATGCAGATAAAAATTATTTTAAACAATTTTATAATTAAAATATTAAACAGTGTTATTTTTCACTTTTTATAACAAAATTACTATTTAACCATGTCAAATGAACATTAATTCGAAATAAATAAAGGAGAGCAAGTGACTGACTAAGTGTATGTTAATTTATCGTTTATTTATTGTAGCAAAAAAAAAGGATGTCCTTGATTTCAAGTTTCTAGTTTGAAAATGCTGCTTTTAGAATTTTTTTTTCATAGCATTTTATAAGTCCAAAAATTGTTTCCTTTGTATTCATTCGTCAGTATATAATTTTCATTAAGTCCGCTTTACAGCCCAATGAATGCAACATTGCATTTTTGTGCACAGAGCTACAATTTTCAGTCATAAATGTAGTGTCGCCTATTAAAAGTTTGCTGTTGCATGTCATGTAAACTTTGTTAATATTACAATATCAAATAATAAATGAAATAATAAACAATCGCTATAATCAAAAAAGGATGAAAGTACAAATAAAAAATGAGCTTAGCATGTTGGCACGCCAATAAATATGCAACACAATTTCCTTTAGCTAAATAATTATAAAAAAAAATAAATAAAAAATAATGGGCAAAATTATATTGTATACCCTTCACCACAGCTGCGAATGATATAAATATACAAGTTTGTCCTTCTGTTTGTGTACTATAAAGTGTATACTTATATAAAAGTATACGGGATCCCTATTGGCAAATGAGTCGCTTTGTCCATCTCACTGCCCTTTGTCAAATTTCTGATTGAAATTTATTTTGCGAAGATTAGCTCAGCTTGCGTGACTTCTACAAAATTCATTATCTACACCCTAAAAAAGTTTTTTAAAAGCCTTGTTGTTGTCGCTAAGCTGTCCATCCGTCCGTCCGTCCCTCTGTCTGTCACAGGCTGTTTTCTCGAGAATCGTAACAGGTACGGACGTAAAATTTTCAGAGAATATGTATAACTATTGGCGCTACAACAAGTATATGACAGTTAAAAATTCAATGGTGTTCAAAAGCGCGCAACGAAATATGATGAAATCCTAATATGAAATTGAAAACTTCAAATATGAAATTGAAAACTTCAAATATGAAATTGAAAACTTCAAAGTTAGTGTATTATTATACAGACTGCACCAATTGAACTGAAATCTAAACAAAATCAAAAATAAAGGGTATTCTTTCAGTTAATATATTTTTGAAAATTCGCTGTATCTTGGAAACCGTAAGAGCCGAACTTCCTAAATTTACACGGCTAGTGCAGCATTTTATGGGCAACAGTAGCGAATTCTAAAAAAGCAACTTTACTAAAAATTAAAGGGTATTCTATCAGGTTGTGTATTTTTGAAATTTTGCTGTATCTTCTCAAATAAAGGTATAAATATCGTCAAAAAACGAAAAATTCCCCTTAACGAAAAATCGTCAAAAAACAAAAAAAAAAAAAAAAAATATCGCCAAAAACGAAAAAAATCGCCGAAACTAAAAAATCGAGAAAAACCGAAAAAAATCGTCAAAAAAAACAAAAAAAAATGTCGCCAAAACGAAAAAAAATCGCCAAAACCGAAAAAATGCCTAAACTAAAAAAGTCACCAAACGGGAAAAAGCGCCAAAAGTAAAGAATCGTATAATCTCAAAATGTCGTCAAAAACTAAAAAAAATCTCAAAAACAAAAAAAAGTCGCAAAAAATCGCTAAAAAAAACAATCTCTAAAAACGAAACAAAAACCGGAAAAATTCGCCAAAAGGAAAAAAATTGCATAAACTAAAAAATTCGTAAAAATTAAAAAAAAATCGTTAAAAACCCAAAAACTAAAAAAAATCTACAAAATTAAAAAAGAGTTGCAAAAAACCAAAAAAGTCAGCAAAATGAAAAAAGTGTGCGAGCCAAAGTCGCACTTTAATGAATTTATTTTAATTTTGATTTGAGTTCCCATGGAAAACTCAAAATTTCGTATCTTTCAAAGTAATTCCTTACAAAGATAAATACATGAAAATCTTATGATCAAAAAGCAGGATAATTCTTCTTCCAAATAAAACTAGTTTTATGCAAATCCATTAGCAGTTTAGAAGTTCCATACTTATCACCAATTTTTTTTTTAATTTACACCACTGTGGAACGTAAAGGATACATACGATTCGGTAAGACCGAAAAAATGTATTATATATTTTAAAATTATATTATAACTATACTGTCAGGAAAACTCACGTCATTGTGTCAATAGAACTCTGAGGCCATTTCTTAATAATTAAGGAATGTAATGTTTTTAAAGGACATTGCAAGTTTAAGTACACGTAGAAACTATGATTCAGAACACAGTTTCATATTTCAAAAGAAAGTTAATAAGCATAATATGAGATAGTCTTTTATTTAATATGCCAAGCAAGTTTTGATTGAAAAAATGATCAGCTTCTAATAAAATTATAATGAGCTAATTGTAGCGCACCGCAGCGCAGCGCACTGTCTTTTATTTAAAATTAATTAAAAAATAAGATAATAAATTTTAATTAAACTATAAAATTGACCTTTATACAATGAAAATCGTAAAATAAATATTTAATTGCATATAGTTTCTTAAATTATGCTATAAATTAGTTATACTCACCTACAAGTTTATACTACGGACAATATAAATTTTATGTTATAAAAAATAAATTCTCTTATCAGGATATAAAATTTAAAGAAACAAAGAAATGAACAAAAGAACAAAATAGTCATAAAATCATTTATTATTAATTTATTTTGAATAAACTCAATTATGGTTACAAACATTTACTTTCAGCTTCTTTGTCTGTCTGACTGACTGACTGGACATTAAAACACATTTCCATTTTTTATATGTATAGACTGGTATGTATATATTTTCAACAAGCAACCAACCCACCTGTTAATGTTGATCAGTCAAAACCTTTTTTAAACGGTTTTCTTATCAACACCTTGCTTTATTTTTATGGCCTAAAATACACACAAGCACACACTGATGCTCTCTTTGAAAAAGAAAACGAAATACTAACGCCTTCGAAAAACATTGTCTGTTTGTGTGTTAAACATTCTAACACCTTTTTCTTACACATTGAAACAAACACAACACACCAACTCTACACCAAAGTGTTTGGACAAATAAATTGTGATGATTTGAAAACAATCGATATATTTTCTACACACTTTGTCTATAAAACTATTCAAGTCCAAAAACTTCGACGACCAACAAAAATAAAAAATAAAAAATTTTATGTTGTTCCCATTTTGTTGACATGATTAGATGAAGTGAATGTTGTTCAACAAAACTTGGAAATAATATTCTTTTTGAATATGAAAAACAAAGTGTGAGCGGCATACTTTTCACCTGAAGGCAATTAATAGCAAACAGTTTCAAAATTAAGAAAAAAAAATTAAATACAAAATTAAAGCAACCTCAACCGAGAAGAACCTAAAAAACCTTAAAATAAGCCATAAATTTAAGTTTGTTAAACTCTCAGCTTCGTATCGGTTTTTAAGACCAGCACCAATAAAAAAGTGATACAAATAAGAAAAAGATCAAAATAATCCATACGGTTATAAAAATAAAATCGTTTAGTTTATTACTTGTTTTTAGCGTTTCATCGTTAATTTTTAATTTTTTAATATCTTGAGGTAAATTTCAGTAAAAAGGAAAATTTTAAAATAATGATAAAAACTAACTTTAAAATAAAAAATTTTTGCTACGTAGAAAAATATTGGAATTTTGTTTTTTAATTTTTCCAAAAAAAATTACCAGAGCATTACCTTATCTGTCTCGTTTTATAGAAAATTTATAAAATTAACTGTAAAATTTGCACCAATAAAATATCCATATAATTCTCAATGTAATTTTCATTGTAATTCTCACGTTTTGTGCGGAAAGTAAGTAAATGTGCAATTAAATAAGCTGATATAAAGCGAAAGGAGTATATTTGTACTAACATAAGAAATTGAGAGTTATACACTAGAGGTCTGCACAATTACACTCCTATACGTGAAGTACACGTGGAGTGGCAAATCATGCACAATTATTCGAAGTATCACAACAAAAACACGTGCGGAAAGTAAGCGAATGGAGTATATTTTTGCTCAGATAAGAAATCAACAGTTATACACTAGAGGTCTGCAGAAATATCCTCCTATACGTTAAGTAAGCTTGGAGTGGTGAAGCCTGCACACTTATTTGAAGTATCACAACAAAAACACGTACACATTTTTAAGAATAACCAAGCTTTTGAGTAAAACTACTTGTTGTTATCCTCTTTGTTTGGTAGTGTTACGCACATGTTCATCACAAGCTTAAAACCACATGCGTACAGTGTACTCGTGTTTGTTCGTTTGTACATGTGTCTCGTCTGTGGCTTGTTTTGCAACAAATAAGTGAAATTAGTATTTGCGGTAAATTCCAATTTTAATATGTTTACATTTTTGTTTGTTCATTTCTTAGAAACATAGCAGGGCTCGGACTTTCATGCAAATGGATGTTTTTGTAGTGTTAGATAAAGAGGTATTGAATAATTTTCTATGCGAATCATCAAATTTTAAGTAGTTTGGCATTAATGTGTAGTTGCATGTTTTTGCTTATTTTGGTGTAAGTGCATATGTTTGCATATTTTGGCAATAAATGCATATAGTTGAAGCTATAAAAATTTTTAATGCATATTTCTTAATTTTTGAAAAAAAAAATTATAATAGGTCGGCTATAGATGGCAACCGAGCCTCAGCTGGGTAGCCAGTTGATGAAAATGAATCTACTGATAACAACTGGCAACTGAGAGCTAGCAATTTTAGTTGCTATTTAGTGCCTTTCTAAGAACTATTAATTTTAAATTGCCGATTGGTAAGGGAACTGAACTTCGCTTGCATTAAATAATAGACCCAATTATGTTTGTTTTATTTTTTTCTCTGAATAATAATAAAAAATTAAAAACAAAATATTTTCATATTATTTTAGTTTTGGGACTTTGTTCGTAGGTAAATGCATATTTATGCGCATATTTTTCATTTTTAGGTGCAGTTGTTACGCGCTTAAAATCAATTTTTAGTTGCATGATAGTTCGAGCCCTGCTTATAAGTATTTGACAAACAGATTCTCAATTCTTTTCAGTGCTTATGCTCTGAGAGAGCAAGTATATACCGTATTCGTCAGGGGAAAGAACTTCACATGCATTAAATAGCTTACTTGATGCATACCTCTGTTATGCACCAAGTTTGAGTTCCATAATTGAAAAAAAATTTTTTGTAAGAAAAACTAGTCTATTAACCGACTTATTTATAATTTTTCTTAAATAGTTTTATAATTCGTTTAACTTTATCGTAGACTGCACGGTAGAGTAGAATCAGCTTATTTTGGATATAAATCTACCATTTCTAAACCGATGATCCGATCAGTACAAAATTTTACATTGACATAGCACAAGAGTATTCCCGTATAACTTTAGAAGATGCGGTTTTCTATATTGTTCAGAAGCGGAGCTATATGAAATCTCGAAGTAAGGGCATTCGTACTTGTAAAATTTTTCAACTCTCGATGTTTCTCGCTCCATATCAAAAATTTTCTGTGTCCTTATAACCTTCACAAGGTTCTAAAAAATTCAGTTTGGCTAAGCAATTATATTTTAAAGTTAGTGTTTTATAATCATTTGAAAATTAGAATTTTTCATTTTTTATCCAAAGTTATTTAATTAGTTTGGCTAAGTTCATTATTAATTTAATCTTTCGATCAAATTATATATTATTTAAGAAAGAAACTCTAAAGCATGTAAATATTGAACATTCAAAGAAAAATTTGGATGCAGGAAAAGTTGAACTGACAGCTGTTTCGAGACTACCAAGTCTACTCATCAGAGCCTTTTACCTACACTACCAGTGACAGTAGCAACAACACTGTAGGGAAAATCCTACTAATTTTAGTAAGCTCAACTAACAGACTGTCGCCATATCGCTGCAAGTCGCATCTATTAATGAATTTTTTTCTTAATGTTTGGAACTTCACTAACTGTCTTTTCTTAGCATGTTCAACTATTTTTTTTTCCTTTTCGGTCTTACCAGCGTGGAATATCATCGATATTCTCAATGCTAGAATTTTTATTTTCCATTTTTACCAAAAACCTGGATCCACTATTTTCAAGATATCGGATTCAAATGGCAACAAAAAAACTTTTAGCCGTGGTGTTTTACATACAAGTGCTGAATAAATTTTATACGTTAAGCATAAGGCCTACAAGATTTACTGTGCCGAGTCAGTATCAATCACCATGTGCAATATGGGGGAAAATTTAAGTCCACCTAAAATGAAGCCCAGATGTAAACTTCCAAAACGTCGATACATCTATAAATTTATCTATCGATTTTTATCCATCAATTTTCATGAAATAAAGCTTATTTCATGAATCCGTATTGATCATTAGGCTTTTGTTCGTAATGTTTAATTCAGAAAGAATAGAGAATTCAGAAAGAAAAGCAGAACAGAGTAGCACCACTTTCGGAAGCTGCTACACTTCCATCGTCAGTGTTTACGTGTATTTTGCTTATCACCACTTCTCAGCTGGCTCTGCCGAGTGAAATTTCAATTCTTATACATATATACAACTTTTTCGTGAAAATTGAATACGAGAATTGAAACACTTTCAAGTTGATATTAAACTGCCGGTTCCCAGTGTTGCCATTGGCTTACTTTTCTTCATTCCCATTTTTCAGTTTTTTGTTCTACTTAAGATAAACTTCTTTAGTCCTTTCATAATCAAATGTCGTATTATCATGTAACCTACCGATTTTCATAATAAAAAGTCTTTGCTAAAAAAATGACAAAAGGCCTTTCATAGAATTTAGACAGCAGATTTTTGGAAATATTTACAAAAAAAAAATTGCAGAAAAACACGTTTTTCGTGAATATATTGAAAACGCTTCCTAAGAAATATAAATTAATGCCATATTTGAGTTCAGCGACCCCAAGTTAGCTTCAAACATATATTTTTTTGAGGTTATAGCAAAAAGTTGAGAATTTGTTAGATAGTGTTTTTTCGAACAATCGAGTAAAACTTTTATTTCGTTCAAGTTAATCGAGCAATTTTTAATTTTGGTTGGTCACTTTATTAATAGACTATTGTTAGCAGTTAATGATAACCAGCACCCATTGAAATATTTCTTCATGTTTTTTTCTTTCATTTAAGTATTTTTAATTAATCTTTTGATTTTATTTTAACATCAACAAAAAAGGGTTTAAAAATTTATCAGTATACATATATTTTACGGTATAGTTTCTTTTGTAGATGTATGCAGCTAAAGGAGGTGACTTCAAAAGAAAAATTTGCGGCCTTGTTGAGAAGATGTTGTTTTTCTTTTTATTCTAACTTGGATTCTTTTGTCCAACTGACAAACAGAAAAGCGAGACAAAAAAGTGTCAAAACATTTTGTTAATATTTAAATGCATATAAATTAGTCAAATATTTCAAGACGCATATTTTTCAATCTTAGCGATTAGACGAATGAAGGTGTAGTGTTTCAGTATGTGTTGCCGTGTGTTGTATGGATTTGGAAACGACGAGCAAGACTATGGGCTGGCATCAGGTGTTTATTTGATCATATCACAACTAATGTGTTGCTAATTTCATGCGCTCCAGATACTCTTTTACATGCAGCACAACATCTTAAAAATGCAAAACAAATTCTAAAACGAAGAAAAAAGCTTAAACCTGCTGTTTACCTTTTTTTTGGGTTTTTTTTTTGTTCTGATACTCATTACTTAAAACACCATGCCATCTATAGTTTGTTGGCCTCGTTTTCGGAGTTGTAGTATATTTTTTTTAGTTTATTTAAATTTTTTTTCGGCTTAATCTCGGCAAGTGTTTGCCATTTTTGTTGGTTTGGTTAGATGTGCGTGTTTGTAGAAAGATCACAGGCCTTTCTTAAACAATTTTGTGTTTTATTATTTTTGCCTCACTTCCATCTGACATTCATCGTTTCCGCTTATCTTAAAATTTAATTATGTATATGCTAAGCGCATTAGCGTCTTTTAAATACTGCTAATAGCTGCAAGCGATTAGAATTTTGTTTATGTGTGTTTGTTTTATTTTGCGCGCCACGTCTCTCTTTTAACTTTTTCTTCAACATTTTTGCCATCCAGCAGCAAAAAGATAAGTGGTTTTATGGTTTTACTATTTCGTTTGTAACATATGTGTATAACGAATGCTTAGGGCACTTTTCCTTGATTTAGTTATTAAAAGGAAATGCTAATGAAAGCTTAATATTGAAGCAATAATATTGGTTATAAAATATGATGTCTTAATTACACACACCAAAAAAAAAAAAATAAGATTTGTAAGTACAATTAATTTTTTTGTTATATCAATTCAATAATTAATTGATTTCGAACCTACAACGATTTTTTATATACAATTACGAAATTGTAACTTAAAAGAAAATCAGAAAAATATTTTCAATTAAATATATCAACAAATAATTTCTGTGGCAATAAGGAAAAAGTTATTAAGCCATATTTTACAGTTTTGTAGTAGAGCACGTTCAAACGTTCAAGTGGATTTTAAGAAATTTATTCCTATTACACTTAATGTTGACTTTTCGTTCTTTAATGCTTTTAAGTTAGGAATATATGATTCTATCTACTATAATAAAGATATTCAGTTTGAAATTTAATATATTATGCGTTGAATTAATGACTACGCTATAACTTCCTGAAAAATCGTACGAAATAAATGAAAATTTGCCCAGAGGTACTTTTGAATATGGAAAATACAATGGTTACGTTAACTCAAAATTAGCTTATCTCGACTTAAGTACTTATTCTTTATTGCCACAAATTTGTTGACAATAGAATTTTTTTTTAAATTATTGCAATTAAAATTATTGTTATATTAACAATGTGAATTGTTGGATTTCCGAAAAATTGCGATTATCATAATTGTTATATTAGTAATATTTTCTATACACAACCACAACCCTCCAAACGACTTTTTGCTTGTCTGCGAAAAACACTAAATGTCTTTGGGCGGACTCGAACCGGTGACCTCTGGACTAATAGACTAGCATTCTTACCTTCCAGCTACAGAGCAATTCGTTAATAAATGCGCAAATAATAAATACCCACAAAACTTGATTTCTTATGTGTCTTCAACGTGTGTGCATTTCGTTATGATATAATTAAACAAATAATTTTGTTGAGTAATATAATTGATTAGAAAAATTTGATTTTGTTGTATCAACAATGATGATTGTTAATTTTTTCACATGTTTCAAACAAAACCTTTTATTGACATTTTCAATAAAAAGAGATATTAAAAAATTTTTGGAACACAAATTTAATTAACTCAATTTGTTGAAAAAATCTGTATTTGTCGTATCAATAACTTAGTTTGTTATAATAACTAAATATATTTTTGAATTTAAATTAAATATTAACGATTTGATTTGTTAGTTACAGTTTGATGGTATTTTGTCTGTGTATTTTTAAGTTCTTTTCCCATTAGCTATTTGTTTACTTAATATGATTTTTATATCGAGCTATGTTAGATTATGTTGTGTGTCTCAAGCCACTCACTTCGGTCCGTCAATTCAGTCCCTTTGTAGTGCCCTGTATCAGAAAGGCGTGATTATAGTTGGCCTGCGGTCGTTTCAAGCCATCCTGATTGCGCTACATAACAGGATAGATTGACTAGCCCTACAATTGCCAAACTATCTAGGTCGGCAGTATGTAAGAGTCAAATATTCTTGTCCTCACGCTGGCTAGCGCTGGACATTGGCGGAGAAAGTAAAGAACCGCTTTTTTTCTTGATCATTACAACTTCTACAATAGTCAATGTAATTTGGACCTATCTGTATGGGTTTCAATATTTTAGTAGCTTGTGAGCACTATTACTAATACCCTAATACGAGCTTTACAGAGCCTGAGCAGATGACGTGTCCAGCGGAGGTCGTTGTTAGTTCACATAGATCTAGTCAGTTGACTTCATGCTTCCATGATTTATGGTGAAGCAACAACTTGCAGTGAGATTGAGGAACGCCAATGAAGTGGCAGATTATTTAGCTGATTAGTCCTTAGCTATGCACGCTGTCTGGCAATTCCGTCTACAATATGGTCTCTAGGGCAGTCCTAAGTATCCTGGAACCCAGACAAGTGTCAATATCGATAGTCTCGCTATCTGATTGTTGTCGGTAAATATAAAAATATCCTGTGATATCCTACAGTACCTTAGCCATATTGCCTAGTAATAGAAGAGGTTTCTGCTTGCAAAATGGAATCATGGCATTAATGTTTTCTACGTAGAAGCCTCCATCAGTTCTGTCCTCCACTTTTGGAGTCCCCATTGGCATTGTGCAATACAAAATTTAATTGAATCTGATTAACAACTTTATTATTATAATAAATAATTTCTTTATTATTTTTAGATAACTACGATCAATTAATATGTTAATATATAGTCAATTAATTTTTTGATTCATTTAATTAAGCACTTTGTCTAATTTTACATATATATATTAATTATATACTTAGTAAAAATAAAATTTCTGGCTGGATCGATTTTTTCAAATATAGCTTAGAAGATTTTAGATCAAGTCGCCTTTCAACACTAAATTAAAATCGATTTAGACGTGTGGGAACCACGGTGCCACAGACACAGACAGTAGTAAAAAGATGATAACTAAACGGCTGGACCGATTTTCTACAAAAGAGCTAAGAACACTCTCGATGGAGTCGCCTTTCAAACTAATAAAACTTAATCAAAATCGGTTCAGCGGCTTAGGCTCTACGAGGGAACGGACAGATACACAGCCACACAGATACACAGCCACACTGATACACAGCCACACGGATACACAGACCCACCCATACTTATAACACCCTCTTTTTTGGTCGAGGGTTAAAAAGTTAAATACATTGCAAAACAAGTATAAATTTCTGAAATCCAAACAAACATAAATTTACTTGAAAGAAGTGTAAATTAAATTCTCTACAGCCTATAAAATTTTTCATTTAAATTTCATTTTGAGGAAGAGAAAAGACACTCACTTATTTATCCACACACTGCAGTTCGAAGTAAACACAGGCCATTTAAGAGACCATGTCAAATACAAATTTGTTGTGGTCTTGTATCTTTTTATTTAATCGTGTTAAGTTATTTATTGCATTGATTTTTTCCTTCATACAGTTTTAGTCTTAAATACTTATTTACTTCAGCAATCACAAATTCATGTTTGAAAGAACTTCAGAGAAAAAAATCTACTCCTCATTTTAGCTGGTTTTTTGTTCTGTAAAGACTTTATGGACTTAATGTGACTGAAAGCATTTGAAATTTGAAAGAAAAGTTTAAAATCTCATGTCATAAGTTTAGTTTTACTTGTTTTGATATCTTAAATTATACATTAAATAAAAAATAAAAAAAAGAATGGAGATTAAAACTACGATTTATAGAAAGGTTTTAAGTATTTGTTTTTATTTACGAAACTTTAATTTCAGATTTATCTTGAAGATATCACAGAATTAGTTTAGGCATTATCTAATTTATTCTAATGCTCAGTTGATGAAAGAAAATCAAATTTGTATATATTAAAACTTGTACTTAAGATGACTCTAAATACTAAAGAACAAAAGAGCAATAGAATACTATTTAATTGCTGCTTTTCAAATACAGCTTAAAGCCAATTCCCTTACTCTTATATTAGTTTTATTATTATAATTACTAGCTAAAACCCTTTTGCTTCGCTACACAATATCTCCTTTGTGATGAAAAGAAAAATAAGCCTTGTATATTTAAATCTTCTTCAAAATTGTTTATTTAAAATTAAACATTAAAAAATAAATATTTAATCCATTTGAGAGGTTGACTCCTTTCTATAATACTATTCTCGTTTTTGACGTTAACAGTCACGATAAAATTTCAAAATTCTGACTGTCTTGGCTTCCAAGATATTCTAAAGTAAATGTTGCTTCTATATGGGAAGTGCCATCAGTAATACGCTTAAAACATTTCAGAAAGATCGGTCCAGTTATATTATTTTTGAAAACATCTCAAAATAAATATGTGCTCTATATGAGACGAGCCACGCCGACTTGACCAATTTAGAATTTTTTTCCAGAGACAATGCACAATATCGACAGAGTTATTCCTACAAATTTTCAAGGCTCTCCCTTTATTAGTCTTTAAGATATCTCAAAATAAATATTAGCTCTTTATGGGAGGTGCCACACCCTCATTTCCAATCTGGACTTATTTTCAGCGACAACACACAAAATTTCATTAGCTGCATTAGCTCCAAAGATATTTAAAAAAAATGATATGGGAGGTGCCACGCCCAGTAATTTTTTTCTCACTATTTTTTTGTAGAACAATTCATAAAATCAATAGAGTAGCTCCTAGAAAATTTTATGTGTTTTATCGTATTAGTTCCCATTATATGTCAAAATATATATATGCTATATATATGGGAGGTGCCACGCGAAATTGTCCACTCCTTAATAATATCTCTTTAAAAATATTATAAAAAGAGTTACTCGCACAAATTTTGAAGTCTTTAGTTCCATAAATATCCTAGAATAAAATTTTCTTCTATATGGGAAGTACCGCGCCTACTTATATTATTTGCAAAATATATAGCTTATTGTTCTGTGCAGACCGTCAGTAATATAGTATGAAAATTTCAGAAAAATCGGTTCACTGGTTCAGGAGTCAATAGCTTTCAAACGTACAAATAGACAAACAAACAAACAAACAAACAGATATTTACTTTTATATACTACGAGTATATACATATGTGCATATATAGATATACGATTAGATTATTCTTATATTTATAACTGACAAAATTGGCTAATGCCACTTTTAATTATTTGGTGCTAAAAAGCGAAAAAAGAGTTACTTTTTGTTTTAAATAACAATTGGCCTTAAACTTAACTGACATTTCGCCATATTTCATTTATTTGTTAAACTTCATTGTTTAAATCTTTCACTTTTCTTTTAATTTACTTGGCATTCCTTATCTCTACAATTACCCAAAAAATATGCATAAATGATTTATTAAATTTGCTGTTATCAAACATTCAAAATGAATAAAATATTTCTGTTTAGATTAAAACTTATTTATTAACCGAAACACAAACAAACAATTTCCAAGATTAGACGATATGGCAAAGAAAAGCCTTACACAACTAACGTGACCACAGAACATTTCAATAAAAATGTATGAATAAATTAAAAACAAAATTAGAAATGATTTTAACTGAAAATAAAACGTAAAAATACTAAAAACATTTTCCTTGCCATAAAAATAGGAGAACAAAAATCGGGAGGGTAAATTAATATCTAAATGACCTTTCATTTGCGTACTAAACACCAAACTCATTAACACTAAATATTAAATTTATAAAAAATAAAAGTTGATTTCCTCAAACCTGAACAAACAAAACATTTTATATAACGAGAACAAAGTACTCTAGAGATTAACGTCTGCACAGTGGGATTTTTTTAAAAAATATATGCTCTTAAAATACAGATTAGGGGTTTTTTTATAAAGAGAAGTAACACTCTGGTAATTAATGCCTACTGCTTAACACTTATGCCCGTAATTTCAACAAGCATAGTTACCTATGGTGTAAAAATATTTGACAATTTTTACTTATAGGCAAGGATTGTAAACAAATGTTAATTTACCGCCTAGGTTAAGATATCTAATGGATAATTTACGCCTTAGATACCTATTTGTTGAAATTACGTGCATTAATGTGTTACCTTCCTTGGTAAAGTGATAGTGAGAGAAGACATGTGATGAAAATGTGAAAGAAAGTTCAATTATTTTACAGCTCTGCTATTGCGCGCCTTGTTAGTTTTACAGCAATGTTGCAGCTATATGTGTAGCCATTTTATTAATTGTTTTACTTCGCCGACGATTTTGCTAACAATGGTCATTTTAAATAAAGTCTGTACTTCTGCATAAATTTAATATGATTTCCAATCAATATAGGGAAATGTTGATTTAACATTGTTACTTTTTCTGCGTGCTTGGGATAATATTCTGTATAGATATTACTTCTTGCCAATTATCGTAACAAGGATGCCTAACAGTAAAGTTATAAGTTGTATATTTCTAAGCACTTATTCCGCGGAAGGTCCCACTGTGTACATATAACGGTTTAAAATATTACATAGACAACTAGTGTAAGTTTAGTGTTTGAAAGGACTTGTAAAGTGATGAAATGGCGGACTACGTTTTTCTCATTTCTTGTGGTATGTTTGTTGTAGCACTTATGTACTCATACATATCATCTCAAATATTTCCAAACTTGCAACGCTTACAAGTGCTTTTCAACGGCGTTTGGTTTCCGTTTGTAACGAAATTATTCTATTATTCATACTTTTCTTGTTGTCATTTAAATACGAATTTTGGTTATTGTTAACATCGGCTTATAAATCATTGCCAACAGACACGTGACCCACTCACCATTTTCGTGTATGCCACTCTGCCACCGTTAATAAAAAATAATCATTAATATTTAAGACTTACTATTTGAAACAACTTGACTTTTTTTCAATTTAACTTGTGTATTTAGTATATTCATGTGAATATATGATTTGTTGAAATGTATGAAGTAGTTAATATGACTTCCCACTGTATTTAAAGTCATTTAGCCTTCCTACTACTGTGCATAGGGTTAATAGTAATTAATTTTTGTTATTATTGTAAGGAATTTTTTGTTATTGTTTTTAGCATAAACATTAAGCGTAATTAGAGTTGGTTGACATTGAAATTTGTATGGGCCCAACCAAAGGCACGTGTGCCTGTATTTTTTTTTGTATAGTTTTAGTATCAATAAATATTTTCATGTCTATTAACCTTTTAAAGTGACTTGTGATAAAGAAAATCAGGGTGACACCTTCAGAGCCATTTTCAAGATACTGGCTACAACTGTTGGCAATTTCAAATTCTCTTTTCAAAACTAACGTGCTAAGTATGAAATAAAGTACATTCGGGTAATGTGGTATACTTATTTTTTATTTAGCTATAATTTTTAGACTCTATTCGATTAGAATAAATCTCAGATAATGCTCTACTACAAGTCTTACGGCCTAATTCGCAGTCTGTGGTTAACTAACGCCGGTGGTTTAACTAACGTTTTTTCGTATAAATACCATTGTCTGAATCATTATCATTAGTTAAATAGAGACTGCAAATTTGAACCTTAGGTTTACATTCTGAAAAGTACAAAAGTCTTTAAGGTCCAATTTCCAGAGAAATTGGAGAAAACTTCACAAAGTACAATTTTATAGAAGATTTTCTTAAATACGTTGTTTATTAAGTTATGAGATATAAAAAACAGGAAAATACCATTTGGTTAAACTTCGGTGGGCGTGCGACATACCTTACTCTTGGTTCATTGACCTGAACATTTTTTAGGATAGTTTTTTATAAATATCCATCGAGGAGACCCATAGGAGACTTGAAGAAATCCAAGTTTTATGTTTTTACGAATGCATACGTTGTTTCAATGAAAATATTAATTAAATTTCAATGTAAAACGGTTCATTAAGAGCATTCGTTGTTGGTATTCTTTAACAAAATTAATGAACTAGATCATTGACTTGACGTACTGGTATATAAAGTCAAAATTAATGAACAATTCATTGAAACAATGAAAATTTTCCTAGAATTTATGTACCTTTTTGGTTCAGTGTTCAAAATTTAAAATGTATCTGAGGGCTAATGTCGTATGTATTCACAAATAGTAGTATAGAAGCCTTTCGTTTAAGGTATAAGATGAGTTCAAAATTTTTATGTAATATACAACGAGAATTTTTTTTTAAATATTTTAACCTTCGAAGTATTCTTTGTAGTTCTGTTTGCCCCTTTCTTAATTAGGGGAAATAAACTCCCCTTTAGCAGCGAAACGGCTGAAATGGTCTTCAGGGCTGAAATGTTCTAACAAAATATTGGTCATACAACTTTATTTAAGCCCTTCAAAGACTCTCAAGATCTAGATTGAAGTTGTACGCCTGAAATTATTAAAAATGTGTTTAAGGGTTAATAACGTACTTATTTACAATTAAGCAAAGGAAATCTTGTAACCCTTACGTTTAAGGTATAAAATGTGTTCAGCTTTTTTATGCGAAACACCACGAGGAAAAATTTAGTCCACTATATCGCCGCTGAAGGGGATCTTTTTGCCCCTTATTTAAGAAAGAGATAAAAAGAACCATACCCCGAAGAGCTAGAGGGTTAAAATGTTCTACAAAATTGTTGCTTTGGTGTTTTATATAAAAATGCTAAGCACTTTTTGCACCGTCAACGTAAGGCTTACAATATATCCTATGCCGAGTACCTATAAATATAGGCGAAAGGGGGGAATTTTAGCTCCCCCTAAAATGAATCCCAGATGTAAATTTTCAACACACCGATACACGTGTATAATTTCTCTGGTGCCCTCTGGCAGAATTAGTAGTTAGAATTATGTTATATTTTTTGTACTCTACATTTTGGTCACAAAAACCTCTGCCGTCAAACAGTAGAAATCATAGAGCACAAGTAGACAGAGAGAAAAATGCGTTACCAAATTCATGTATTTTCTACTTACTTTGAGTATTTTTAAATTGTGTACAAAATTACTTATGTTAGTTACTACTATTAGCATAAAATTTTTATACAGTCGTAGTGTGTTGGTATTTGTTTGCTTGTTGATAGATTCAGTCGCATGTTGTGCTTATGTTGTTGTCTTGTTGTTGGTTGTTCTGTTTGTTCGTTCAATGCCTACTAATAGACTACAAAGGTCGTATTACATGCTGCTGGTTTATACTGGATTTTAGTTGCCGATTTTACTATACTGAGTTAGATGAGTGGCCTAAGGCGCTGGTTGACAAACATGATGAGCTAAGTTCAATACTAGGCATGAGCAAAAATTAATTTTAAATTAAAACAAGTAAAAATATTAAATTTATGTAAGTAGTAAAAATATAAATTCTCAAGTCTGTTCTGTTCCAGGATTAAATAAGTAAAAGTTAGCCTGATTCGGGCTTGATTCAGGTACGCGGCGGTATTGATTAAAGTACGCTACTAGGATTGATGCAAGTACGCGGCGGGATTGATTCAAGTATACAGCGGGCTTGAATTTACATAATTAAAAAACTAGTAAGAGCACTACTTTGCAACAACTGGTATTCCGACTGGGATATAACTGTATACAAATGAACTAGTTGTGTTCCTATGACAACCTAATGCTAAAATCGATAGTTCGATATATGAAAAAAGGACAGATAGGAACTAGTCTGAGTTAAAAAGCAACTAGTATATTTCCAAACACATACTAGTCATTTTGTCTGCAGGGTAATAGTTCTACATAAAATAAGAATTTTCGTACAAAATTTAAGAATACTCAAAGTAAGTAGAAAATACTTGAATTTAGTACGGCGTTTTTCTTTCTGTGTAGCTATGTTTGAGGAAAATCTGTCAAAGCGTTTATAAGTTATCATTTCTTTTCTTGCTCTATCTTCTTGAATTTGTGTGTCTTGTTTGAAAAGTGACTTGATTGATCTGAAATCGTTTAACCTATATTTGAAGAACTTCGGTCTAGCCGTGTTGAGGTTATCATCCAATTTCTGTGGGGGTTCTTAAAATGTTTAAATTAATGTTAGTAGTATATTCAAAGCGTGTATTGCCGATTAAACATATTACTCTGTACCTTTTCGAGATTTTCCATCTTAGCATTTTTTTATGGTAGTAGAATTTTTGTTATTCGAAATAAAATTCAGAAGACGCCGTGAATTCTCATGAAGTGTGGTAATTTGTAGTTCCAAAAAAATAATTATAAAATGCAGAACGCTTCCCTATGCTCCCTCGAGGAGTGAAAGGAACTTATATATAGAACGCTTCCCAAAAAAACTTTACCAGCAAAATTTTTATTAGTTAACTATTTAGTTGGTATTAAAAAAAATTAGCTAGACCATTTTCTTCTTGCCATTTCTTTATTAGCAATAATAAAAAGAATAACATTTTAAGATTCCAATCTAAAACGGAAATAGATTGTTTAAAACATTTCTTAAATCGCAACGAAAAGTATGGGAGACGTGGTTGCATGTGCTTTAGCCATATTAAACTCTATAATTTACGCAAACTGCAATAATTTCCTTTATAATCACGAATTAATATTAAAAGAATTTTATAAATAATAAAACTGCTTGCAACATCATCACGTTTTTCTTAGTCGTCAATTGTGGTAAATAAAACCATTTCGAAATCTTTGAAACAAATCTGTAGTTAAAAGCTTCAATTTGATTGACCAATGGGTCACATGCTAGCAAACAGTGGAGCTTTGAAAGGGGGAAATTGGAATCTTTTGTTATTCATTACGTCTGGAAATGTTGTGCAAATTAAATGCCTGCTGAATTGAACATTTTATCTTGTACGTGCTTTTGTGTCATTTGTTGCACAATTTCTAGTGAATTCATCAAACAAATAACAAAAGTAACTTTTAACAATGCTTCTTTTCTTTCTCTCCTCAGCTAACTGCGCCGTTCGTTCACTAATGAAATTGTTCGTTTTTAGTTTTATTAAATATATTTTTTTATGTATTTCTTTTATCATTGCTGGGAGGTTGTGACTGGCAATCATATATTATTAACTTTAAAACTATAATTTCAGTTATAAAAAATAAAATAATTTATAACTTAGTACCAGTTACGAATATTGAAAACATCCAATCAACGAACCATTCATCTTTTTTTATTTTTCATAAATTTTAATTCATCAAAATTGCTCAAACATGTTCAATTGTCATTGCATGGCAAATGCCGTAGAGGTCTGTAATTTTTGTGTGACTAGATGTGGTGGATTCTTTCTTTGTAGCGATATAAACTGCCATTTTTCTCTATCAAAGAAAGATTCAATGTTTTTGACGTTTAAATGTTTAAATTTAAAAGGAAATTATTGGGTTTAGTTTCTTGCTACAAAAATTTTGTATTGCAAATGGCAAAAGGTTATTTTATTTGTAGTTATTGTGGTTGTTAACAATTGCATTAATGTATGTGTGTGTTTTTCTTCTTTTTGCATTTGAGTCAGTCATGAATTTCGTTAAGGGCAGGTGATTGAATGAAAATAATATTATTATTCCTGATAGAAAATTTTATTGCAGTTACAAATGACTGGGAAAGATGTCTTGTTAAAAAAATTATAAAAGTTTCCACTGTAATTTGCTTGTAAATTATTGTTTAATCAACAATTGTCAATTACTTAATCTTGCGCTAATTTATTAATTTTGGTAAATTACAAACTTAATTGACTAACTATAAATGTCTTATACATACATATTAAAAAAAAATTAATATACGTACAAAATATTAACATGCGCAAATATTAATGTATGTACATACATAGCAAAAAGTAAAAATAAGATTCAATTACGAAAATTTTTGATTTCAGTAAAAACTCAAAAGTTTTAATTCAAAATTTTGTTTTAGATTTTTTAATGGAAAAGCTATTGCATAATTCTTGAAAAAATCGACCACAAAATTTTTATCATAATGATGTACTTTCACGAGAACTAATTGTGTGCGAAGTTTCATAAGAATCGGTTAAGTAGAAGTAGTTTAAATGAATATTTACATATCATGGGCGTGGCACTAACCACTTTTCTAACCATAATGTTGTATTGTAACAATAACTAGAAGCGTATGCAAATTTTCACACGAATCGGTTTAGTAGAAAATTTTGAAAAATAATATTTACTTTGCATAGGCGTGGCGCTGCCCACTTTTTTAATCATGATGTAGTATTCGAACAGAAGCTTAATGGGAAGCTTCATAGGAATCGGTTGAGTAGAAGTAGATGAAAAGGCATGTGTATTAACTTCGTCATGCCAATGACCCCGCCCACTTTTCAACGAGACGAATCTGGAAGTGCAACCTTTTCAATAAAGAAAAAAAATCCTAAATCAGTTTATAAATGGTGGAGTTTTGTGACAACATCGTTAAAAAATACATGACGAATTGATAACTTTTCTCCTTTTTTTGAAGTCGGTTAAAAATAAAAACGCACGTTTCTGTATTTTTGAGGTACAGTAGAATCCTGTTAATTTGTAATGGCAAGGAATCAGTAATTTTTGACGAATTATAGGGATTTTCAATTTAACGAGATTTCGGTTTTAAATCGAAAATACGATTTAACGTGGCAACTTGACTGGTAGCGACGCAAGCTACCAGCATCGGGGCGAGCAAATTTTCCAACCGATTTTCGAAAAGAAAATTACGGAACTAAGCCTCAAGCAAACCCTTTCAAATCAAAAAATAACTTTAGAAATCGGTTGACAAATGACCGAGTTATGAGGAGGGTGGGGGGACCAAACTTCCTCAATCCCCTCAAACCAAAAAATAATTTTAAAAATCGGTTGACAAATGACAGAGTTATGAATGGGTGGCCAAAATTCCCCTCCCCCTCCCGCGTTTTGTGATAAAATTAAGCGACCAATCTGCAAGCAAAACCTTTCAAACAAAAAAAAAAAAAAACGAATTTTGAAAATCGGTTTACAAAAAGACAGAGTTAAGTATTTGGGGGACGTTAAGCATTTGCGCCATACATAGCAAAAAATTTAATTAACTCAGTTTGTTGAAACAAATTTCTGTGTTTGTTGTATCAGCAAACTAATTTGTTATATTAATTAAATATATTTTTGAATTTAAATTAAATATTAATGACTTGATTTGTTAGTGGCTGTTTGATGATATTTTTTTCTGTGTAATAAGTTTCCCATGTCAATTATAAGCTTTGCAAAAAAGCAATGCGCCTATTTGGAACGTACTTATTTATATATTTTATAAATGGAAAATAAAACTGAAAATATAATATTATTTCAATCAAACTTTTGATTGAAAAATATTTGGCAATAACACTGTTCTACACAAAAACTAACATGATTCTAACAACTAAGTTTGATAGAGGGCATCAAAACTCCGTATATCGGCGTTTTGAAAGTTTACATCTAACTGGGACTCATTTTAGGGGATTTATATATCCTCCCTACTGCACATTTATAGTTATAATTACTGGGCATAGCAAATCTTGTTAGCCTTACGTTTAAGGTATAAGATGTGCTCAGCACTTTTATGTAAAACACCACGAGAAACATTTTTGTGGAGCATTTTGATCCTCTAACTCTTCGTTGTAAGAGTCTATTTGTTCCTTTCTTAAAACGGGAAAATAAACTACACTTCAGTGGCGATTTAACAAGCTGAAATTTTATCTTTTTGTGCAGTGTTTTTTACTGTAAATTCTGTAACATTTTCTTTTTCAAGAACGAATTGGTCAAAATTTTAAAAATCTCTAAGCTATGTCTTTCTTTTATAATTCTTACTAAAGTAATAAAATTAAAAATTTATTTAAATTCAACATATGCTTGCCACATAAAAAAAAACACATGGGACCATCGGAAAACTAAACAAGCATAAAATACTAAGTCGTACGATAAAGATCTTTATATAAAAATTGAAGATCATCATAGTTTTCTCTTTCAACAACAACCCTATTTACGGAAATGTCAGACAACAGCAAAAAGCTGTTACAATTGCTTTTCTAATGACAATACTTGTTAAAGGGTGGTTGAAAATTTGATTGTAAAACCTCCAGCTAAAAAAAATGCTTTCCAATATAGCTGACAAATGGTGGCATTGGATTATAACAGTCTTTGTTTTCTTAGTTAGTTTTTCTGCTGTCAATTTTATCTCATATTTTAAATCTTTCCATTCATATTTATTTATTTAAAATTAGCAAAATTTTGAAATGATTACAATCATTGCAAACCTAAGGAGTCTGTAGTATAGTTGCAGCAAATGGTGTACCCAAAATGAACAATTGATATTAATTTCAAAATTTTAATGCATATTTGGTCGTTAAAGTATTTCGTGTTATTGTTTTTATTTTGCCAGATTTAATAAAAATATTTAATTGTTTTTTAGTTTTCATATACATTTTTTTTTATTTCTTAATTAGATGAACCAGGTAACAACGATAAAGAATTCTCATGATTTTAAAAATTCACACAATTAAATTCAATTTATCTAGTTAATTAATAACACTCAAATGCATCATGTACTAAATAAGAAAATTATTAAAACACCAACACACGTTAATCTTTGAGTGTATTTAAGTTTAATGAATATTGCCTCTTTGTTGGTGCAGAAAAAGGGCTGGGAGGTTGGTGGGTTGGCTGTTAGAAAATGCACCTGTTTTAATTTACTCGTACTCGTTTCTTAAATTGCAGTTGCAGTTTCACCAGATTTCTATTGTTGTTGCTGCAATTAATTTACAGTTGTTGCGTGTTTTGTTGTTTTAGCTGTTGCTGATATGACAGTGATCTAGTTCAAGTAATTAAGAATGTGAGATAAATTTGGTAAAATAAATGATACGTTTTAATGGAAGATACATATTAAAATGAAGTAAACTGTCTTTTCTAAATTTTTGTTTTACATTCGTGTAAAGATATGAAACTAGTCTAAGAACAAGCAAAAAGATGAACATTCATAGAAAGCAATAGGTTGCGAAGTTTGAATTGATAATCACTCGGAAGGCGAAGAACGCGACTATCTATATATCTCAGAATAATTTTTGCACAAAGGGGTATCGAACGAACTGCTTTTTACGGAGAATTCGAGTTCATTGGTTCTATTACACATTTACTATGGCATACTTTTCTGTTTTCCCACAAATATCACTGTATAACAAAATCGAGTTTTTAACAAGGTTCTACGACTAATTTTTATAGGGGTCACCAACAAAATATGTATGTACATATATACGTGTATCGGCGTTTTTAAGTTTACATATGCGATTCATTTTAGGCGGAGTTATATTTTCCAACTTTACACATAGTTATAGTAACTCGACATAGAAAATCTTGTAAGCCTTAGGTTTAACATATCAAATGTGTTCAGTATTTTCATGTCAAACACCAGGAGGACCATTTTAGTGGAACATTTTAACCTTCTAGCTCCTTGTTGTACGGGCGTTTTTGTCTCTTTATTAAAAAAGGGACAAAAAAACTCCCCTTCAGCGGCGATATAGTAGACTGAAATGTTTTACATAAAAGCTTTGAACACATCTTATACCTTTAGCGTAAGGCTTACAAGATTACCTATGCCAAGTACTAATTGTGAATAGGTTCGAAATTAGCCCATTAACACATTTTAAGTTTTGAATGATTTCTGGCGCTCCAGTTGATGTAGATTTAATATTCGAGTACAGTTAAATCAAAATGAATTAATACTGAAATAATACAAAGAATCATGATGAATCAAAGTTATGTATCAAGCTGAAACAAAGTGAATTTGAAACTGAAATAACATGAAGAATCGTGTTGAATTAAAGTTATTTCAAGTTGAATCAACGTCATTTTGGTACTGAAGTAATATGAAGGATCATGTTGGATCAAAGTTACTTCAATTTGAAACTACGTGAATTGGGTACTAAAATATTACGAAGAATCCTGTTTAATGAAAGCTATTTCAAGATGAACCACTGTGAATTTGATATTGAAACAACTCGAAGAAGTGGAAACTACTCGCGCCAATTGCTTGGTAGTGAACGCGTTCACCACTGTATCCGCGACATCCTCAAATATACTTAAGATATATTCTTATGTAAATACCATCGCAAGCAATATGAATTTAATTTTAATTCGAGATCATTTAATTGATAATTTAACATAAAATTAATTGGAAATTAAAGTTATACTTATGTTGATTTAAAATGAAGTTTAACGTTGATTATAATGTTGCTTTAACGTTCAAAATTATTAAACCAGAGATATTTAAGGTTAGATTAATAATTTTTCCAAATAAATTTTAATTATTTTGGCTTCAGTTCGGTTTTAATTTAATTTTTCAATTAAATTGTATTTTTATTTAGAGATAAATGTGAAGCATGTAGACAAAGAAAATTTTTGACTGCGCGGAGCGTTGAACTGACGTTTCGATAGCTCCCGCTAATCTCATCAGAGTTCTTTACCGTTTAGACCGCTCTACCAAAGTCGGGTGTTTGAAGTCAAGAGCTGAATATCATATACTTTCAACCAATTCAGTTTTACCCTCCGCGCAGTCAAGAATTTTCTTCTTTGGATATAAACCGATATAGTTCGACTAAACTCATAACTTAATTGTTAATAATATTTCGTTTTAAATTAATATGCAATAATGTTAATTTTAAATCAACAGCACGAAATTTTTGCTGGTAATGCGAAATTTGACGCCCATTTTTCAGACATTTACATTGACACAATGCGAACATCAAATTTAACAACTACAACAGTTCTCATACATTTAATATGCTTTCAAGCAATATTGCGACATGTTGATTTTACATTGGCATTTTTCCCCTCTTTGTAGTCAGGCTTGAATCCAGCTTAAGGCCTTGGGGAGAGGTTAACTTTTAACAGAAACATACTATGCATTTTGTAAAACTATTTTAGAAACTCAAAGGAAATTGGATATATTTAATTCGTTTTCTGGCGGAGGAGAATGTACCGTGCCACCACCCCTTGTACGTGCCTCTGCTGGAGTAGAATTTTATGGCAAATATTTTTGTACTAGGTTTCATCCTGCTATATTGCCGATGAAGTGGAGTTTTCGCCCTTTTTTAGGAAAGCGACAAAACGACTCACCAAACGAAGAGCTAGGAAGTTAAAATATTCTACAAAAATGTTACTTGTGGTCTTTTACCCAAAAGTTCTGAAATATCTCATACCTTAAACGTAAGGCTTACAAGATTTCCTATGCCGAGTGCCAATCATGAATAAGTACGATACTAACCCCTAAACACATTGTAAGTTGTGATTGATTTTTGATGTTCAAGTTGAGTCTGCAGCTTGGAAGTCTTTGAAGACTTGTAATAGAATTTTATGGCATATATTTGTGTATAACATCTCAGGCCGCTATATACCAGATGTAAACTTTTCAAAACTCGATACACGTATATATTTTTTCTGGTGTCCTTTGCCAGAATCAGTCCCTAAAACCATGCTATTTTTGTGTTGAACAGTATATTTAGTTTTTTTCTAACTTCTTGCTACCTTTTTCATTACACTATTTTAAAGCTATTTTAATACTATTTTTAAACAATTTATAGTACATAATATAAATGTATGTACATCTTTTAATTACTTTATTTTCTTGTTGTCTTCTTAGCAGAAAGAAAAAATATTATTAAAAGCAAAAAATGCTAAACAAAAAGCGCATTATAAAATTGAGTTTGTGAACTCGGTTATTAGGTTTACAAGTTAATATTTCTTAGTCACGTACACCCTCAATTTGCAAAAGAACTTTAATAAAAAAAGAGAAGATATTTAAAATTTGTTTAATGCTTTTAAGATGTGATATGTTTGATATAGTTGTTAGAAATTAAAGTGTGTGAATGATTTCACTATATTCTTTTAAATGAACTATGAAACGTATTAAGACTAATTAAATTCAATTAAGATTTATAAAGTGGATCTTGCAATATAATTCTGAGAAGCACTTGATATAGTTTTAAACTTGTATTAACTGTATAACTTGAAATTAATTTGGGGTTTTCATGAACAATCGTTCATTCCTTGGTTGGTTTACATGGCCGCCGCCTACTACGCGCAAGCAGTTAAGTAGAATCAAGATAACTACATTTCGAGAGACCACTACACTCGTCAGTGTCAACATATGTATATCCGAATCCAAGGTCTCGGATCCGGTATTCGGATCTATCCCGTCGCATTGTGTTTTAACATCAGGTTACATACGTAATAACTCTGATAGGTCGTCTATTATACTACTGTGCAAGAACTAGATAAGTGTATAACTAAATTTTATTAAAAACAACATCATATCAAAAGATTATAAAAACGACATACGCGGCTATTCATGGAAACGACAGACTTGTTCCTTTTGTTCCTATAAAATCTACAAAACTTATAACTTCCCCTCCATAATTCCTTCTTATTAAACATTTTATTTAAACCGCAGACTTTGTATTAACTTTCATCTAGTCATTTTGGTGAGAACTCCCTCCGAAATTGTCTGCATGCAAGTATAATATTGTTAAATTATATTTACTTAAAATTGAGGTTTTCGCTTCTTAAAGGAATCCATACAAATTCCCCACACACAAAATTTCAACAACAAAAGAAAACATTAAAAACAAAGATAAAACAAAATTTACATCTTTATAAAAAAAAACAACTAAAACGAAAATTAACAATAAAATAAAAATTACTTGAGTGCACACTTTGACTACTTTACTACGTTAATCATATTTAAATATTGGTGTCTTTTGGTTAAAAGTACGCTACGTAACAAGTGGTAGCATATGCAGTTGACTAATGAATTTTTGTCGATAGTAAAATAAATGCGGAGTGAAGTCATTCGATTTTTGCAGAAACATAGAAAATACTAAATATAATTTATATAGGGATTAATCAAATTAAAAAAAGAAATATGAGATGCGGATGCTCCTGCAAACCTTCTCTCCGTCCCGCTAATTTCGCCTAGATTTTTGAGCCAATTCTAAAATGTTAGTTTTTCAAAATGTTCGGCACGATATTTTTGAACCATTTCACCCACTTGCAGCATACGACGCAATCTTTTAAGTCCTAAAAAATTACTAAATATAAAAGATCGATTTGACAGCAATACAATTTTTCCGAAATTCTCCAACGAGTTTAATTAATTAAATTTCCAGCAGTCGACGTTGATTTTAAGGTTAAGAACTGAGTCTTTAGATTTGATCAAAAATTAAAAATTATTTCGAAAAAACATATTTCGATAATTTTATTGTTAAAAATTCTCGTAATCTACCAAGTCGAACCGGATAAAATTTTCACGATATCTAAGTTTAGCCAAAATCTTAAGATTGGCGATCGGTTAAGACATCCATACACACACATACATACAAACTGCAATACCGAGTGGTATAACTAAAAAGGGCTTCTTAATTCATGTCTTTTTGAGGATCTACTTACACCTTCTTTTAGAAGGCTTCGACTCTCCCTAAGAAAAGACATTATATTAGAAGGGTGTTGGAAGGAGTATTCTATTTTTAGATTTTTTGCTTTGTCGATCAAAAAATGTCCTTCAGAAATAACAAAAATTCTCGTTTTCGTTTATCGCAAGTAATTTGTATATAAAGCTGAAATATACGTACAAGAGGCATCATAAATGCTGCTATAATGCCGTTTATGTTGGAGCTGATTAACTTATACTTCTTCCTTATATGCATAACAAATTACTCTAGATGAAAGGAAATAACTCGAAATTAAAATCGCATTAAGCAAAAATACAGAAGCCGCTATAAAAATACCGAGATTAAAAAAATTTACCTCAATTTGATTTTTTAGCACCTTCGAAATGATATTTTTAGAAGGTCTTTTGTCAGGCCTTCCAGAAGAAGCGATTGGAAGGGCTTCCCCGCAATGACAACGTGGGCAACAAATATGAAGATGGAATGGAGCGCGAAGTACGTCTGCTTCCAAAAGAAAGTGTTAAGATGTCTTCTATAATGCCTCCATACTGCTTCTTTTTACCGCTGGGTGCTATCATCAAAAATACAGTCAGCATAGCTTCCTAGAACCACCAAACATCGGGCTTTGATAAGGACTCGATTTTCGAAAATCAGGGAGAGATCAGTTACTTCCATTTTTTAGATTGTGAGAGGTTAAAAATATTGTTATTGGCTATTTTCAATCAATAAAAATGTATATAGCAGAGATTTCTGTAAAAAATCTAATTGTCAGTTTTCTATAAAAAAAAACGAAACCACGGTGTCGTGGGACACCGTGTGGGAAGTTAATTCCTTACGTTATACTTACCTTAGAAATTGCCTCTTACTCCCATAGTAACCTTATTTTTGAAAAAATATATAATATTTATGTCCTTCCAGACTCAGTTTTGATGTTTTAAATATTATTAAAATTTGTTTGATACACAAAAAAAAATAAGTTTCGTTTTTGATAACAAAAATCCCGGTATTCAATAATTTTTTTTTCAAATTTCCTGTGATAAAGAATTCCCCTATATTGATAACAAAATTATTTCAAAATAAAAATATATATATATATATATAAATTAAAAAAATGTTGACATGGCTCTAGCCGAGCCATATCCCATTTATTTTTTTATGGGATACACCTTGTTTTAAGTACTTATGTATAAAAAGAAAAGAAATAACCGGTATGGAAAAGATATACTTACAACGAAATATTTTATTATGTTAAAGATAAATGTTATTGAAATTCATATTTTTTTTTAATAACATGGTTTTATTGAATATAATTCTTGTCTATTTTTTTCTGTGTAGTTTCAGAGAGGCATACATTTTTCATTTTAAAAATATTTTTGTTTTACCCCCCAAGGAACGTACGTTCCAAAAACACACATACATATGTGATGATCCCGATGAAAAGGGAACTCATCAAAGACTAAGTCTGATTGAATTCAACAAATATGTGTGCTGCATGGCTTTTAATTTTAACCATAGCATACTAACCCACGTATGTACATATAAGCATTGATTTTATTGCAGCTATGATTTCATCTGAAACATGATATTTTATTTTGCTTTTAAAAAATGTTTTTTTGTTTACTTTAATATGAATCATAATTTAATTTTTATTATTTAATAAACAACAACTAATAAAATAAAAAAAAATAATTACAGAAATAACCACATTAATTGAAGCACTTTAGTAAAAATTCAAAAGTACGTAAAATTTACATGACGTTAGTATTAACGTAGTATTAAATAGCGTTAGTATTCTAGGATTAAAGATAAAAATTAAGCACAATCTTATAGGTACTAGAACCACATAACCGCCATTTTTTATTTATTATTGTATAGCTTCTGATTAGTGGCCACGAGAAGTGAAACAGTTTACCAATTTCATTATTTTTATAATTGATTGGATTAAATGCAAAACGGTACAAATGCAAAAAAAGAACTTCTGAGTAATTAAGTTTCAAAGTTTTTTGTTCCCATGCATTTCATAGATTATATTTTTGGTTTTTAATACAAACCATCTTTTGAGGTCATCGTACATGTCTAAATTGTTTGTAGAGTGATAGACGTTGGTATTAAGTGTTGATTCCTGCATATAACTAAATTTTTATAGTTTTGGCTCTTGGCAATTACTCTAGCTTTTTAAGTAAAAAGTTATTGAAACAATTCATGCTTTTTTTATAGGGCATTAATGATCATATAATATTGCTATGCTAAACTAAACTGGAATAATTAAAGGGCGGAAAAGTGACCACTTGAAAATTACACAGTCATTTTATCGATAAAAACTAAACAAAAAGCTATACAATAATAAATAAAAAAATGGCAGTTATGTGTTTCTAGCACCTACAAGATTGTCCTAAATTTTTTTTTATTAAAACTAAAAGCAATGCGGCACACCTACCTATTTATTGAATTCACTCAGAATTAATCCAAAGCAATATTTTTACATTTATAATATTTCGAAATTCATATCTCTGTAAATTTTTTTAATCATCAGGATCAGAAAGTATAACGAAGTTATCAATAAAGGGAAATTCAAGTAGCACAGTGCATATAGCAATATATTTTTTTTTAAACAGTACAGTTTTCTAAAGAAATAAGTGCATATATCACACTTTTCTATATGTTGAAGTGCATACACCACTATTTTCTATTAAAATAATTGCAAAGCACATTTCTGTAAAATAAGTGCAAATAACACGGGTTTCTATGGAAAAAAGTGCATATAGAACAAATTTCATATAGCACTGTACAGAAAAATAGCGCATATTTATCTATAGAAAAAATGCATATGATACTCTTATCTGTATATATAACAACACATATAGCAGAGTTTTCTATGCAGAGAAGTTTCTTCTATAAGAAACTGTGTATTGCATAGCTTCCTAAAGAAAAAGTGTATATAGCACAGCTTTATAAAACAAAAGGGTATATAGCACAGCGAAAAATTTTTATATATTGCAGTTTTCTATAGAAAAAACATTCTGTAGATATAAATGCATATAGTACAGTTTTATATAGCTTTCAATACAAAAAAGTTCATATAGTTCTCAATATAAAGAAATTCATATAGTACAGTTTTCTATAGAAAAATGTTCACTTAGCAAAATTTTCAATAGTAAAAAATTTATACAGCACAGTTTTCTTTATATAACGGGTGTTTTTTTTAGAGGTATAGAACTTCGAATTGAAATAAAACACAAGAAAATCGTTTTAATGTCCATCAATTTGGCTTTATTGGAAGGATAATTTTATGCCATTAATGTTAAAATATGACTTCGGGCATGTGGCCGCCGCGGCTGGCTCGAATAAAGCCAATTCTACAGGTCCAATTTTCAACCACTTTTTCGAGCATATGGGGCCGTATGTTGGCAATAACGCCACGAATGTTGGCTTCCAAGTCCCCTAACGTTTCTGGTTTGTTGGCGTAGACGAGCGACTTCACATATCCCCAAAGAAAATAATCCAATGGTGTCAAATCGCACGATCTTGGTGGCCAATTGACAGGTCCATTCCGCGAAATTATGCGCTCATCGAATGTTTCCTTCAATAAATCGATTGTGACGTGCGCTGTGTGGCATGTAGCGCCGTCTTGTTGGAACCACAACTCATCCACATTCATGCCATCCAATTCGGGAACAAAATAGTCGGTTATCATGGCTCCAATTGCTGTGCACGGTGGCGAATCGATTCATTCGGGTCCTCTTCAACACTTTGCTCTACAGCGGCAATTGTTTCTTCGGTGCGCACTGTTCGACGTCTCTGCCGATGCGTATTATCACATAGAGTAAACGTAGTGCGAAAACGATCCATGGTTAACCGAATTAATTGCTCTGATGGACGATTATGTCGACCATAAAATGGACGGAGCTTGCGGTAAACTTCGCAAACTGAACCATTATTTTCGAAATAAATTTGCACGATTTGCAAGCGTTGTTCTTTTGTCAACCTGTTCATGATGAAATGGCAAACCAAACTAAATATTAATCACTTGACAGCTGACAAAATGGCCGCCAGTTAAAAAAGTGATGCCAACTTAAAGTTCTATACCTCAATAAAAAACACCCATTATAAGTACATATATCATAGTTTTCAATAGAAAGGGCATATATTATAGAAAAGGGCATATATTACAACAAAAAAAACAATTATACAAATAAGTGCATATAGCAATATGTATAGATAAAAGTGAATATAATAACGTTTTCTATAGGCAAATATTCATATGAAACAGATTTATATATATTACAGACGTCTATAGAAAAATAGCTTATATTTCTTTATAGATCAAATGCATATGTTACAGTTTCCTAAAAACGCATATAGCACATGTTTTTATAAGTGGTACAACACAGTTTCGTGTTAATATAAGTGTAAATAGGCAGTTTTATGCGGAAAAAGTAGCATATAGCGGAGTTATAGCTAAAAATTTAAATAAAAAAAATTCTATAGAAAAAAAGTGCATATAACAAAATTTAATATATATATAAAAATTGCGCATTTCAATGTTTTCTATAAAAAATAGTGTACACATCACAGTTTTCTGTAGAAGAAATAAGTTGAAATTTAATATAGCCCATTTTCTTTAAGAAAAATTGCATATAGCACAGTTTTCTTTGCAAAACATGCTTCAAGAATAATTTTCTTTAGATAATAAGCATATTTTGTAAAAAACCATATATTATAGTTATATAAAAAGCAAAATGCATACATCATATTTTTCTGTACAAAAAGCTATATAAAGCACAGCTTTCTATAGTAAAAAGTACATATAGCTCAGTTTTGTATAGCACGTTTTTTTTAAAGAAAAAAATGCATTTACTACAGTTTTCTATAGAAAAAAAATGCATATAACATAGTTTAGCATTAAAAGAAAGCATATATCAAAGTTTCCTATACAGAAATAGTGTACAGTTCTCTATTGAAAATATCAATAGGTATTGCGGCATTTTCTATAGAAAAAATTGTTTTATAGAGAAAATGTATATAAGACTGATTTTTAAGATATAGTTAGTTATTTAGCAAAATTTTTTAAAGAGATGAAGCATAAGATGACAAAACTTTTGAGTCAAAAATATTTTTATACTAAAGTCGACTATTACCAAACTTTCAATATTAATTATTCACTTATTAGTTCTGTAACTTGTGGTCAATTGTTATTGGCTGACTGCCTGACATGCAGTTACACCATACGATTTTTTTCTTTCTTGGTTTTCTACTACTTTGTACGAGTATTTAAATTTTATAGTTTATTCTAAATATCTGTATTTTTTAGTCATTCAACATATTTTGTTACTAATTAAGTACGTGTCGTTTTACTGGAAAACGTATGAAAGTACATACTTAAATTGTCTTTAAATTGACTAGAGTCATAAATATAGCACAGATACTCACATCCATACATATTTTTGTACATTCTTAAATATATGACAAGACAATGGGAATAATTTGGAAAAATTTTCTTTTATGAACGTAAATATTTAAAAGAAGAAGGGCCTTAAGAAACTACAAGTAATGTATGGCTTTTAGTATTAAATTTTGTGGTTTTGTAGCATTATTTTCCACTTGACATCATTATGAAGCCACACAGGTTTGAAAGTAACCAAAATTGTATATAAAAAAAATAAAGAATTTAAAAATTTTTCTATGCTTAAAGATAAAACTATTTAAACTACATACAGTGGTCGTCCAATAGTACGTACTTCCGTTTCCACGAATTTCCAATAGTACGAAAGGTACAAAAGGCTAATTTTTTGCATTGGCTGTTCTATAGTACGAATAAAAAGAGTTTTTTGCTATTCGATAATACGAATAAATGTATTTTTTGACAGAACATGTACGTTTTTATATATATAATTGAAATTTTAGTTTTGCTTTGAAGTTCTTTACTTGTTTTTTTTCTGCGTTAAAGTAAAAAATTCAAAAAGATGCTAATTTTTTATGTAAAAGGAGGAAAATTTTTAGTCCAATAATACGAATTTTCCAACATTACGAAAAGGCCTGACATTATATAATTCGTACTATTGGACGTCCACTGTATATGCATTAAAAAGGAATCGTTAAATTTGTCGTATTCTTATAAAATAATAATAAAAAAATCCTTGGGGATTTAAGAAAATGAACAAAAAAATTAAAAGAGTCAATAAAAAATTAAATGTAACAAATATCGATATTGACATGCTTTTAACTGTAAATTTAGAGCAAAAAAAAGAAACAAACAAATTTCCATTTTAAATGTTTGGCAAACGTTCGATAAATCACTTGCCAAAAAATATCTTAAAAAGCAAAAAAAAACTTTAAATTTGTATAAAAAACTCATGATGACATTCTATAAAATTTGTGTGAAATTGTTTTCTAATGGAAATGGGCTCAAATATAAAAGGAAGCTTTTACCAAACTCCCTTTAGAATTTGACAATTGATTTCGTTTTAATGTTTCTGTATGTATTTGTATGCTTGATTGTTTGTGTATCTTCGCAATCTACAAATATTTATTTTTAGATATTTATCTATAAGAAATACAAACAAAAAACCAATAAAATGTCGATTGATTGTGTATGCTGTACGTGTACGAGTATGTCTGCAGTGAAGGACATTACAGGAACTTATTAACGTTTTAGAAATGTTTACATTACATTATGATATAAAATTTTCTTTAACAAGTTGCAAGTGTCTTGGTTGTTTATTAGTATGATTATTTCGAACGTATATGCTTTGTGAATCCAAATTGATTATTAGGCTAAGGTTCGTAACGTTATATTTAGAAAGAATCGGGCATGATTAATATTCCAAGGAACAAGGAAAAATCTAACATCAACTTAATTTTTCAACGTACACAGCAGAACAGAGTAGCGCCACTTTCGGAAGTCGCTACACTTCCATCGTCAGTGCTCACGTGTATTTGCTTATCACCACTTGTCAGGTGGCTCTGTTGAATGTGATTTTAATTCTTATATATACAACTTTTTCGTGAAAATTGAATACGAGAATTAAATCACTTTCAAGCTGATATTAAAGGGCACTTTTCCAGCGTTGCCATCGGTTTATTTTTCTTCATTCCCATTTTTCTGATTTTTGTTCTGCTCAAGACAAACTTTTTTGGTTTGATTTTATACTTAAGTATATATGAACATGTAAACATGTGAAAAGCTCAAGCCAGTAGCTAATTGTTTATTAGTATGATTATTTCGAACGTATTTGCTTTGTAAAGGTTCGTAACGTTATATTCAGAAAGAATTGGGCATGATTAATATTCCAAGGAACAAGGGAAAATTTAACATCAACTTAATTTTTCAACTTACACAGCAGAACAGAGTAGCGCCACTTTCTGGTTGTTTTTGTGGTTGTAACTTCGTGAGTGATAACAATTAAAATCCTGTTCGAAGGACCATAAGCAAGTTGTAATCCAAGATCACTCTTCTTGTCTTTTTTTAAAGATACCAAAGAGAGCGAAGTTTTTGTTGTAATATTAGAGAGCAGTAGAACGATATATCTTTAGCTGAAATGCAAAACCCCTTAACTACACTTAATTAAATTGTATAGGAGAGAGGAAAAACTAAATAAATTATTTCAAGTGTCTGAAGTAAAATCTCTTTATTCTCGTTATTAATTTGGCTGATTTTGATGAAAAATGTTTGAAAATTTTGAGGTACAAGAGTTTCGATATTATAATATACAAAATAACACTGTGATAGTCGGGAAATTTAAGCAGTGGGCCACCTTACTGGAAAAGTTAATTCGGTTACGCAAGATGACTTAGCTGAGATGGTAAAGGCGTCCAAGACAAAAAAAATTACAGAAAAAAAAAGTTGTTTTTTTAACAGACACACTTACTGCTTAAGCCTTGGCAGTCATCGAACCTTTGACCTGCAGGCTAGTAGTTTTACATGCTATCAACTAAACTACAATTCCATTGTTCGATTTTAACTGTAGTTTATGGGATGACGCAATTCGAACCTATGAAATTGGTCAGACTTACCAATATTTTATTTTGAGTGTAGAACTAGACGAAAAATGGCATGTACACTCTAAAACATTACTTGAAATTTAGTATCATATATTGTCTAAATTTTTGTTGAAAAATTCTGGTTGTCTAAAATTATACCAAGTTTGTAATTATTAGTAACAAAAAAAACATAATTTGTCTAATTTTTCGCAAAAATACAAATCTGCTGTTAAAAGTATCTATTTTTTAACAAAATATGTCTAAATAACATAAAAATTTTTAATATTAAGCAATCTGTCTAAAAAATAGCAGAAACATGTTTAAACAAGAGAAGCACGCCATATTTTTTTTCGGTCATCAAAGTTTAATTTCTGGCATTTAAAGGTTTTTAAATATAAATTTTGTAAGTATTGGTAAGTAAATACTGTTAACTTATAAACAAAATGCAATGCATAAGAAAATGTACTTCATACATTTTTATTAAATAAAAAACTTTTCAAATTAAATGTATTTACTTTAAGTGAAAAAAAAACTTTACATAAAATGTAATACGCCTGTGGCTGAATGGTAGCTACGATAGACTATCAGCCAGGAGGTCACGGTTCGAAGCTCCACACAACCAATCGCTGCGTTGGTGTTTATTATTTTTTATTTTTTTTATTAATCATATTTTGTTCAAAAATCAACAAATTGAATGCTTGTCTAATTTTAGGTCGATAATAATTAGTAAAGTGTTGCCGACTATTATCGACCTAATTTTCAACAAAAGTGTTTTAGAGTGCAGAATGTAAGCAAAAAGCAATGAAAAAGGAAACTATTGTTAGAACAACTATTTTTTTATTATTTCTTTATCTTTGATTTAAAAGAGTTCTTCAAACGAGGTGAAATAATAAAAAAATCATATCGGTCTAAAGTAAAGTCGCATACATACTCTAAAACGTTACTTAAAATTTAGGATCATGTATTGTCTAAATTTGTGTTGAAAGTTTATTCTTGTCTAAGATTACATCGATTTTGTAGTTATTTTATTAAGTGAAGTCCAAGTGGGAAAAATTTAACATAAAGTATAATACGGCTATAGCTGAATGGTAGATACGTCAGACTATCAGTCAGGAGGTCGCGGTTCAAACTTGCACCCAGACAATCGCTTTTTTTTTTGTAAAAACATTTTGTTCAAAAATAACGCGTGTGTAATTTTAGGTCCAAAATAATCGGTAAAGTGTTGCCGACTATTATCGACCTAATTTTCAACAAAAGTGTTTTAGAGTGCACACAGTTTCGTTTTTGATAACAAAAATCTAAATCTAAAACATTACTTCAAATTTAGGATCATATATTGTCTAAATTTGTGTGGAAAATTTTTCCTTGTCCAAAATAACATCGATTTTGTAGTTATTTTATTCAAATTAAACATATTTAGTCCAAGTGGAAAAAAACTAACATAAAGTATAATGCGGTTATGGCTGAATGGTAGATACGTCAGACTATCAGTCAGGAAGTCGCGGTTCAAACCTGCACGCAGCCAATCGCTTTTTTTAGTAAAAACATTTTGTTCAAAAATAATGCGTGTCTAATTTAAGGTCGATAGTAGTCAAGTGTTGCAGACTATTATCGACCTAATTTTCAACAAAAGTGTTTTAGGGTGTGGCAAGTAAAGTCCTGTTAAATTAATTAATTACTCATATTAAAGTAATAATCAAAGCTAAGTAGAGGAATGTTGAACTTGCCCCACACCACTAAACACTCGCTCGGAACACTCGCTGGTAGTGTCACTAAATATTGCCTGGCTATAGGTAAAAGAAGCTGATATTTTTCCTTATTTACTTTCCACCAAAAATTTAAAAAAGTAGCATTCAGGTGCTAAGTTAATAATTTTAAATTCAGTCATTGAAATGTCATAATAATGTTAAATGCCTATAGTATTGTGGCAGTTTTTTCTCAATTTATTGTTATTGACGCAAACTGTATATTATTTGGATTCAATATTCGTATTCGAATTCGGCGAAAACTGGCTCAGAGATTCGTATTCGTAAATATTAAAAATTTATATTTCTAACATCACTAATAGGCATATTAGTTTTATAATGGAAATTACTTCATAATTGTCACTCACTGTTTGTACGCTATATTTATAAACGGTATGTATACATGTAATTTTTATATTAAAAAAATACTCCAGAGGAAAATGACGAAAAATTTGCACAATTTAAAGCCAAAACGCTGTTTACCATGCTTGAGTGCCGAACCATTTCGTTACGCTATCGACAAATGTTGTACTTCTTTTTTTATATTAACATTCAATTTTCTATCTATTCTATTATTGGTTAAATATATTTTTAGTATGTCATGCCTTGTTTAAAGTGCTGTCGATATCAATTGTGTCCACCAAATGGCCCTAAACCTTAAGTTGTCTAAAACATTTTACAATTTTTGTAATTTCATTCATTGGCTTTATTTTCAAATAAAGTAATCAGTGACGAAAAACATCGATTGACTTGAAATCAATTTCTTTTCGTCCTTACCATGTTACCCTACTCTTCTAAATAAAATTATAGAATCTTTTCTTTGGGCAATCTTCCTGTCATGTTTATTTGAAAATCCTTCATTGTAAACTGCCAACTTTTAAATGATTTTTTATGCGGCATACAGCAATTTTCTATAGAAAATGTTCAAACTAATAAAAGTTATTCTTGTGAAAATTATAAATTTAAATTTTATTTTAAGCTATAACAATTGTTTGATAATTTTCAGATTCTAGTTGAAAGTTATAAAAACATAAATGTCTGTTAATAATTTTGTATGGAATTGTATAAAAATTTAATAAAATTTATTACAAATTGAAATTTTCATGAGAATTTAGGCTACACGTGTCTATCTATAATTTGTTTGTAAACAAAAATTATTCATAAATATTTTAAATAGTTTTATGAAATTTTAAAATAATTTTTTTTTTCAGATCATTTGAAAACCACAACGCAATAATGTGCCAGTAAGTATCTCATTATAAATTATAACGAATATTTATTAAAATTATTGTTACTGTAGTATTATTATCTTGTTTGTACTGGAATTCCAAAAAATATCGAATAGAAATTAAAATAGAGGTTTTAAGTATCCTATAGGAAATTACACGTGATTAAATAATCTTAAGAAATTTTTATATAGTTCTCATAAGGAAAACCCAGCAGAACCTGTTAGCATTTTGTAATCAATAGTACTTTTTTTTAATAGGCTAGAAAGTAATGAGTGATATTTGTTTATCTTATTACTATGCTTCAAATTAAAACGACTACTTGGTAATTAACAAAATATGTACTTATTTATCTCATTATCTGAAAGTAGTTATAATTTGTTGTTAAGTATTAATAAAAAAGTCTGTACCTCGGAGGACATTTTAGTGAACTTTTCATTACGCAAGTTTTAATGTTGTAAAATATATTGAGCAACATTGAACAACGCGCTATATATCTTCGACTATCACTAGTTGTGACGTCATAAACACATGTTATAGAGTACTCCCAGAAAAATGTCGATGAGATAAATTCAGAAATGTATAGAAGTAAAAAGGTATAGAAGTAGATAAACACATTTTAAGTTAACATGTGCATATTCTTCCTCAAATAGAATATTACTAACAAAATCTTTTGTTTTATTTATAATATTTTGTGTATTCGAAAAATTATCATTCTTTGAGTGTAATATTGTTGACGTATACTCCATGAAATATTCGTGGAACAGTAAGGATCTTGGAAATTAACTCTTTCCAGCTTAATTATTTATAAGAAAGGTACTTTTTTTTGCTTTATTTAAAAAAAAAATTGGGGACTACGAATGAATTATCATTTGTGAAAAAATATCGATATTTCGATGCATCGATATTTTTTATTTGATATATATCGATGCCGATCGATATTTAAAAACATATCGATAGCGATAGATAAGTACCGAATACCTAAGTTGGTTATGTTAAAATTACGGATGTAACGAATACCGATACCGATATATCGGCGATACTTCAGATTTTCCGATACATCGGTATCGGCGATATTTTACTGTCGATACGACGATACTTTAAAAAAATTTTCAGAACTAAATTCATTTCATTATTTTTTAAACCTTATTAATATCAATTTTAAAAATTAATCATATTTTACGCTGTTATTTTGCAAAAACAATAATTTATTTATTGTTAATTTTACCATGAACTCAAATTCAATTCTTTGTTGCTTAAATCTTATTCCCAGCAAAAAAAGACACTCCAAAGAAGTCATGAAAATGTAGAATTCGGGATCCAGAAATATTGCAAATTTGGATAATTTCTAATTAGTTTCACATTTGCTTGTCATTGCAAGAAGCTCTCTTTTTCCATTACCAATCACCGAATTTGGAGCGATGTTAGGACAAATTTATTTTTCGGTGTTCTATAATGATTCCTCAAAAAAGGATGAAAAATTACCCATTTTCAGAACTTGTTTCTTTTTATGCGAATTTAAACACAGAACTGTGTTTTCATGTAAATTTAAGTGAATAAATATAAACTTTTAGAAGACTTTTAATAATTAAGCTATTGAGTTATTTAGAAGAATATTAGTTGATAAATGTCCTTTAAAAAAAAGCATGGCGAGTATTTTTTAAAATTATATTTTTAAAAAATACTCGCCAATTATATTTTTAATATAGATTCTTTGGAAGCAATGAAAATGTAGTTCTTTAAAAACTACTTCCAATTTTATATACTGGGTTAATATCAATTTTAAATATTAATAATCTGTTACACTGTAATCTTATATAATAAAAAATTGCCCTTCTTGAGCTTTGTTAATCTAAACTTGAACTCAATTTCAATATTCGTATCGGTATCGGAATCGGTATCGGCGATATTTATTTTTAAGTATCGGAATCGGTATCGGATCGGCAAAACGGCGTATCGTTACATCCCTAGTTAAAATACATCGAAGATTATACATCTGAATTGTATCGAATTCACAATAAAGTGTGTTTTAATTCGTATAAAAATATATTGAGCGTTAAGTCAAACATTTTTTTGTAAATAAAATTTCAGCCGTAGTCATAAAATTTTTTGAAAATTTACCCCTTTCCTGTTGATCGATTGATCTGAAATTTTGTAAGTGCCGTTAATTTTAGTGAGAATTTAATACTGTGATTAGAAAAGTGTGCTTCGCCACGCCAATAAAAAGTATTACCGACCACCTTCTTCTTGACCGATTGATCAGAAATTTGGTAAAAAACTTTAGCTTTCATGGCAATACAATTTCGTAACAAAATATGGGTGGCGCTACGCCCATTAAAAGTAATATTTAGTTTTACCACCTTCCTATTGACCGATCGATCTGAAATTTAGTGAACACATTTAATTTTCATGACCGATTGATCTGATAACTTTACTATTATGTGTATTCAGTATTATTGTAAATCACAGATGATCGCCGCCACAAAATGGTGAATTATTCAGGGCTATTCGGGAAGTCACTTTCACCACAAATACTCGCTTCTTTCACTTTTTGCTATTCTAAAATACGTTAGAGATGTGAATCCTAGAAAACATATGTTTTCTTTCACTTTGTATGTATTCTAAAATACTTGATCACCAGCCTTCAATGTCATTTTCGTTCGACGCCAATTTTTTCGCGTAACAGTCCAAAAAGAGTTATAATTTTCAAATACTATTTAATCTTGAGACATACATATATGCTTCGCCAGCAGGTTCTATCAATGAATTGTGTTACCAAAATATAAAACACTTCCAATCCAATTTCTATAAAATTCGTCCGAAGGTATAAATATGTTTTTAAACAAAACATTACATTATATTACTCATTAATTATTCATTAATTTAACTCTCACTGTTTAGCTTTATTTCAATATATGTATTTGTTCAAATCCTCTTTTGCTTTTAGTTTTGTTCTGTATGTGCCAGCTGTTATTCAATGTTGTTTATGTTTTTTATAAGAGATTACAAAATATAGATTACTGAAAACGATATTTCTTCGCACGTATTTTAGAATCTGTCGACGTCGAACTGTCGAAAGTGAACGTTCGTATTCCCGAATAGCCCTGATTTATTTGTTTACAAACACCTCAATATGGATATCTAATGAAAGGGTTTGACTAGTAGAATACAGTACGAAATGAAAAACTTCCAATTCCAAAATGGCGGCCAGTACAAAATGGCGCACTATATTTAAGCATATATATTGTCAGCCCCCTCAATATGGGTATTAACTCAAAGCGCTTGGCTACTAAAATGCAGTACATCACGAAAAAAATCAAAATTCAAGGTACAATCCGAAACAATATGCCAGATCATAGAGTTTAAATAGGACATAAAGTAAAAAACTTAAAAATAAAATAAGTTTAAAAAAATTTCAAGCTAGCTAAATGGTTTTATTATAATGAAACATAATAATGATGCAGATAATGCACTAAAAGCTAATAAATATTTACATAGCACCAGATACCAGCTACTACACCACTCTCCTCACCAACATAGGGCATTGATCAGACTAAAATAAAACAGTGCCCCACAGTCGAACCTCTGTTATCTATAGTAAACTACACCCCACGATTTTATTTTAGTCTGATCAATGTCCTATGTTTGTGAGGAGAGTGGTGTGTTAGCTGGTACCTGGTACTACTTAATTATTGTTTGGCTTATAGTGCGTTCATTATTATGTTTTTTTACAATAACTATATAATAAATAAATAATAAATTTAACTTAAGAAATCTTTTTACTTATTTTATTAAACCATTGGTTATCAGATATGGCGATTTCTCGCTAAACGTTGCGATTTTTCAACTTGTTTGGCGTCAAAATTTTTGATTTGGTGTTTTTTTTCTTATTCTAATTATCTACACTCAATAATGAACTTTGATGAGAAAAATTGACAAGAAATAGTTCTTGTCGATTTCATTTCCACTTTTGCGATTTTCTACAAAATTTTTTTGCGATTATTTCATAAGGACTTATATTAAAAAATCTGTTATATAAAAACAAATTTACTACAAAATATATATGAAAAAAAAAACTACATAAAACAGATTTTGGCGACTTTTGGCGATTTATAAAATCAATTTGGCGAAATAGGTCAGAAAAAATCTGGCAACCCTAGCCACTGGTTAATGTTTACATACATTTTAATACATACATGTTTTAATATGTCTATCATTATATTTATTTGTCAACAAGAGTATATGGTTATAAAATAATAATATGAAAAGTTAAAAGCTTAAGTACAAAACCTTCATTTAGTTGTTAACCACAAATCAATGTACATCATCATCATCTCATGATCGATGTCGTATCATTCTGATATTTTATTTTGTCACATTTATCACATGTATATTTTTGTGTGTCTTGTCGTTTTTTTTATAAATCATTCTCAGACAACGGCTCAATTTCATGATCTTTTGACTTAAGACAAGAAAAATAATGTTTCTACAGACACTGTCAAAAATAAATAGGGAATTATTTTTAGCAAAATGTTTAAAATAAGTGGTTTTGTGTGTAATCAATGCTTCATAATCTAATAAAGTTATTTAGCTGTTGTTAAATGAACAAACTTTTTGATAAAGGATTTTATTTCTATTATGAAAATTTTGTAATATGTACAATAAAATTGCTATTTCTCGTTCGTTTGTGTGCCGCTAAAAATATGTCACACAATTATTCCAAGTGTACAACCACCAACCATTTACAACCAATAAAGCTCATGAAGCAATATTTGCATGCGAGTTGTATACATTCATACTTACCCGTAGCATTAATGTTCATATGATTTTTTTCTTTCGATTTTCAATCATTAACAATTACAAATTGTTCACAGTTGGTATTAAATTTGTTTCAGCCATTTTCCTAGATTTGTTTTGTGTGATTAACTATTTTATTAATAATTTAAAAATAATGATTTCTGTGGTTTTTCTATTACACGATTTTTTTCTTTGCAATTGTATTTGTTACAACAACTGATTTTTTTGTTGTTTCTTATTTTTATTGAATAACAACTAATTTTTTATTGTTTAAATAACTAATCATTAAGTATAATAGTTTTGAATAATTATTGACTAATTTAACATCAATTGTTTGCATTTAATTTCAGTGTTTTTTTTTTGTTTGTTTGTTATATTGCAAATAGATTGATATGGCTTGGTTGGAAATTTGATGATATTCTTCAAAATTATGAAAAATATGTTGGTTTTTTAGAAGGTATAAATTTCATGTAACTCCAATTAAGTAACATCATATTGATATTTGTTGTTCATTTAATTTTTCTGGTTGAGTTCAGCAAATATTTATAAAATTAATGTTATGAAGATATGTAATAAAATTTTAGCAAGTGTCCCTGCGGAAAATTTGGTGACAAATGATCCAAAAGTACTCGTCCTATGACTTGAGAAAATGAGACTGGTACCAAAAATAAGGAGTAATGAATGGTGAAAAAAGACATGTTGTGTAAATGGTCACATATTAACAATTTTCAGTCAACTTAGTTGATACTTCGGCTAGTATTGTAGGAAACGGCACTGACAAAATTCGATGCACCTGGATCTAAGGCCTATCACATAGTATCTATATAATATTAATTGTCTCCCTTCAATTAGAGCTTAACTGGTATTTATAACATTGAAATATAAGTTACCCTGTGGTCGAGTGGGTAGTGTGCTACCCTGTCATGCCGGAGGTTGCCGGTTCAAATCCTATCAAAGACAATAAAAAAATTAATTAATCGATAATTACAGCTGAATTTTGGAATAATATTTATATATAATCTATATTATTCTACACCGATTAGAACTCCATAAGATAGTTCAGAGACAAGTTACAAGGTGCATAAAAAGTATCAATTAACCCCATCCTAGACCATCCCCATGTAAAAGTGGCTGGTCCGCTTCATAGGAAGTGTTAGAACTCGGACTGGTCCCTACAACCTGGGGACCGGTCACGTGACTTGTTTTGTGTCAGTTCCATTTACCGTAGGGATACTACTGAAAAATAAATTATGTGCATGGCAATTCTGTGGTTTTCTTGAATAACAACGTAAGTTGATGTAGATTTTGAGTTAGTAATGGTAAATAACTCTATTAAACACTCTTTCCAGAAGTGTAAAATTTTTCGGAATATCATGGACCAGTCCCCCGACAACAATTTAACTTCTATAATGATTAAATAAATTTTCAGCAATAAGGACTTAAGTATTCATGTGGGCTGGATTGTTTAAACACACAAGTTGTTTTTTAATTTTTTTGTTCTTTTTTACTTAACAATTGTCACTTATGTCTACACAAGCGGTTATATCAATTTTTGATAGGATCTCATTCTAGCGTTATTTTTGTCTGAAATTATAACACGTTCTTTTGGCGTATATTTACGAAAGTGTTAAAGAAGAGTTCGACAAATTTCATTCTGTGGCCATAATTTAAAAAAAAAAAAATTTCGTTTTGCTGTACTGAGAAAATTAGTTTTGCGTCTTTCAAGAGAAATAAAGAGTTATGTGAATGGTAAAACACTATTTATAACACTATACTATAAAAAAAATTACAAGATTCTAACGATTGATTCTAGTAGGGCTGAATTTTTACTAAAGCCGTTATAACAATGTTAGCGTTTTCGTCTGATTTCAATAGCCAACTTTAAGAATATGACATTTAAAACTCATATTTTATATTGAATGAAAAAAGAATAAGTTCCATCTTCAACTGAGCTCAGACGAAAAATTAAAATTGAGGCGGTGAAAAGCAAAGGGGTGCAACTGCCAAAACTAAAAAAATGAGTTATATGCAGGAATCAACTCTTAATATCAATATCTATCACTCTACAAAAATTCAGACCTGTACGACGACCTCGAAAGACGGTATGTACTAGAAACCAAAAACATTATGAATGAAATGCATGGGAACAACAAACTTTGAAGCTTAATTACTCATAATTTCATTTTTTGCACTTATTAGACACGATATTGCCCTTTTACATATTGAAATCAGACGAAAACTCCGTCAGTGTAATGGCAGCTTAAGAGTCTAGCAATATGTGCTTAAAATTTAAAAAGAACAAATTCATTCAGGACGAATTCGTGGGAAAGTTGGCTAACAAAATTGAAATAGCTTAACTTGCAAAGTATATCTGACGAGAAAGATGAGACTATCTGATGTACCACCATTTAAATTTATAATATAATTAGTTATAATTAATCGCATACTCTAAAATAATTGAAAAGGTCCTTCGAACATCTGCTTTGCCAATTACTGGTGCAGCTCGCATTACTGCACCCAAAGCACTGTTCACCATAGTGTATTGGCTTCCTGCCGACTTCATGATGAAACAACTGGCTTTGGAACGATTTTCCGTCATCCCACGTCAAATTTGGTTTTGTAAACAAACCAAATTTGACGCGGGATGACGGAAAATCGTTCCAAATTAAAAAAAAACCCCGTCAGAAGAAAAACACAACGTTGAACAACTGGCCATGAACTCGGCGGTTAGACTAAATGCCTCAGGTGTATAGAAGCGGAGTAACGCAGGCCAATTCACGATATTGGGGCAAATCTTAGATCTTACCGACCACACTGACTATTACTCGGCTGCTCTCTTAACCGGCAAAAGATTCGAGGTGGACCTCTCGCGCACATTCTCTGAGACAAGTTACATACACCAACACCAAGTCGGTCATTGGAGTAGGTGGGGCATCTTTATCCCACACTTACAACGTAGAATACACTTCAGGCTACCCAATCAATGTAGTATCATAAAGGCTGAAATATCGGCAATCACAAGAGCGGTTAACTGGTTAACGTACTGTATACTATTCGAGCAGGACATCCGTTTATGTACCGACAGTAAGGCTGCAGTACACGCTCTATACAACATTGGAATTGGTTAGCGAATGCCGGACATCACTGAACGAAATAACGAGACCTTCTAATCTAGGGATCTTCTGGGTACCGGGGCACTGTGATATGCCCGGTAACATTATTGCGGATAATGTAGCCAAGGCTAGCACCTGCTTGCAGAAAAGGGACATCGACCGGTTAGTGCACAGAAAAAAATAAGTTTCGTTTTTGATAACAAAAATCCCGGTATTCAATAATTTTTTTTTCAAATTTCCTGTGATAAAGAATTCCCCTATATTGATAACAAAATTATTTCAAAATAAAAATATATATATATAAATTAAAAAAATGTTGACATGGCTGGAATACGAACCCGGGCGTTCCGGACGTAAAGCATACACTCTCTAGCTGAGCCATATCCCATTTATTTTTTTATGGGATACAACTTGTTTTAAGTACTTATGTATAAAAAGAAAAGAAATAACCGGCATGGAAAAGAAATACTTATAACGAAATATTTTATTATGTTAAAGATAAATGTTATTGAAATTCATATTTTTTTTTAATAACATGGTTTTATTGAATATAATTCTTGTCTATTTTTTTCTGTGTGGGTGTCCTACTAAAAATCTGCAAAATACAAATTCACTACCAACTATTTAGAGAAGCACAAAGCAGATGAACAAATAAAATCACTGGTGAAGTTCCCCGATCCATCTGGCCCCAGTACACAGAAAAAATTATCACCAAAAAATTTCCAAACAAAAGTCTAAAAATGAGTTTCATTTTCAGTAAATGTTCTTTACTGAATCAATGAATTTCTTGTTTGACTTTTATTTAGGATGCAAATACCAAAAACAACAAGGAAAACATTTTTTTCTGTGTCATAAAAAACAACCCCGATGACTACATACACACAAATAACAAAAACAGCAACAATGATAACAAAAAGAATGCTATTGTACCAAGTTTGTTTACTGAAGATTTTTGAGTGAATCAATTCGTTAATGTCGTTGCGTTAATAATACTCATTAATTTTTTTAGAGGCTTTAGATAAACATTCAGATTTGAACACATTTAACAAAGTGAAATTTCATAAATGCTTAATGGATGATGATGGTCATCATCAACAAAAAATCCAGTAAATATTTTTGTTTAATTAAGTAAACTATTTTGTTTAATAATTTTTAGTATTTCTAGACTAATTTTTGTTTTTCAGAAAATCCGCTAGATCTTGTTGTTTGATTTAGTAAACTGTTTTGTTAACAATTTGTAAATATTTGTAGACAAATTGTTTCATAGATTGAAAGAATTTGTTCACTGAAGAAACACGTTTATTCAATGAAACTGTTGAGACATTTTTGTCTATATGTATTTAAATATTTTTTGTAGGTCCGTTTCTAGACAAAATATTTACTATTTCATTGAATTCCTTTACAGAAAATGAAATTTAGTTTTTTCTGTGTATGGCTTCGCAAGATCTGCAACCATACTGGGGCTTCTTCGTACACAGCTACGTATACTCGTATCGTTCATAACGACACACTGTCTCATCGGTGCTCTGCCAGAAAATTAAATATATTAATACTATCAAACACCTTCTCTCCCGATGTCCAGCACTATCTAGGAATAGGGCGTCATACTTGGGAAATCCGTTACTACCCGAACTGGCAGACATGGAGGAATGCGGCATAAGGGGAATAAATTCATTCACACGTTACTCGGGCTGGTTCAACACCGACCCAACCTCTGGGATAGGCAGGGTATCTTCTTGAATTCCTTCTTATCCACCTCGGGTACCACAAAGGGACCAACGGGCCTAAGTGGCCCGGTTGTTCGAAACCGGCAGCCTGCTTAACCTAACCTAACCTAGTTGTGGTCACAAGATGCCATTTGATTATTTCTCCTAACACAAAGCGTGAAATAAATATTTAAATATTTGACAGGAGAGTAGTTAGGACAAATATGGAAAAAACAAATAATTTAAAAGTTAAATAATCACGAGCTAAATGTCTCCCCCGTCAAAGTGGAACGACCAATAGTTTTTGTTAATATATTTTTACTAAAGATAAAGTTTCAAAAATACGTTTGCTTTTTACACTTTATTCCGTTAAAGTCCATGTTAACTCTTCATCGTACATTGTGAAAAAGGCCGTGTATCAGAAAACATAATTTATATAAAGCAAAACATAGTATCAATGTTATAATCGAATAGTAAGGTGAACAAATATGATCTTCATTTTGCATATTAGAAAATATTAATAAAAAAGGCTACAAATAAAAATGCATAGCCTCTGACGATGTAAAGAAAAAAAGAAATAAGAAAAGAGTTGTGTATGTGTATGATAACAATACAACACACTAATCGAATAGGTAATCAATCATTTTTTTTCTTCTAAAAACTTAATGATAAGAATGAGAATGAATAGAATAACAATAATACCAAAAAATATATTTAATCATTATTAGCAGGCTTTAGATCAGTTTATACTGCTGGTTTTATTTAAATAAGAAATCTTTCTAACTTCATCCACATGGAAATTTATGGAGGCACAAATAAGATATTTATGCAGAACTTTCTAAGAATTTTGGCATCGATTTTTTAGTGTATATTTTTTTCATATTTTACCCTTTACAGCATGTTCTTGCATATTTTATACTTAGTCGCATATTTAGGGCATTTTTCTATTGTTTGTGGAATATTTGGTTGTCTTCCTGCATATTTTAGTGTTTTTAAATTTAATATGCATATTTACAAAAAATAAAAAAGTGTGTTTCACCATTGAAAATTTTAAAATTTTTCCACATAAAAAAAATTTTCTTTTTTACAATTTTAATAACTTCACTCTAAATTATTTTCGTAAGCTTCTTGTATAAAACCTTCCTGTCTCCCAAAAACCCATTACCGTTTAATATTTTTATTTGAATATTTATATAAATTAATTTATAATTAATATTAATTGAGTTGTCTTTAAAAAAGATCTTATAGAGAATAAAATAGCCTTTAATTTTTTGTTTCAATCCTTAATCTTTTAAATTGTCACTTGTCAATAAGTTGATGAAAGATCATCAATCATTTGCTAAAAATTAAAGTTTAAACACAAAAAAAAAACTGTGACATAATTTTTAATAAATCTTTTTCTTGTTTAATTTTTTCTGTTTGACTTTGGTCATAAGCGTGGGCTGTTTTAAACAACGAAATCTACTAAAAGGCGGCATTTATTGTTTAATGTTTGGATTTGTTTTTTGTTCAATTCGAATTTATCTCAGTTGATAGTTTTGGTTCAATAAAAGAAAATTAATGAAATCATAAAAAGTGAAGAAAAAACTTAAGCATACACAACTAATGCTTTATATTTTTATATGATACAATCAATTATTAAGAGCGAGATATTGGTTGGATATATATTAATAATGTGGGAGGGTTGTTTAAAAAATCCTAGTCTAATTGAAGAAAAAGAGGATATTATATAAAATCCTGAAAATTCATAGTTTTCATTAACATCAACATCTACACTAAAATCGTTTTTTTATGATTCGAAGGACCATAATATTTCTGAATGCAAATAACGACTTGATTCATATATTACAAAATGTGTTTGTACTAGGAGGAACATGACTTAAGTCATACTTCTGCAAGAAAGCTCTTGGTCTCATATCAGTTATAACCCTGCGGAAAATTTGGTGACAAATGATCCAAAAGTACTCGTCCTATGACTTGCGTAAATTATCACATATTAACCATTTTCAGTCAATTTAGTTGGTACTCCGGCTAGTATTGTAGTAAACGGCACTGAACAAATTCGATACACCTGGATCTAAGGCCTATCACATAGTATTTATATAATATTAATTGTCTCCCTTTAATGAGACTGCCATGCCACTCAGGAACCTGTCGCGTAACTATATTCAGATATTAACTGGTATTTATAACATTGAAATATAAGTGCCCCTGTGGTCGAGTGGGTAGTGTACTAGCCTGTCATGCCGGAGGTTGTTAATTGGAATCCTATCAAAGACATCGCTTAAAAATAAAATACAATTTCTACTTGGATTTGTAACAAAATAATAATAAATTAATCGATAACTACAGCTGAATTTGGGAATAATATTTATATATAATCTATATTATTCTACACCGATTAGGACTCCATAAGATAGTTCAGAGATAAGTTACAAGGATGATACAAAGTATCAATTAACCCCATGCTAGGCCATCCCCATGTAAAAGTGGCTGGTCCGCTTCATAGGAAGTGTTAGAACTTGGATTGGTCCCTACCACCTGGGGACCGGTCACGTGACTTGTTTTGTGTCAGTTCCATTTACCGTAGGGAAGTTAAACCTCGGAAACGTACAAGTGAGTTCTTCCTTCTGATTACTGGTTGCTACAATGGAAGCAACGCGACAACATATTATTGACTTTGAAAATTTTTATATAATATTTAGATCGACAGCCTTATGAGCTCCTAGCTCTAATATCCACTTTCATTTTGTTTTAAAATATATAAATATTTCTACCACAAATATATTTCTTTCCGCTTTTTTAAGTTTAATGGATTAAAATTCAAATTAAAAGATGACAACAAACTTTAAATATTTTAATTTTATGTTTAGTTTTTCATTAGGCGTATATCCGGTTTCTTTGATAAAACGGAAATCAGTTGCAAAATCTTACATCCTTCTTTCATAACTAAAAATACATAAATTATAAAAAAATATGTCTGAAAAATATAATTAAAAACTAATAATACACTTTTCGTATTCAACTGCACTCATTCATTTCATAGATTTAATGAAAAACTAATGTGAACTAATTACTGGAGCAACAACAAAACCATATAATATTTATGTGTTAATACAATGAATGTATGTGAGTGAGTGTGTGTGTGTGTGTGTGTGTGTGTGTTTGTATGAATTGAGATACATTTGGTGAATACGGTATTCATTTTATAATTATTTTTGTATAATTAGAAGTTTTATGCATAAATAAATAGTAAATATTTCAAAACTTAAACACGCACTTTTCCGCATTGAACCCCAAACAAAGCAAATTTTTAATTTATTTAGAGTGACCAAGTGGTTTAAAATTTTCTCTGAATATTTTGTGAACTTTAGATTTTCTAGTTATGTTAATAGTTTTAAATGAATTTTTGTTTATTTTCTTTAACATCGTCTTCTATTACAATAGTCGAAAGGCAGCTGCGCCGAGAATAATTGTTGGCCTAGTCTCCCTTAGGCCAGACTTAAGAGGGTTCTCCCTTGTGCCAACTAATTGGCCGATGCACAGTGCGTTGAAATATAGGTAAACTTGGGCTTAAATCAGGGAAGCCCATTATTATCAATATTTATATATTTTTGTAATACCTATACATTATTTAGTGAAATAACAAAAAATTAAAAATTTTAAAAACCCCCGATGCAGTTGACGCTGTATCAAAATTTTAAGAACCCATGTTCCACTAATATTATTGAAGTAATAGAATCGATTAACAATAATCTATTCTTCAACCAGAAATGTGCTTATACCATTAAACGAAAATTAAGATCGGTCTAGCTGTTTGGGAGCTACGGCGTCAAAACACACAGGTTCAACAGAATACATGTAGAGAAGATGTGATATCTTCTAAATGGATGGACGGATTTTCTTCAAACATAGTTTGGAAGATTTTGTATCAATCGATCTTGCCGTTTGGGAGCTACAGTGTCAAAGATACACAGAGTCAACAGGATACATCTAGAAAAGATGTGATACCTTCTAAACAACTGGACCAATTTTATTCAATCATAGCTAAGAACACTCTCGATCAAGTCACCTTTCAAACAAAAGAAACTAAATCAAAATCGGTCCAGCCGTTTGGTCTCTACGAGGGCTCGTACATCCACACAGATACACAGTCACACACTACAAACTTATAACACCCCTTTTTTTAGTCGGGGGTTAAAAATGGTTTTTGAAAAATAAATTTATAGAAAATATTTTTTTATTTAAATAATTCAGGCAAAAACCCGACTTCAATACAAAGAGCGAAACCTTTCATGCCCTTTCATATAAAAAAATTTTTAAAATCTGTGTACAAATGAGAAATTGTGCGACAAGCTATAGGCGGGGAGGATTTACTCCACCGATTTTCGTATAAAAGTTATGCGATCAAACTACAAGCAAACCGTTTCTACCAAAAAAGAATTTTGGAAATCGGTCAATGAATGGAAGAGTTTACGATAATCAAGGGCAGAAAATTTCCCCACCTATTTGCGAAACAAATTATGGAACGAAACAGCAGGAAATCCCTTTCAGACAAAAAGATAATTTTGAAAATCGGTTCACAAACAAGCAAAAACTTTGCTTACTGGTAGCAAAAAAGTTTATGAGGATTTAAATCGTAACTACTTACAATTTGTCTCAATTACTACTTATTTTTATTTGGAGTTCATTTAATAAGGGGTACACCTTACAAATGAACTTACATTGCCACATCAATTAACTAGTTATTAGTTGGATTACTTGTAGCTAAAAAATAAGTAGTCAAATAAACAACTTAAAATTAAAAAAATTATACACAACAATTTATTTAATTTATATTTCATTACACTTTTTTGACGCAGCTGGGATGAGACTGATAGAAATCGATGCGGTGAGACTTATAGAAATCGATTTTTTTAAATAAGGGTGACCTTAATGTGTGTATTGAGCAACTGGAGTTCTTTCACAATAATTTAAATTAGTAGAAATTCTCAGTGAATCCGCAAGATTTTTTTTCGAACATATAAGCTGAAATCTCATATTATAGCAATCAATAAAATGTGCTTGATCTCGACCTGAAATTTTTTGAAACTCAACGTATATATCGAAAATACCCCATTTATGGAGCACGTTAAAAAAACATTACAAATATTTCCAAAACATTAATCTAAATGAAAATTATTTAATTACATAGTCAAATACCTGAAATTGATTGATCCATTATATTTTTTCTTTCAGAAGGCTTAATAAAATATATAACCACTCGAAATATCTCAATTTTAAATTTCAACTACGACACGAAAAATTTGTAAAAATTATTTGACTTTGACCGCCCACTGCCTGCCAATAAACTAAGTTACTCAAGGCAGTAATATTCTGCAATTAGTGATGTAGAATTTAATATACTTTCACCAAATACCAAACATCACTATGAAGGATAAAATTCAGCTTTTGAATTAATCCCCACTTTTTGTGAATTTCAACACTCTGTGCGATGATTAAATGAATTTTAGACAGGGTTCTTTTTAGTGTACACTGATAGAAAATCCGTCATGAAGCTAATATAATTTGACATTAATAATTCTTCTCTAAAAATTTTTACGAAGATCAGTCGTGTTACTCAGAAAAAACTAAATGTCATTTTCTGTAAAGGAATTCAATGATATAGTAAATACTTTGTCTAGGAACGGAGCTACAAACAAAATTTGTAAATATAGACAAAAATATCTCTACAATTTCATTGAAAAAAACGTGTTATTTCAGTGAACAAATTGTTTAAATCTATGAAACAATTTTTCTAAAAATATTTACAAATTGTAAACAAAACAATTTACTAAATCAAACAAAAAGATTTACTGAACTTTCTAAAAATATCAAATAATATTTTTGTCTGAATTTATAAAACTTTTAGTTTAAAAATACTAACAAATATTAAACCAAATAGTTTACTTAATCAAACGAAAATATTTACTGGATTTTTTGTAATATATCAAACAAAATTTTTGTCTGGGTCATCATCATCATCAATTAAGCATTTATGAAATTTCACTTCATTAAATGTGTTCAAGTCTGAATGTTTATCTGAAGACTCTAAACAAATGAATGAGAATTAAGGCACCGACATTAAGTAATTGATTCACTCAAAAATCATCAGTAAACAAACTTGGTACAATCGCATTCCTTTTGATATCGTTGTTGTTGTTATATGTGTTGTTTTGTTGTCATCGGGGTTATTTTTTTCCGATACAGTTTTTCTTGTTGTTTTTGGTGTTTGCGTCCTAACTAAGAGTCAAACAAACAATTCATTGATTATGTAAAGAACATTTACTGAAAATGAAATTTATTCTTAGACAAACTTTTGTTTGAAAATTTTTTTGGTGATAGTTTTTTTGTGTATGTTGTTTTTTTTCAGACGTTCTACTCAAGCTTCTTTTTACATGGTAGTCTCAGCGCTGCATTTTCTTATTTTTTGGGTTGTCTTTAGCGTACACTGATAGAAAAACCGCCATAAAGCTGATGTAATTTGCCATCAATTCCATGTCAAATGTCTTCGTTTTTGACCCTATGACACTTTTCATCATTGCAATATAAACCTTTACATCATGAGGTGAAATGAGGTGAATAATATAAAAAAAATATAAAGTTAATTTATCTCTTTCGACCCTTTTGTAAGGTTTTAAATATATTTTACGCAAATACGGTTTAGTACTCCGAACACTGGAATATAATTTAATATATTCCTTATTTGAAAAAAAATATATATTTTTTAATTTCTGTTAATGGCAACTCTTTGTGCCTAAACAATTACCAACTCTCTAAACTAAATAACTATAACAAGTTTCATTAAACAGACGGTAATTTACAATATAAAACAAATTTTAAAATAATTATGAATAAAAAAATAAAGCAAGTCAGCGCATACAATGAAAGGGTATATCTAAATTAATATTGCGCTTTGTGAGTGAGTGTGTGTTTGTCTATTTCATATAAATTTTTAAAATGTCAAAATTTACATTTAATTACTAACTTTGTAACACCATCATCGCCATCACCAACAACCATTCCGCCAATAAAAACGACTACTTTTAAGTTATTTAATGTATAATTAAAAATTAAAACAAACGCGAAGAAGGGATCTGCAACAATCACACAATTAAATATTCAAATTAAAATACAAATTATGTTTAAGCATGTATTTATGTATTTGTTAACTTGTTTAACAAGAGTATCGAGCCATTTGAATTTAGGATGTGTGAAAAGTTATGGGTACAAATAAATATTAGTAAGAGAATCTATCTCTGTGTGTGTGTGTTTATAAACAAAATTTAAAATTATATTAAATTTGTATGCCGTTTTAATAGTTAATGAGAGTTTGCATGTGTATTAGCATGGATTTAAATGTAAATTATTACCGGAGTTAGTTACAGTTTTTAGCTGAAAATATTTGTTAACATATAAATATATTTTGGTTTAGTTAATTTTTTTGCCAAACTGAAATATTCCCGCATGTGTGTTACAAATCCAGTCAACCGGTAGTAGTTTTACATTTTAATTAATTCATAAAATATATTCATTTATTTTTAAAAATACATTTTCATTCCATATTTTTCTATTAATTTTGAGTGCGGAATTAAAAGGTTTATAAGTTTTTGTTAGTATATGCTTTAAATATTGTGTGCCCTACCTGTGTTACAGTAAAGGACAAAATAATATTACACAAGTAAGAGAACAGTGCCATCATAGACCTATGATCTCATACTTATTAATTTGGCTTATAATACATACAGTTTTTTGAGGTCCTAATGCAGGTCTGGATTTCTGTAAACTGCAAGGACGTCTTTGGGTATACTGCTGCCGCCTTTTATACTTGAACTCGGGGCCCCGCTTTACATCAAACAAAACAAAACATGACAAGAGACATATTTTTTTCAAACATTTTTCACACTTTTTGTCCCATTATATTAATAAATTCATTACAACTATTTGCCAACAAATATGATTGATTTCCTCTTCCACGATTTCCGCTATTCCTTTTATGATCCGCAAGAAAAGATTAAGAAATCTTGTAGTCCTTGCATTTGAAATATTAAGTGTTCCATAAATTGGGATGCAATTTGCTTTTTTATTACCGAGTTTAAGTTTGCAAAAGATATCACGATTTACAAAAAAAACTAAAAGGGTTCCGTAATAAATTTTTAGAAATCACGATTTAAATTTAATTGATTTACAGTTCCGAATAACAGCCGCACAGAAAAAATTATCATAGGTTTTTATATTAACACACATGTGTTTGAATTTGTTTTTAAATTTTATTATTTTTTCTTTGGTTTTTAAATATTTCCTTTGGTTTTTAAATATACATAATTTTTATAGAAAAAAATGCGATTTTTTTCTTATTAAATATTTACGAATCTTAGTGTTTAATTTTACGAATTTTGTGTTAGGTCACATTTCCGAAAAATAAACATTTGAATTTGTGAATTTAGTAATAGAATACGAATTATAGTTTTTTTGTGCGGTATTTGGTACAGGCTGGTTTTTGCTTCGAATGAATTTATTGGAGAAATAGTTGGAATAAGAATTATTCGAAAAGACATTGTGGTCAAAATTGTTCTAATAAGTTTGGAGCAACAAACATATTCTGTGCAATAATTTTTTAAAATAATTCGAATAAAAATTATTCATATAATAGTATTCGAATTAAACTATTCAAAAGGAATTATTGCTGTGAAATCATTCATAGTAGGTAGGAATTACCGAAGCAGATTACTGTTGTCGCTTACACGAATCAACACCACAAGTCTCGACCTAATTTTCAATAAAAGTGCTTTAGAGTATATGTAGGTACGTGAAAGAACGAGCAATTTTCTCACAAACTGGCCCAGTAAAGGATAAATTTGTGCTAGAAGCAGGTTTTAAATAACGTAATTAACGCAGCGTTTTTTACATGCATTATTAAAAGTATATTTCAGTTAAACTTCTAGCTTGAATTAGTTAAAAAAAAATGCGGGTAATTATAATTTAGCATTAATTTTGAAAAACTTAAAAAGTGGTAGATTTTCCTCGGAAAATGGTAGAGTTGAGTAAGATACCCAAAAGAGGTACACTCTAAACACTTTTGTTGAAAATTAGGTCGATAATAGTCGGCAACACTTTACCGATTATTATCGACCTAAAATTACACACGCATTATTTTTGAACAAATTGTTTTTACTAAAAAAAGCGATTGGCTGCGTGCAGGTTTGAACCGCGATATCTTGACTGGTAGTCTGACGTATCTAATATTCAGCCATAGCCGTATCATACTTATGTTACATTTTCTCCACTTGGACTAAATATGTTTAATTTGAATAAAATAACTACAATATCGATGTAATTTTAGACAAGGAGAAATTTTCAACACAAATTTAGACAATATATGATCGTAAATTTAAAGTAATGATTTAGAGTGTAGATCTACCACAAAAGTGGTAAAATTGGCACCGCTGCCCTCATTGTTCTTTTTTTAATTTTATCTCATACTCATGGTCAGAGATTTGAAATATTTGAAATACTTTTATTTCAAGTACAAATAGAAAATACAAAATACAATTTTTATTTTCTATTTGAAATACTTTGCCTCAAGAGTATTTTATATTTTATTTGAAACATTTCAAAATACATATTTTGTATTTGTAAAATATAGAATCCTTTTTATGTGCTGCGAAGAAATATAACAAAGTGAAAAGTGATAGATAGTAAAGTATTAGCAAAGAAAAGCGCAACCAATTTTGAATCTCAGCTTTGTCTTATTGGATAGTTTTTGATTATTTTGCAAAAATGGCTTCAAACACTTTCAAGCACTGAAATTGATTAAAAGTCCCTCGAGCTGTATAAAGAAAAATTTATGTAAAAAAATCAGAAATATTGCGGAAATAACGAAAATTTGCAAAAAAAAATTGCAACATTAGAAAGAAGTCAAAAAACTGAATAAAGCTCGCTAAAATTTTAAGGAATGTCAAAGTGTAATATTGATTTAAAATTCCTAAAATTTTAATATATCCAAAAACCTTGGAAAAATCACTTCTGCCGTGAAAATGGCGAACATTTGCGAAAAATTTCAGAATTTAAAAAAAGCCATAATATTGACAAAAAGTTGCTAAAGCTGGAAAGAGTGCCAAAAGTTCGAAAAAAAAACGCAAAAATGGCATAAATTCGCGAAATCTTGCTAACAGCGGCATGTTAGCAAAATATAATATTGATTAAAAATCGCTAAAGCTGCAAAGACGTTGAAAAATTGCAACAAAAAATAAAACGCTTGTATCGCAAACATTGGAAAAATTCGCGAGAAATTGCAAAATTTGAAACAAACTCTAAAATTGATTAGAGATCACAGGGTATATTATATTGAATAGAACAAATATTTCAAATGAAAATTAGAATTAAAAAAAAATGTATTTTGAAAATTGGTTTTCTTTGAAAATATGTATTTTTAACCCCCGAATAAAAAAGGGGTGTTATAAGTTTGTAGTGTGTGTCTGTGTGGATGTACGAACCCTCGTACAGACCAATTTTGATTTAGTTTTTTCTGTTTGAAAGGTGACTTGATCGAGAGTGTTCTTAGCAATGTTTGAATAAAATTGGTCCAGCCGTTTAAAAGATATCACATCTTTTCTAGATGTATCCTGTTGAATCTGTGTGTCTTTGACACCGTAGTTCCCAAAGCGTTAGATCGATTTTAATTTAGTAAGTAAGGTGACTTGATCCCAAATCTTCTAATCAGTGTTTGAAGAAAATTGGTCCAGCTGTTTTGAAGTTATCATCTATTTTCTTCGGGGTTTTCTTAAATTTTTAATTTAATATTATGTATTTTCTATTTTTCAAATATTTGTTTAAAAACCATTTTGTATTTTTATTTTAAATAGAAAAATAAAAATAATTTGTATTTTGAATTTATTTATTTCAAATACGTATTTTCCACAATTCTGCTCATGGTATTCTATATCAAAAAGCCTTAATTATTGTTAAGCAGGTGTTTAAATTTGTGTTTGAAAACAAAAACTAATTTCTATTGTTTAAAATTATTGTTGCCTTTTTACGTTGTTTTATTTTCGAACAACTACAAATTCATATTCATATTTGAACTAAAATTGATAATGACTTCAATTCATATTCGTGTTAATTGTTGTTTAATTAGCATTTTTTGGTAGTAACAACAAAAAATTAATTTTGAATATAAAATTTAGTACAAGTGTTAGTAGTGGTGGCTTATGTATGTTAACACAGTGGCGTGTTTAATAAATATTTGTTGCACTTTAAACATATAAAAAGAGTTTTAGTGTGTTTAACGCAAATTTCTATAAAATGTGGTTTATTGGGGAAATAGTTTATGGTTTGATAACTGATATTTTGTAATTAAATTTATTTTGGTATTAAGCTAATAAAAAGGTAAATAGGAAATAAGCGTGCTTGGAAATTAAAAATATATACTACTTTGTATTGGAACTAATGTAGTTTTTTCTTTTAACTTCAGCTATGCATATTATGTTTCTTTATGGTAAAAATCTAGTTCTCCCCCTGTTTTTATTTTGAAACCTTCACTGTTGAAATATTATAACTTAAATCCATTAAAAATATATATAGAAAACTTTTTGTCAAAATGATGTGAAATCATTTCGTGACAAAATATGCTAAACAGTGACAATTTTTACAAAGCAGAAAATACAACGTATACTAAAAAGGTAGTAAAAAATTAAATAATTAAAAACATTTTTTCCACTCACTTCAAAAAACAAATAACAATAAAAATAGAGAAACTAACAAATACGAACATTAAGACTTATTTGCGAGATAAAAAAAAATAAATGGCATAAAATGGGAATAGAAATACAATAATAAATGGCGAAATTGAATAACAAAGGGGGCACATAATAAATAAGCCGTTTTAAAATACGGCAATGCCGAATATTTTATGCCCGCCAAATCCATGACATAAGAAAGTTTGAAGAAAACATAGCGGAGAAGCTGTTGATGAAGCTGAATCGAAAGGAGAATTGTGTCGCGTTGCCAGCAGTGTTGCCGGTTTCTGTGTAATTATCGGAAAAGGAAACCAAATAAATTGTTTGGACTATTTTGTGTAATTTTCATACTCATTTTGATCTCAGTACTTCTAACAGCCAAACTTTTTGGGTAGGAATTCGGCCTTATTTTCACATTTATATTTTTGTGCGGATCTGACTGCACGTTTCCAAATTAAAAGTGCGGATCGGATTCCTTTTATTCCAAGGTAAAGGTAAGGGGCACCCATGTGCCCCTATACAAAAACTTACTTTTTCCGGTTTTTCAGTTTATTTAATACCGAATTTCAGCTCTCTGCCTGTAAGCTGCCCTTTATAAAAAGTTTGTGTTTTGAGATTCTTCTGAATACTGGCTGACTAACATCTACCTGCATGCCAAATTTTAGCTCTCTATTTACGGTAGAAGTTATGAGGGGTTAAGAACAGTGCGAACGGTTTCGTACAGGAGCATCCTCAACAGCAGCCACTGTGCTTGCAGTCTTTGACTCCTTAAGAGAACTTAAAAGTTGCATCTTGCTTCTAGTCCTTCAAGCCGAATAGCAGCTGCTACATTATGTGGTTTGTCAGCATTTGCTAGGCTGCAACTAGTCTCCTCCTTTGCGATACTAAGGGCCAAATTCACAGTTTGTAGCTAACTAACAATTTTTATTATAAAGATCATTGGTAAAACCACCGTCATTAATTAACAAAGGACTGTGAATTTGAGCCTCCTCAGTCCTCATCCTAGAAGCATTACAAGATGTTAGCCCAAATTTTATATATAAGACAAACGCAATGACGAACTTTACATGCAGCTCATTTCGACAAAAAAGAAAAATAGAAAGAGATCAGTATCACTTAAGAAAGTTTACAATAAAAAATGATAAACAGGAAATCTATGAGCAGCCATTTTGGTTTCTTAAAAACTTTGTTTTTACAAGAAAAATTGTTGAGGAAAAACAATTTTCATTATTGATGTGATTTTCATTGTCTCGGCTGAAGATATTTATAAATATATAAATAGCAGGAGCTGCTGAGGGGAGTTGGTAACAATCTTAAGATAAATTTATTTTATACAATGGCAAAGTTTAGTTACAGACAAAAAAGTTTTTCGTTTTTTTTTTAAATAGACACAACTAGGAATTGATGCTTATCTTTTGTATAATTGGCGGTTTTTCTTTGCCTTTTGAATGCGTTATTTGAATTTCCAAATAGTAAGTTAAGGGAGCCTTAATAGCAATCATTGTTTTATTATCTGCTATTTAACAATAAAATCGACTATATGAACAATATTAATGTTGCAAAAAATTTCCTGGTTTAGTACAAATGATAATAATGTAATTTGCAAATGATATTTTAGTTTGTCTTGTATGGTTTTTGTTTTTGATATTTTGCTGTTATTATGTCCTTTGCTATAATATTATTGTCATATATTAAATTTATCGAACGTTAGGTATTCTTTTAATGATTAGAGAAATAAAAAAACAATTCAAAATTGCAGTTATGTATAACTAATTATAATGCAAATTGATATTTTTGCTATTTGATTAACCATCAATAAGATCTATTTTATTTACAAAAAATAAAATTTCTCAGTTAATCTATATAAATAAAAGAGTAACGTTATTGAGTGACTGACTGACTGACTGACTGATTCATCATCGCCCAGCCCAAACCACTAAAGCTAGAAAGTTGAAATTTCAGGATGAATAGATCCACTAAGACGGTGTTTTGGGAAATTCAAACGCTAAGGGGGTAAAAACGGGTAAATTCGGTAACCTTATATCTCCGAATCGAAGTAAGGTAGACATAAAATTCCAAAACCATTATAATAAGATAGAAAAATGAGCGGACAGGTATTTGGTACTTTTTTCAAATTTGAATATTTAGGGGCCGATAAAAGGTAAAACTATAATTTTGATACTTTTTTTGTTAACCGCTTATCTCCTAAAGTAATGAAGATAGAAATTAAATTTAAAATGCAATCTTTTATCCTTACGAAGTTCTCAAACAAGTTTTGGTACTTTTTTGAAATTCGAATATATAAAGGGTAAAATTGGTTGCTCTTTTTGGTACTTTTTTCCATACAACTATTTTTATGCAAATTGATATACATAGTGAATGAATGTTTGTATATTTTCATTAAAAAAGGATTTTTGACAATTTTAATTCTAAGGGGATTAAAGAGGGTAAAAACGGGTAAAATCGGTAACCTTATATCTTCGAATCTAAGTAAGGTAGACATAAAATTCTAAAAGCATCATAATAAGATAGAAAAATGAGCGGACAGGTGTTTGAAACTTTTTTCAAAGCTGTACATTTAGGGGCCAAAAAAGGGTGAAAATATAATTTTGGTACTTGTTTGTTAACTGTTTATCTCCTAAAGTAATAAAGTTAGAAACTAAACTAGAAATTCATTCTTCTCTCCTTAAAACGCCCTCAAAAACAGTTTTGTATTTTTTTCAAATTTGAATATATAATGGGTAAAATTGGGCTACCAATTTTGGTACTTTTTTCCATACAAATATTTTTTATGCACATTGATACACATACTGAATGCATATGTTTGTATATATTCTCTAAGATCGAATTTTACACAGAAAATTTGAAAACTTAAATTCTAACGGGATTAAAAGGGGTAAAAACGGGTAAACTCGGTGTTCTTATATCTCCGAATCTAAGTAAGGTAGACATAAAATTCCAAAAGCGAAATTTGTACATTTAGGGGTCGAAAAAGGGTATAAATATAATTTTGGTTCTTTTTTTGTTAACCGTTTATATTTTAAAGTAAAGGTACTTTTTCGAAAACATACTTTTTTTGAAAATGTAGTTTTAAGAAATGGTACTTTTTGAAAAATGTTTTTTTTGAAAGGGCACTTTATGAAAATGGTATTCTTTTGAAAATAGTTACTTTTTGAAAAGTAGCTTTTTGGAAAAGGCTCTTTTTAGGGCACTGTACACCAAAAGTGTACTCGTAAATTAATCTTATTGTTTACGATACGCTGTCTGTCAGTCTTTCTGTCTGTCACAGGCTGTTTTCTCGAGAGCCGTAAGAACTACGGGCTAAAGATTAAAGGGTGTTCTAAAGCGAGCAACGAAACAGGTTGAAATACATTATACAGACACTTTTATATAGACTCTCGAAATTTTCAAAGTTAGTGTTAATTGGTGTAGTCTGTAGAATATTTAACACAACAAAAATTAAAGGGTGCTCTGAAAGTTAATGTAATTTTGTCTATGTAGCTTAAACAGTTTGCTGTATCTTGGAAACCGCAAGAGGCGAACTCTTGAATTTTGAAAAACCCTAAAATTAAAAAATTCCAGAATCAAAAAGAGTCAAAACGAAAAATCGCCAAAATGAATAAAATCGCTAAAACGCAAAATAAATTGCCAAAACTAAAAAGATCGGCAAAAAAAATTTACCAATTTTATGGTTATTTGGAAATGAGTTAATTAATTTTTCTATATCTGCACAACAATGAAGTAGCGAAGCACGCCGGGTATAGCTAGTTATATATATAGTAAAGATGGGCGCGTGTCTTGTTTTTTTCGTGACACGAATACGCACGACTCAACACGAAGTGTTCGTGACAGAAAATCTGGTTTCGTTCGTATAGGGGTCTTGTCGTGTTGAGCAAACTTGACACGAAAGAACACGAAACGTTTTTAAGATTAAAATATGTATGTATAGATGCAGAAGCTTGCCGCACAAGGTTATTGAGCGAAAATCTTGAGAAGTTACTGTTTCTCAACAAAAATATGTAAATAAAAATACAAATAGAACATGAAACGTTAAAATAGAAGAAAAACATATCTTAGAATATAAAAAAATGTTTTTGGATTTGATTTCGTGCGTGTTGTCGTGTTTTGAAAATTATTGGCGTACGTGCTTCGTACGTGTTGGGCATCCGGGATTCGTGTTCGGGTCGTGTCGTGTTGGAAAATTTCGACATGCGCCCATCTCTAATCTGTAGTAAATCCTTCACAGTTTTATACAGCTAATTAATATCTCTAAGAACTAGTGACAAAATTTAATATTTATGATTCAATTTAATTTACGTGAGCAAAAAATTTAACAAATATTTTGTAATAAAAATTCTAAAAACTCCTAACTGACACCACAAGGTTAAATTTTGTCATTTATTAATGCTTTGACTACAGCAAGCATATCAGCAGGGTTTACAGAATCGAGTTTGATATAACTTAATTAATGTTTTTAGTCTTCACACTTGCTACAATTACACTATGAATTTATATAAATATTTTAAACAATAACTCTTTTTTTTATTTTTTGCTAACTAAAACGTATAATTAAGTTAAATAATTTAGCCAACAATGTCGATGTAAAAGCATGAAAGACAATTGTATGTATTTGTGAATACAAGTTACTTCCGTATAAACAAAATATGAAGTATAATTAATTTCCTTTTTCCTTTAAGCTTCCTCCACACAAAAGCACTATACAGTCACACACACGCGTAAAAACTTAACACTTACACACTAGTATTTAAGTTTGTTTAGTGTTGGCTTTTTGTTTCTCTTTTTGACTTTTATTATATTGTTGCAGAGTCTACGCGAATGGATTTAAGCCAGATCGTGCTGAAATTGTTTTCCTTTCATTTCGCTTCTTATTTTTTTATTTTTTTTTTAAGTTCATAGTTTATAGTATAAAATTTTTGGGTTTATGTATTTCATTAGTGTAATAAAAATATATGAATTTCCATTTTTCGGTTACACCTAATGTCATTAAAATCAGTCATTAATATTAAACCCAAAAAGGGTTAATTACATTTTGATGACTTTATATGATTTGAGGAAGCCGGCGGGCGAGCTAGTGTGTGTTATGTGTGGGTCATAATTTAGATGTTGTCTTTCCTTTTTTTTCTGAATTAATTTATATACTAAAATTAGTTTGTTAAGATATTTAAAATTTTTCGTAAAAGTCTAGTAAAATTATAATCCAATCATATACATATTTTTGTAATATTACTTGCTACTGGCTTGTGGGGTTAATTTCATAAATTTCATGTCTGTATATAATTTTTTAATGAATTGATTTAAATGACTTTATTATTGCCCAGTGGTAGCGATAAGTTTAACAGTGGCGTGCAAAAAACGTGATACAAATTAAATTTCTTTAAAATTTTACGCAGAATGTGCTAAACAGATCTATAGAGATCTCTTTTCAACAATTAAGTTATGAGTTTTTAGTCGAACTGTATGGTTTAAATCAAAAAATTTTAGCTCAAGTTCCAAACAAAAACTTTTGTGATTTTTGTAATCGGTAGTACTTTATTAATGGGTTACAAAGTAATGAGTGGTACTCATTTATCTTATTAGTATGCTTTAAATTAGAACTACTACGTAGTTTTTAATAAAATTAATACGTATTTTTATCATTATCTGAAAACAGTTACAATTTGTTGTGTTGTATTAATAAAATAAGTAGACAACCACTTTTTAAGTATGTGAAAACTAATTTTTGTCGCTTAAACTTTTAAGTCGCCAATAGCTGAATGGGTAAAGTTCTTTTCGTAATATCTGAAGGAGCACAGGTTCATATCCCAGCTGGGTAAAAAAATACAACAAATAAAATTTAAAAAGTATAAATAAAATATAATGTGTATACAATTTCTTTTTAATTTAAATTTTTTTATTTGACTATTTATTTTTTAAGTAAGCCAAATAATAACTTGATGATTGCTGTGACGATGTAAATACACTTGTAAGGGGTACTCCTTATATTTTGGACTTTTTAAACAAAAATAAGTAGTTATCGAGGCAAATTGTAAGTAGTTACGACTTAAATCCTCATATACTTTTTTGCCTACCAGTAAGCAAAGTTTTTGCTAGATTTTTATACGAATTCAAACATAAAAAATGTTTGTAAATGAATTTCAGTAAATAATTATTAATTTTTAAAGGAAATTAATTCATAAAATTCTAAAAAAATATTTTTTTAAAGCATGGTGAGTATTTTCTAAAAATATGAAGAAGTTATAAATTTTTGTATGACTTAAATAATTTTTAATCGCTTTTGTGGTAATTAACTGCAAATTTTTGATATCGACTCATTGAAAGCAATGAAAACGTAAAATTACTTTCAATTTTGTTTCACTCGGTACTTTCTTAATTGGGCGGTTCTCATTTCAAATGCTTTTTTGGTGTCCTTCAACGGACACTATAGTAAAATATTTCATAAAATAAATGCATAAATTTTAAAATGAAAACTGCTTTACCATGATTTAATAGATTATAAATAAATGTACATAAAGTTTTATTTTTGGTGTAAGACTGCCTACTATGGTACTAAAAACGAGGAACGAAAATATTGCTTTTACCCTCCTGATACAAAATGACGTATCCGTAATGAATGCTGTTGGTTTTTCACATTAAGAAACTATGTATGAATTTTTCCAAAAACGAGATTAAATTTATAACGGCTGTAGAATATCTGAATTTGCTCCTCTTACTTTACACATCAAATTTGTTTAAAAAATATTAGAAATTATTTTTTTTTAATCTTGTTGTCCGCAGTCTTTTGTATTGAGCGTTACGGTTGCTTAGCACGCTTCATTACTCAGTTTAATTATTGAAATTATATTAACAACATACACTAAATTAACATCGTAGATTCTTACTTCTAAATATTAAAAAAGTTTGAAACATATTATTATATTGCAAAACGTTTCATCAATCAATCATGGTTTCTACCCAAAAAAGTATTGAGTGTTATCCATATTTTTTTGATTTAATTTAAATTTTTAATGCATAATTAAGGAGTTTATGTTAAAGCTCATCGAAGATTATACACCTGGATTGTCTTAAACTCAAAATATAGTGTGTGCTCTGAAAAGAAATATTGAATTCGTAAAAAGATGTATTGAGCGTTAGGTTAACAAAACTCTTAAATATAATTTATCTATAAATATTACGACGGTAAAAATAGTTAACATATGCGGAAGGAGAGTTCTGATTTGCTTTGAAACACTGTTGGTTGTTATATTTTCGAAGAATTTATTAGACAGGTCAGGCGCGGATCCAGCTTGACCTTTGTGAGGAGGGGAAAAGTGAACTTCTAACTGAAACATACTATTTTGCAAAACTTTTTTTAGAAACTCAGTAGAAATTAGGTATATTTTACACGTTTGTTTTATGGGTGGGGAATATCCCGTCTCCCTTGTATCCGCGCCTGAAGTAGGTCGTATTTTGGTATGAAGAATTATTTAAAATTGACACAACTTTTAACATTGTCAGTCGATTTTATTAAAATTATCCTTATTTGAAAGAAGACTACTTACTTAGCCTGCTTTTCTATAAATTTTTGTAAAGAATTATTTTAAAAGATAACATTTTTTTCATATCAACCCAAGTCAAAATTAAATAATTGTGCAAAAAAAAACCGACTTCAGTACAAAGATCTTATGGAACAGATTACAAAACGGATGAAATGTATAGTTAGACCAAATGGTGTGTTTGTCTAAAAATGGAGTGTCCGTCCACTATTTTTCATAGTACCAATCTTTTCATGTCTATTCAAATATAATATTTTTCTCATATTTATATAAATTACATTGGTTAAAAAAAACCAAATGTGCAACTAAAATGGGAATCACCCAATTGTTTGCAGGCGATGCAAAGAAAGTTGCTAACTAAACCCAAAAATAAATTTATAGACTGGCTGGGTTTAATCCAAAGAAACTTAATTACTTGGCTTTAGTTCGTTTTTTATATAATTTCAACGCTGAAGTGGAGTTTATGTCCCGTTTTTATTTTAAATACTATTAACTTACGCTAATTCGTTGACAAAAATTTCGATTTCGATGCAACAGTAGCGCTCGCACAAGCAATTTATCGTTTGCCAACCTGTGCTGTTATTTATGTTTAAAAATCACAATTTTTATACAATAAAATTTTACTCAATTATACCAATCTCTTTTTTTCTCTAAACCAAAATGCTGTCTTTTTTCGCTTCTAAATTTCTTCTCCAGTCTCTTCAGCAATTTTCAATAATAATATTTCTTTAAAAAGTTCACAATAAATCCAAACTAATAAGTCTTTATGTTGGCGCTTAAAATTATGAATAAAGACGGAATTAATGTACCATTAAGTCATACTCTGAAAGCATTTAACTGACCGCAAAAGCACTTAAAACTGAAACAAACTGTTGGCGTCGTCAGCTCATTACAGGTGAATGCAATTTATGGTAAATTTTTGATGTTAAGCACTCTAAATGAGACGTCAGGAAACTACTAAACAGAAAAAGAAACACACCGAATAGTCATAAAACTGCAAGAAAGCTGTAAACAAAACCATTTCAACATTTAAATAAATACAAGTATTAAAATAATATTTATGCTGCTGCTCCTGCTTTTCTTTGCTACAAATGATGCCACAAAAGAACAATTCAGCGATGCATTAAAGCGAACATTTAACAAATAAATATTTTAACAAAAAATAAAAAATAAAATTTATGTTAAAATATAAAAATATTAAAATGTTTATCTGATAACGATGTAATTTGCAACAGGAACTACGAACAGCTACAAGAATAATAAAAATATGTATTCCAGTTTCATAATTTTATAGTTTATTGGTGTAAATAAGTAAAAACCAACATGGTCATCGTATGAACAGCTTCATGCTACTTCTGTTCTTCGATCATGTTAACTTCTGTCTGAATTCCAAAACTAATCAATATCTTTTTACATTTTTCCTCTTCCTCTTGTGGTGAATTTTGTAGCTGTAGTCTGGTGATGGAATGAATAGTTTGAATGGAGAAAAATGTAAAAACAGTTAATAAAAATGTATAAAATATAATATTTATCATCAGAAACTAATCTGAACAGTAAGTATTATTTTTTGCTAATTGGCATTCTCTATGTGCACAGTACATGTGAATTATTGGCTGTCGCATAGGTCTTTCTCCCATACGTGAGAATCTATCTATCAAACATACTAGGGGTAAAATATCCTATTACATGAAAAGTCATTGGTTCGAGTTTTTTTTTAAGAAGTAACACAATCAGGCAATTAATGCCTACCTGTTAATTAATTAATGTGTTACATTCTTTAGGAAAGGGATAGTGTAGTGAGAACAGGGGGATGAAGTGGGATAGAGAGCTTAATTCGTTTACAGCCCTGCTATTGCGCTTTTTTTAGAGCAGTGTTGCAAGCCCCCCTGGTGTTAAGTAGAGGCATTGAATTATTTTTAAGCTTTGTAGCCATTTTATTAGTTCTTTTACTTCGCCGACGGTTTTGCTACAATACCGACGAAGGAGGGTGCTGTGAAGTGCATTAGGATATGTTAGTATTACTCGCTGCCGGTACTGCCAAAGTGAGCAGTGCTATGCCTTCATCACTTTAACAGTCCAACAACAACCAGCACAATAACACACCGCTGCACATGAGAAAAATGCATGACGTTGTTGGCTTGCCTGAAACTAGTCGCGAACTCAAGACCTCAGGGTTTGTAGTTAAACGCGCTTACTACTCAGCCAACCAAACCCTCATTGGCATTGTCGTTGGTCGCGGTCAATTGAGCCGTTAAATTAAATACATAATTCCTTGTATGTATTTTTTCCCTTGCCGGTTATTACTTTTCTTTTCATACATACTCTGGGGTAAGTACTATAAAACAAGTCTTATCTCATATAAAAGTAACTGGAATGTGGCTCAGCTGTAGAGAGCATGCTTTACTTCTGAAGAGCCCGAGTTTGTATCCCAGCCATGTCAACATTTTATGTTTATTTTTTGAATAAATCTGAAATAAATTTTTTATCAAAATTCCTTAAATTTTAATCAAAAACTTACATAAATTTGAAATAAAGTTTATTGAATAATTTATAAGTTATCGATAAAATGTTTTATTCATGCGCAATATTTCGATTATTAATAAAAAAAAATTGATAATTTTTTCTTACAATTTTAATTATTAATATAGCAAAATTCTTTATTACAGGAAATTTGAAGAAAAATTAATTGAAGAACGAGATTTTTGTTATCGAAACCGAAATTTATTTTTTTCTGTTTGTGAACCTAAGTCAAAATTGAAAAAGTGGTAATAACTTTTAATTTCGTCCTACTATTATTATAATTTTTTGTTTTTAGAGAGTAGATATATAGTGCTTTCAAACTATATACTAATTTTTTGTGGTGTACTCTTTTTGCAAAAATCTTTCGCGGAACAACCGTGAAAGCAAATGTAACACTCAATACACAAAAATGTTAAGAAATCGAAAAATATAATTTTATTTCAGGATCCATTGAATGGGGCGAAAACTATAATATGAATACTATCTTCTCACATTTTATTTAGTTACTTACATTGGTAAAAAAAAACATAAAGTGTACGTTTAGAATGAGAATCAGCCATATATTTATTCGTCCTTTGCCAACTGTAGCTTACTAGTTTTCCCCTCTATTAGTTGTAATATTTCCTCGGTGTCTTAGTTTTTTATAAATACATTTTTGTTGTTGTTGCTTGTCTCAGTTCTTACTTTTGTAATAAATATTTCTACTTGTTTGATTAATTTTAATTAACAGTCCATAATTCTGACATTATCTGCTTAAGCAAATTGAAGTTACCAATTGATTTTATCGTTTGCATAAATGCACATTAGCACCGTAACACCTTGAAACTGGTTGTTATAATTTTATATAGATACAAAAAATATTTGTTCGGCGACTTTTTCGATATTTTCGAAATCATGTTGGAGTGTGTTGTGCATTTTGTTCAAGGCACCAGACTGATGATATAAACTCTGGCTTACAGCACAACCACCTTACAGCAAAGTCGACATTAAAATGCATAGTTTATAAATAAAAATAATTTTATATACTCGTATTAAGAAAAGAAAAAATAAAGCTGTGAATAATGACAAAAAATCTGGTGCTACACTCACATACGTACTAACTGACGTACTCGGCAGTGCTACACAATATTGGTGGCTGCTTGCTGCTGGCAGTGATGAAAGTGAAAAAAATTATATAAAATAAAAACTAAATTAATAATAAAGATTCGTATTGCAGTAAAACGTGCTGCCAACATTAATTAAAACCATTCATACGTCATTTTTACGCATTAAGTTTATTTTGTTTTTCTTTTAGTTTTTAGTTTGGATTTAGTTAGTTTTTTGGTTTTTATCCAAAGAATGCGACAGTTTTTTTTCAGGTAAAAGCTTTTGAAATAAACTCTTTTGTATATAAAATTTGAATTTGTAGGGATTTCTCTTGTGCAGATGGATGATTCTTTCCTTAATCTTTGTTATTATTTCAGTTGAGATGTCTTGCAATGATTCTTAATATGCTCAAGAGATCTTGCATATTTTTTATTAAGCATCCCGACTAGAAATTTTTACGCAAACACATTTGGGATCTAACTGGGATCCCAATTCCGATGTAACGCAGAAACGTATTTGGGACCCGATTGGTTCCCTGTGGGGAAATATCAAAATCTTGCAAAAATTTGCTCAAATCGGTAAAATATCAAACTCTAATATTGAATTAAAATTGCTGAAGCTATCCAAGGGATCAAAGTATGTAACATTTACCTCTGTTGAAGATGAGCAAAATATACGATTAAAAATCTGTGTTAGATTTCCCCAACATGTTCCCAATAGTTTCCCACTTGGGAAGAACTTTTGTTAAGTCACTAATTTGTAGATGGGCTATCCCAAAAAGTTTCTGATCAAATCACAAATGGGATAACCCTATTTGGTGTGGCACATGCATTCCCAATAGGTCCCCAATATGAGTATTGGGAAAATTTCTAGTCGGTATATGTATGAAGAAAGTAAGAATTAAAACAAACTCTAAAAAGAGAGATGTTTTTTAAGTTAATTTTGGATTGCTGAACACGAATATGGTATTAATTTAGATTTCTTAACAATTGTTTTCGAGATATTCCCAAAAAACGTATTTTTCAGCAATTTTTGTTTTTAGCTATTTCCAAAAATCTTGGAAACTGTTCTTCCGAATTATACAAAGTTTACACTGATGCATAAATACGTCTTCTCTTTTTCAGTCAATATATAAACTGTAATGTTCGGATCAAAGCTCACTGAGTTACAGGCCTTAAGAATTGAAAAAAGTAAATTTTTTACGTTTCTTTTTTAATGTTCACCATTTTAACTCGCTCATTAAGGCAAACAAATTCATAATTTTTTTTAAGGCCGACATGTTAAAAAAAAAATTTGGTTTAAAACGCAGTAATCGTAAAATTGTTAACATCGAACAAAAATTGAGAAATTTCCAACAATGGGATCAAACTGCAAACATACTTTTTTCAAATAAAACAAACTTTTTCAAAACCGGTCCATAAATGGGAAACTTATGTGATAATCAATATTTCGGGCTGGCAAATTGCTCGACCGATATTCAAAAAATAGCCAAACAAGTAAACCTTTTCAAACAGGAAAAAATTATGGGACCATATGGCAAGCAAACCCCCAGCAAAAACTTTGCTTACTGGTAGGAAAAAAAGTATATGAGGATTTAAGTCGTAACTACTTACAATTTGACTCGATAACTACTTATTTTTGTTTGAGAAGTTAAAAAAATAAGGGGTACCCCTTATGACACAGCAATTAACTAGCTGTTATTTGGCTTACTTGAAGCTAAAAAATAAGTAGTCAAATAAACAAACTAAAATTAAAAAAAAAAAAGTATACGCATTATGTTTTATTTATATTTTTTCAATTTAATTTAATTTTTTTAAATTTATTTTTTGGCCCAGCTGGGATACGAGCCTGTGCTCGTTCAGGTATAAAGACAAGAACTTTACCCACTCAGCTAATGTTGATTTATAAGTTTAAGGGGCAACAATTAATTTTGATATACAAAATCATGTTGACTCAAAAAGTGGTTGTCTACTTATCTTATTAATACATATCAACAAATTGTAACTACTTTCAAATAATGATAAAAATACGTACTAATTTTACATAGTAATAAGATAAATAAGTAGCAGTCATTACTTTGTAACCCATTAATAAAGTACTACCGATTACAAAAATGACAAAAGATTTTGCTAGCCCATTTCAAAAATATAAAAATACACACGAATTGATAACACCTCCTCTTTGAAGGAGGTTAAAAGTATCAATTCATTCGAACAATTCTAATACAGGCTTGTATATTTACTTAGCATATGCGCCCACTTTTGTTATCATTAAATGTTTTTGCCAGTTTAACTTCAATTTTCATATGAATCGATTCAATAGAAGTAGTTGAAAATTAATATTTACTTCGAAAGGGCATGGCACTGACCACTTTTCTTTCCATGAAATTGAATTGTCGGAGAATCCCGATGTGTGTGCAAATTTCATAAGAGTCGGTTAGTAGAATAAGATTATTTAGTTTTCATGCGCCCACTTTTCTAATCACAAAATAGTATTATAAGAGGAACTCAAGTTTGCGGAGACGACAAGTTTTGCTAATCATGATACTTTACTGGCCACGGAACCTTGCGTATCCGTAAAGTTTTGAATTGAGCGGAGATATTCAAATTGCAGAAAAATGCTTTTAAGATTCCATTACATCAAAAGTCACAAGTGAATCTATAAAAAGTGTAGAATTCATTTTTATGAAGCAGAAATATTGTTAAAAATAAAATAATTTATGTAATTTTAAAATATTTCAACCCGCAGTTTTACAGCTTTTCTTATATAAATATGCCGACTTAATTTCTTAGCATTTATTGCGTTATAATTTATTATATTAAATTGATCGCTTAGATGTTTATTCAAGTGTTAAATGCAGAGCGTAGTAATTTAAATATGTTAATTTAAATAAATTTTATTCACACATATATTTTTTTATTCAAAACTATTTATAATTGTTTTAAACTCATTATTTTCACACATTATGATTTGCTTCCTTAAAGTCGTTAAAGTATTTAATTTGATGTTTTTTTACCGAATTAACAACCCGGCTGCAAATGAAATGAAATAAAAAATTAACTAACATTTAAAAAATCATTTATATAAATTAACACTACAAATGTGTCATTTCGAATGTCCATGATTTGTTCATAACTAGACATAATTTATCATTATTTTGTAGAACTCTTCCTTCTTTATTATATCGAAACTTCTGTTTAAATGCAATTATAATTTTCACAGCATATTTTTCTCAGTCTAAATTGTTTAAATGTAAAAAAATACAATAAAATTGTCATTTATAAGAGAATAGAAATATTGCTGATGACATTAAACGTTTGTTAAATCAAACAAAACGAGTGCAAAAGATTTGCATAAAAAATTAATAAATTTTCAAAGAAATCATTTCAAAACCACTATTTGTCAAATTAACTTAAAAAAAGGTTACAATTGTTAAAAATAACTTCAATTATTAAAATATTGTCTCATAAAGTGATCTGTAGTACATGGCTGTAAAAAAAGGATTTTCAAATAAAGTACTTGAATGTTGAATTCAGTGAAGTAGAAATTTTGCTCTTTAGAGCTTAAAACTAAAGGGGGTTGAAATAAAACTTTCCCTGTTTAGACTTCTACTCGTAATTTAAAAAAATATATGTTTGTAGTTGTTTTTAACAGACTTCAAAAGAAGGAGAAAGATTATCAATTTGTCGTGTATTTTTTTTATATGTTGCCTATAAACTCCGCCATTTCCAAACCGATATCAGATTTTTTTCATTGTTTATAATGATGTACTTCCAGGTTGGTCCCGCTGAAAAGTGGACAGAATCACGCCTATACCAAGTGAATACACATTCCTTTGCAACTATTACTACTACTCAAGCGATTCTTGTGAAACTTTTCACACATTAAGCTGTTTGAATATCACATCATGATCATGATGCTGTTGGCTGAGTAGTTAGCGCGTTTGACTACAAACCCGGAGGTCTTGATTTCAAGACTAGTTTCAGGCAAACCAACAACATCATGCATTTTTCTCATGTGCATTAGTGTCTTATTGTGTTGGTTGTTGTTGGACTGTTAAAGTGATGAAGGCATATCACTGATCACTTTGGCAGTTCCGGCAGCGAGTAATACTAACATATCCTAATGCACTTCACAGCACCCTCCTTCGTCGGTATTGCAGCAGAACCTTCGGCCAAGTAAAAAGAACTAATAAAATGGCTACACAGCTTGAACTATTCTGCTCTATAACAGCAGGGTTGAATTAAGCTTTCTATCGCTCTCCCACTTCACCACCTGTTCTCTCTACACTATCCCTTTCCCAAAAGAAGGTAACACATTAATTAATTAACTAGTAAGCATTAATTGCCTGATTGTGTTACTTCTCTTTATAAAAAAATAATAATAACTGTGCAGTGCCACGCCCAAATATATTTAACAACTTGTACTAAACCGATTCTAATAAAACTTTGCATAAACATTTAATAATCGTTACAATATATTATAGTTGAAAAAGTGGGCAGTGCCACACCCATTAAAGGTAAATATTAATTTTAAATACTTCTACTTAACCGATACTTATGAAACTTCGCACATGCAATTAGTTCTCGTGAAAATTCAACTTAATGATCAAAAATGTGGGCAGTGCCACGCCTATTTTGCAGTCAATTTTTTTTAAAAAGAATATGACGTTCAACTACTTGACTGGAAACTACCGACATTATTCGAGTGGCAAAGAACTCTGATAAGTAGACCGGGTGGTCTCGAAACATGTAACTTCAACCCTCCGTGCAGTCAACTTTTTCTTTGTCTACATGCTTCACATTTCTCAGTAAATAAAAATATAATTTAATTGAAATATTAAATTAAAACTCAACTCAAGCCAAAATAACTAAAATTCATAACTTATTTGTAATAAACTCTAAAGGTACATAGCTAAGAATGCACACTGTTCAAAAAAATGAACAAAACAAACATTCACAAAATAGCATTTGTAATTACCGACGGTAAATCATACTAGAATAGAGAGAAACAATATGACCATAAACTTAGCAGAAGCCAATCATGGTAAAGTCTTAAAAGAATGTATTCAAAAATTTAGTTGCAAACACCATGGACTTAAGATCGATATTGTCGATGACAATATATGTTTTCTCTTCTTATCATAATTTTAAATGAGTGCAAGTATGTTGCAACCTAAAATAAATCTCCTCTTAATTTCTGTGCCAAAATAAAAAAACTTAAATTAATGTGCTGTTTCCTCAATGCAAACAAGCACTGCATGTCTAAAATTTTTATGGAAATCACTAAAAAAACTGAGTGCTTTTCATATAAATTTTAGACAAGCAGTGCTTGTTTGCATTCTGGAAACAGCACATAAATACATTGTGCTTTTTATCTGATGCTATATAAGCTCTTTTTAATTTTATTTATTTTTTTCAAAATACAGTTCTCACGTTGATTTTAATATTAAATAAGAGCAAAATGTTTAAAGGCTATAAAAAATGCATCAAAAACACTTAACACTTTTGAAATCTGATAACACAATCTCAAAATCGTCTTAAAAACCGTTCTGTTTTATTTTATCGTAAATATAACAAATTAAAACAAAAAAGAAACGTTTTTTGACTTTAAATACCAAATGAGAAATAAAAAAAAACTAAGCAAAAAAAGCGCAACGGCTGCATTATTTTTGCCATTCGCTACCATTTAAGAAATTGCACTTTATGAAAAAAAAACAACTGCATTTTATTTAGACTTGTTATTTGTTTCACTTCTTAAATACTCATATCTTATGTTTAAAGATTAAGATAAAAAATATAAGATTTGAAAAGAAGTTATAAATATTGCAAACTGCAAATAAGTGAAGAAAGAAATGAAGTATTGGTTACTTTGCAACGTTCAAGATTTTGCTGATTGTGTGTTGATGCTTCTGCTGCTGTTTATTTAAGTTGTTTTTCGTTGCTCTCTTTATTGAGCTAAATGTCATTGTCATTGGTAATGTGACAAATTTTCTTTAAAGGACATATAATCCTTTAAGCTGCTTACGTCATATATTTCAATTCCTTAACTGTAGTCTTATTATATATACAATCTTGTGGAACATATACATTCACATTTAGCTCTTTTATATTTACACTGAAAGAATTTCCCTTCATAAATCCAATGAAACAATTTCGTTAGATTTGTTTCATAATTCTAATGAAATATTTCACTATTCTAATGAAATTTCATGAATATTGTGAAAGAATTTCATTGGAATTGCTTCAATATTTGCATTGAAAGAATTTCCCTACATAAATCCAATAAAACAATTTCGTTAGATTTGTTTCATAATTGTAATGAAATATTTCACTATTCCAAAGAAATTTCATGAATATTGTGAACGAATTTCATTGGAATTGGTTCATTGGCTTTTATAGTTTCGTTAGAAAATTTCATTGGATTTGTGACAACAAAATTTGTTAATTTTACATGTTTGATGTTGTTGTTGTACTCTTTCTTATTATTATACACTCATAGGCACATTGTTTTGACAGTTCGATACTGTGAGCGGTCATCAACATTACAAACTTTTCTGATGTGCATTGGCGTCTATCGTACGTATTTATACCATGGGACTGTTAATAAATTAAAATAATCTATAAAAGAGATAAGCTACTAATGCTACTATGTAATGAAATAATTTCATTACAATAATGAGAGAATATCATTAAAATAATGACAGAATTTTATTAAAATGATGAAATAATTTCATTAAAATTATGAAATAGTTTTATTAAAATAATAAAACAATTTCATGAAAACATTGAAATAATTTCACCAAAATAATGAAATATGTTCATTAGCTTAGCGAAATTATTACAATAGATCAATGAAATTGTTTCATATATATCATGAAACTTTGACTAAAATAATTTTAACGAAACTACTTTCATTAATCCAATGAAGTGTGACGTTAGTTGAGTTTTAATGAAGTTTTTCATTGGCTCAATGTCGAAATTCACAGAATTTATGAACGAAATTCTTTCAGTGTATGTTACAATGTAAAACGAGTATTTTTCTCAAATATGTCTATATATTTTTCTGTAATAAGCTTAGTTTCTACATTTTTAATCATGAAATTTGTAAACTGTTATTTTTTTTATAAAAATATTTTGTATTTTAAAATAAATGATACTTTTCCTGATTTTGACTAAATACCTTAGGTCATATCGAGCCATAACCGCTTTAACCTACATACATCATGTTTTAGCTTTTTTTTAATGAAAATCGATTATTTACAATTGTTCGAAAAGTGTGCGACTGTGGCTCGATATGCTCGCGGTTGATTGTACACTGAAAAGAATCAGGAATATTTTACTCAAAAAAAACTTGCAGTTAACTTTTTCGTAGAATATACAAAACTTTCGTATATATTATGGAATAAATCCTAATATGATCACTGGGTGTGAATTATTATGCCTGCTATAACAAAATGAAAGAGAGTTAAAAATTAAATGATGTATAGAAAAATAATGTAACAAAATGGATAAAATAAAAATTTCCATATTAGTATTCGTAGTGCCGACGGCATACATATGCTAGAACAGAGAGAAACAAAAAGCTTAATGCAAGACATAAAGAAAAATAGTGAATAATAATAGCTATCAAATTGAAAAGCTGAAAAACAACTCTAAGAGTGTCTCAGCATGAAATTGATTAAAAGTAAATGATATTCAAGTCCTTGACTGCAAACAACCCTACTTGGTAGTATGGTCTGAGCAGTAAAGAACTCTGAGAGAGGGCCTGATGGTTTCGAAACATGTAAGTTCAGCCTTCTGCGCAGTAAATATTTTCTTTGTATACATGCTTTACAATTCCCTCTCCAAATAAAAATATAAATTAATAAAAATATAAGTTAATTACCAATGAACATAAGCCAAAATAATTGAATTTCTTTGTATTAAAATACTTGAATTGTAGTGCAACATTTTCTAATATCACTAATGTTTAGTAAGGCTGCTAATTACCAATTTACCACGACACACAGAAGAACTGAACAATTAATGTGAGTTCGTAACCCGGTGGAGGAAAACATTTTCTATTTTATTATTATTTTTAGCTATTTCCGTACATTTCGTATAATTTACTAACGATTTTCGTAGTGCGAAATTACAATATTTCACAATATGTAAGAAAGGTTTCGTGTATATGTGGATATACATATTTTTAGTGTAGTTTGAAACATTTTTGCTTTTTGCAATTACCCAAAAAAGTGCTTCCCAAAGTAATTCTGGAGTTGCTGCATTTGAAAGTTTAACTTATTTATCATCTTAAAACCGTTTTCGACAGTAGTGCGAAAAATTTTTTTTGTTGTTTTCTTTAGAATTGACAAAAATCATGAATAATATAAATTACATGCTAATTCAAAGATTTATTCTGCGCTTTCAAACAGTATAGTGATTGTTTTAATCGAATCAGAATCTATTGAACTCGCTATTGATTCTTTGCGGTAGATTTTTTTTATAAATTTAATATGATTATTTCGAACTCACTTGCTTTTGAATTCAAATTGATTACACAGCGGAACAATGGTTTTGTTGTTTAAATAAAAACAGCTGATCCTTATGTATTTTCATCTGCTGATTGCGATGGCATTATTAGTGTTCTCCTAGCAGCTGTAGTTTTAAAGATATAGTGACATATAGCATTTACATATTTTACAACCACTTATTGTATTATTCGCTTAAGAGTTCACGAATGGTCCTCCAAGCTTTAAAATAATTTCTGGATTGTTAATCTACATAAAATTATCTTTCATTTGGTTAGAGCCACATTGGTGAATATATCGGGATATCTTACTGTTATAGCAAGGATGTTAAAAATCTTATGTTTTTGGTTTAATCCTTAAAACATTTTTTTTTATTTTTAATTTTTTTAAATTTAAATAACTGATCCTAATGTATTTTCGTACGTTGATTATGAAAATAGCTTTATTAGTCTTCTTCCACATCTACTTTAAGAGATATTGTGGATTGTATAAATATAATGGGGTCTTTTCTGACCCCATCAAAAAAATTCGTTTTAAATATCATATTTGTCAATTTACAAGCCACTAATGCAATGGTTACGTATAAAATATGTTGTATGAATAGTTCAGAAAATTTGTGTGATTATATCGTATATTTGAAATTTACAGCTTCAACAGAATAAAAAAGAAACAATCCTAAAGAAACATTTTTATTTTTAATTAAAAATCAATCGAATATAATTACAACGTATCAATAAATAGAGGCTAGATTTAAAATCAGCGACCTCATATAATAAAGAATATATATTTTTGATGGCGTAAGAAAAGAAAACTTTAAAGTATTTTTTGTATATAATGCACAATATCTCTGAAACTTGACACATAAACTCTGAAACATAAGGATCAGTTATTTCAATTGCAAAATATTTAAATAATAAAAGTTTTAAGGATTGAAATTGCATTAACAACATACACCAAAATATCAGTTTTTTTACTTCTAAATATTTAAGACTTTTATGAACTTATATACAAATAAATGTATTGAGTGTTATCCATATTATCTTAATTTAATTGAAATTTTTTAGTAAATAACTAAGGAGTTTTTGCTAAAACTAATTGAATATTATACATCTGAATTGTTTTAAATTAAAAATATAATGTATGTTAAAAAAAAATTAATACGTATAAAAATGTATTGAGCGTTACGTTAACAATATTCTAAAATACAATTTATCTATATATTTTAGGACGGTAAACAAAGTTAAAGCAATAGAAAGGTAGAAACGTTACAGAGAACGTTATCCATTTAGAAATTTCTGATTCGCTTTAAAAAATTTTGATTCTACCGCACTGTGGTTTGTTATATTTTCGAAGAATGTATTAGGTAGGCCGCATTTTGGTATAAATAATAATTAGATATTTGACAGAACTTTTAATATTTTCGGTCGCTTTTGTTAAAATTAGTCTTATTTGAAAGAAGAGTTAGTCTGCTTTTTGGCCATGAATACATGCTTGAAAATAATTATTTTAAAAGCTAGAATTTCTTTTTTATTTTTCCATGTGAACCCAAGTCAAAATAAAAAAGTGGTCATAACTTTTAATTTCGATTATTATAATTTAATTTAATTCCGATTATTATAATATTTTGTTCCTAGAGAATAAATGTATAGTACTTTGAGACCCTATACTCATTTTTGTGCCATACTGCGAAAATTTAGAAGAATAAATTTTCTACAAAATTGTTCCTTGTTGAGATTAACATAAAAGTGGTGAACACATTTTGTACCTTAAACTTAAGCCATGTCAGAGTTCCTAGGCCGTGTCAGTATAACCACTTACGTGCAAAGAAGGAAGGGAGACTTAACTTCCCCTAAAATGCACCCCAGATGTAAACTTTCACAACGCCGATGCATGTATATATATATATATATATATATATATATATATATATATATATATATATATATATATATATATATATATATATATATATATATATATATATATATATATATATATATATATATATATATATATATATATATATATATATATATATATATATATATATATATATATATATATATATATATATATATATATATATATATATATATATATATATATATATATATATATATATATATATATATATATATATATATATATATATATATATATATATATATATTTATATTTATGCTCTCTACTAGACTCAGCTGTTAGAACGTTGTAATTTTAAAAAATTTAATTTATTTTCTCTACTTAGGTAAAACATCTACACAGTCGTGTTCTTAAACTAAAATTAAATCCTGTCAAACCGCAACTAATAATAAAGATAAAAATTAACACCTACCAAATTTCAATTTGAACACACACATTGAGGTTTCTACACAAATTCCATTGCGATGTAAAGGCACAAGTTTATATTATAATAGATTAAAATGAATACAAAGCCCATCCAAGTAACTAAAGCTATTAGTTGAGGTGATCAGAAACAACTTTCTAATCGTCGTTTTACATTATGACTGTTTTAAAATGTTTAAAAATTAATGTAGTTTAATGAAGCAATGATGTAAAATCTTATTAACGCTGTAGGATAAATTATTTCATAAAAATTTATTCGACATGGTGGCGTTCGATCTGTAATTAATTCAATATTCGTATTTATAGTTTGTAAAATTCCGAAACTTAAGGTCCAGACAATCAGGTTGGTTTTTTCTTTAAATTAGTTTTACAGAATAAGCAACTTAAAGCATATCACAGCGAATCATTTCTTTAACATCGCAAAAGCACAAGCAAATGCTTATTTTGTTGTACCTAAGAAATTTGGTTTTCTTCGTATGAGGGCGAAACAAATGCAATTCTCGTTGTAATAATTTTATTTTTATAACCTTTAGAAGAAAACAAAATCATTGTTTCTCCAAATGATTTTAAAAATAAAAATATTTCATAATTGCGTTAATTATACCATCAAAATTTGAATAATGCCAGTCATTCGCCGATAATTAAGAATAAAAATTTCAACAAAACAAAGATTTTATAAAAAAAATCAAATAATTGACATCCAATTTATTCAACGTCTAAATTATGAGGTGCTATTTATTCTTTTTCAGCATCGTACGATCAAGCTTTCATATTTTCATAAAATAAGAACTTTAATATTTGGACTAAAAAACGTTTGCGAAATCATACCACGTTGTAGTTTATACAAACACGGTATCAACAAAATGATGTAAATAAATATAATTAAAGAAAGATTGCAATTTTTAGATCCACTATTAAAGTTATAACAATTTTAATGTAAAATGAATAACATTTTAATTCAACATTTTTTAAATGATTATTTAACATAAAACTTATTTGAAATTAAAGTTATAGTCATGTTGATTTAAAATGAAATGTAATGTTTATAACAATGTTGTTTTAACGGTAAAAAGTTTTATATCAAACAGATTTAAGGATAGATTAATAACTTTCCGTTTAAAATTAATATTAAACAATGGTAATTTTAAACCAGCAGCAATACATTTTTGCTGGTAATTCGATTTTTGTCGTGGCAATGAACAAAAGAAATAAACACCAACACACTTAAACAACAAATTATTTCTCGTAAATTTAATACGATTTCCAATCAAAATTCCGTCATGTTGATTTTATATTCCTTTTTTTTTGTGTGTACACAGAAAAATTAAAAAAAAAAGTTTGTCTAAAAATACATAAATTTAATTTTCAGTAAATCTTCTTTACATAATCAAAGAATTGTTTGTTTGACTCTTATTTAGGACGTAAACACCAAAAACAATAAGAAAAACGGTATCGTAAAAAAACAGCCTCGATGACAACAAAATGACTCAAATAACAACAACAACAATGATAGCAAAAGGAATACGATTGTACCAAGTTTGTTTATTGAAGATTTTTGAGTGAAACAACTCGTTAATGTCGTTGCGTTAATTCTTATTCATTTTTTCGAGTCTTTAGATAAACATTCAGACTTGGACACATTTAACAAAGTGAAATTTCATTTATGCTTAATGGATGATGGTGATGTCGCAGACAAAAATTTTGTTTCATCTATTACAAAAAATTCAGTAAATATTTTTGTTAGATTAAGTAAACTATTTTGCTTAATATTTGATAGTATTTTCAGCCTAAATGTTTTATAAATTCAGATAAAAATATTGTTTGCTATTTTTCAGAAATTCCAGTAAATCTTTTTGGTTGATTAAGTAAATTGTTTTGTTTACAATTTGTAAATATTTCTGGACAAATTGTTTTATAGATTCAAACAATTTGTTCACTTAAAAGAATTTTATTTTTTTCAGTGAAAGTTGTGAGATATTTTTGTCTATATATAAAAATTTGTTTGTAGGTCCGTTCCTATACAAAATATTTACTATTTCATTGAATTCCTTCACAGAAAATGAAACTTATTTTTATTATACAGACTGCACCAATAAATACTGAAATTTAAACACAGTAAAAATTAAAGGGCATTCTATCAGTTAATGTAATTTTGACAATTAGATATATATTTTTAAATCGTAAAAGGTAAACTGTTTAAACTATCACAGCTAGAGCAGTATTTTAAAGGCAACAGCAATGAATACTAAAAAACAAACAAAACTAAAAATTAAAGGGTATTCTATCAGGTAGCGCTAAACATTCTAAACATTCAATTGAAAATATTTCAATAAAACTTCAAACGAAATGCAAAAGAAACTATAATAAATAAAACTCGTAGAACTTACAAAAATATTTTATACGATATTTTACTAAGCTGTTTATGCACAAAGAGAAAAAATAAAAGGCTTAAACTCTTTTCATTTTAAAATGTAAACAGTTTTGAAAAATCAATTAATGATCACTTTTAAAACTGACGAAATTTATTTCGTAAAAAAATGGCCTGGAGCAGCGTACATCATTTGCCAAAGAATATTTTAAAATTCACTAATAACAGTGCTCGGCACGTTATAATTATAACGAAACGAATCTATGAAAAATATTACTTCAAATCTGTTTTTTATTTTTTAAATAAATTATTATTAATTATTGATTTGTGTGTTTACTTTCATGCGTTTGTGTGAGTTTTTTTCGTTTGTTTGAAAATTGAAAAGATCTTTTATGAATTTGAGCTACTGTTTGACGCAACGAATCGATTTTTCGCTTTAGCATCCATCCGCTCGCTATACAGCCATCAAGCCATTCATTGGCTTGAGGCAAAATATATTTATGTAGATTTAAAAATTATATATTTCCTTTTGTTGTTCTTGGCGGTAAGTGGCTTTAAAATGTATATATTTTTAAAAGAAAATAACTTTTTGTATTTGTAATGATTATCTTGTGAATGAATTTATTTGAAAAGAAATAAATAGGAATTTATATATAGGTTTAAAATTTCTTATCGTGCATGTGTGTGGCAAACTGCTTATGAATATTAAAGAGTTGAAAATTATTACCAAACGTTTATTAACGAGTTTTTAATATGAATATCCGACTGAAAATAAAATTTTATAATATTTTCACTTAAAGAAATAATTTGTTTTATATGCAAAAATTTATTTTCATTAAACATTTTTACATATTCATCAGGAAGCACTTTTTCTTGTAAATACTTAAGTGAAAACATTTGTTAATACACAAGCGGATTAAAAAGCATAAACAAAATATAGTAGTATTTCCTAGCGCCAAACTGATTCATTCGATTTGTGAATTTGTAACAACTTAAGAACTACAAAATTTTTTTCCTCAAATTTCTTTCGGTGTATTAATAACTGAAAAAATCGTGAAGAAATATTTCAAGTTTCTGGAATGAAACAGGCCTGAAAAATACTGCTTTGGTTTGATACTATTAGGGTTTTTCGATTATTGATTTGATACGCATTTTATTTTATTTTAAAATTAAATATCATCATATTTAAATCTAATGAGCTGAAACTTTAAAATTGAAAAGAGTTGAACACAGGAAGCCATTTGTATTTTTGATTATATACATAGTATGTAGTAAATAAATGCAAACCATTCACATATACAGAACATTTAATTCGCGGGAAATTATAATGGCATAAAAAATTTATAGTTACGTACGTGCTCCGAACTGTAGATATTAAAATAGTTGAACAAATAAATCAAAGCACATAGAAAAAACTAAATTTCGTTTTCTGTAAAGGAATTTAATGAAATAGTAAATATTTTGTCTAGGAACGGACCTACAAAAAAACTTGAAAATGTAGACAAAAATATCTCAACATTTTATTGGAAAAAAAACTTGTTTTTTCAGTGAACAAATTGTAACAAAATAAATCAAACAAAACAATTTAATAGATCAAACAAAAAGATTTACTGGATTTTATGAAAAATATCAAACAATATTTTTGGCTGAATTTATAAAACAATTTGTTTAAAAATACTAGCAAATCTTGAACAAAATAGTTTACTTAATCAAGCAAAAGTATTTACTGGATTTTTTCTAATATATCAAACAAAATTGTTGTCTGGGTCATCATCATCATCCATTAAGCATTTATGAAATTTTTCTTTGTTAAATGGGTTCAAGGCTGAATGTTTATCTAAAGAGTCTAGAAAAATGAATGAGAATTAATGCAACGACATTAACGAATTGATTCACTTAAAAATCTCCAGTAAACAAACTTGGTACAATCGCTTTCCTTTTGCTAGTATTGTTGTTGTTGTTATTTGTGTGTATGTAGTCATCGGTGTTGTTTTTTTACAACACAGTTTTTCTTGTTGTTTTTGGTTTTTGCGTCCTCAATAAAAGTCAAACAAACAATTCATTGATTATGTAAAGAACATTTACTGAAAATGAAATTTATTTTTAGACAAACTTCTGTTTGAAAATTTTTTGGTAATAAATTTTTTCTGTGCATACATTTAATGTTACATTACTCCAGTATACTGGCATAAGCAAGTGATGTTGAATCATGCTCGTTCTTTAAAAGAGTTCTGTACGGATGTGTACCTAGTGCGCACCGCATTCATTACGGATATTGTTTCGAAAATATTAATTAAGTAAAATGCATGTATTTTTATTAAAAACTTATGAGAAAAGGCTTGCGAAAAGACTCTTTTGAAGTATTTAACTGGGGTTAGAGGACTGTATATTTGGACAGCACCTAAATTAGGTAGTTAAAATCCAAAGTTTTTTTTATCTCTTAGACTTATAAATTTTCCATCAGAGGAAAATGTTATATGGGATTTAGGGCGTGAGATTAGGGGAAATAAAAATGGCTTAGAATTCCAATGTTGTATAGAATTATTTCTTTATTTGTGCTAACCGTTGGCTAGTCAGAAAGCAAGTGACTGCTTTAATATTCATATGCCAAGAAACCTCTTGAAGTACTTTTTTCATAAGTTTACAGTTCGAACTTACCCAGCAAAAATTAATTTGGTACAAGGATGCAGTAAGATTAAATAGATGGGCTTCGGCGATGCGCAAAAGCACACTGTGCATCCCCCTCTGCCTTACGAGGTTGCAATAACGTAAGTGAATGAAGAAATTCAATGCACACACGGGGAAGGTGGTCGCGACTTTGTAAAGTCTACACAATTTTAAGTTGATTAATTTACAATAATTATCTTGATGGCTGCATTCATCTGAACGATAGTCAGGAATTCATGTTATAATAAACAAATGGAACATTTGTTTATTATAACAGCCAACAAATGGAAATTTAGTACAAAGTTGAAGTAAAAAAATAGTATTTTGAATGATGTTTTTGAAAGTTTATGTTTAAAATGGTTGAGGTTTAAAAAAATTATTTTATTTCAGAAAGACTTTACTGTATATATTTTGTTCTTTGTTTCTTAATTTATGAGTAATTTATTGAAGTAAATGTGTTTTATGCCGATGTTTACTCTTTGACAAGTTTTCTCAACTGAGCCAATTTCACCATACACAATACCACAACAAGCAAAATATCAAACTCTGTTTGACATCGCTACAGCAAAGCGTACAATCGCACCAAATGCCCATACACGACCAAACCACTGGCACCAACACTGTATTGCGCTTGCATACTGGTGTAGTGTATGGGTCCCTCAAGTTATGTATTTATAGTCGAACTGTATAGGTTTAATTCAAAGAAATTCAATTATTTATATATACAGCCTTATTCATAAACGATTGGTAAAGTTAATGTATGCTAAAGCCAACTTTAACTATAATAATCGTTTAAGAATAAGAGGAATAATATATAAGAAGTGCAACCAGATTCAACAGAAGCCACCTAACAAATGGTGAAATACCCATAAGCACTGACGATGGAATGCGTAGCGGCTTCCGAAAACAACGTTATTCTGTTCTGCTGTGTATGTTGAAAATTAAATGTATGTTAAATTTTCCCGTATTCCTTCGAATATTAATCATGCCTGATTCTTTGGGAATAGAACGTTACGAACTTTAAAAGCAAATATGTTCGAAGTAATAAGATTAAATATTTGGTTTGTAATATAATTATTTCTAAATCTTTTTCCACTAGATCACAAACCTAGTTAATTGGAATAAACCGTTCAACAAGCACCCCAGCAAAAACTTTTGTCAGTATTGTAATCGGTTACAAAGTAATGAGTGGTACTTACTTATCTTATTACTATGATTATAATTAGAACTACTACCGAGTTTTTAATAAATACGTATTTGTCTCATTATCTGAAAGCAGTTACAATTTGTTGATATGTATCAATAAAATAAGTAGACAGCCACTTTTTAAGTCAACATGTGTTTGTATATGAAAATTATTTTTTGTCGCTCAAATTCATAAGTCAACAATAGCAGAGTGGGTAAAGTACTTGTCTTTAAATCAGAACGAGCACAGGTTCGAATCCCAGCTGGGTCAAAAAAAGTTTTTTAACAATATAAATAGAATATAATGTGTATAAATTTTTTTTAATTTTAATTTGTTTGTTTAGCTGCTTATTTTTTAGCTTCAAGTAAGCCAAATAATAACTAGTTAATTGCTGTGCCAATGTAAATACATTTGTAAGGGGTAGCCCTTGTTTTTTGAGCTTCTTAAACAATAATAAGTAGTTATCGAGTCAAATTGCAAGTAATTACGACTTAAATCCTCATATACGCTTTGGCTACCAGTAAGCAAAGTTCTTACTGGGATTATTCAAATCGAAAAACATTTCCAAATTTACTCGGGTTTTTTTTTCAAAAGGAAATTTCACTATAAGTTTATCTTATCAACTATTGAATGGAAATCTCTAATGATTATAAATACCACAATTTTCGTGTCTTCATATTAATTGTATAACTTTAAAAACTTCTCTTGG